>CM044012.1:4302252-4645728 GCA_024085815.1 Flaveria linearis | reverse complement strand
TTTAGCTGTCCAGCGAAAGTATAATTTCGGCCTGGCGAATCTGTCAGATTCGCCAGGCGAAAGTTAAGCTCAGCTATATTTACCGGCGAAACTGTTAGTTTCTGCGGGCGAAATTATAGTTTCGCCGTATAGTTTCGCCTGCAGCGAAACTATATGCGAAATTATGACAGCTATTTATAGATTTCTTTTGTCTAATTGTTGGCATCCTTGCAAGAAACCCTAATCGTGTATTATGTTGCAAGATGCTATTGTAAGCTTGTTCTTTCTGAATACATTGAGCTTATTTCAATTCATTCACTGTTGTTCATCATTAAAATCTGTTTGAAAGCTTTTTAGTGTTATTTTGATCATTCTTCTCTTAGTGTTTGTTGTGTGTGTTTGGTATTGAACGATTCAAGCATTCTTCTGCACTGAAAAACGATCAAATGGACCAACAATATGGTATCAGAGCCAGTAGTGCTCTTGATTGTTTGAGGTTTTGGTTATTTTGGTTCAATACCTTCTTTCTCCAAATTCCACAGCAAAACAGAGTGTTTTTGTCATGAAAATTGATTGGATAGTGTGCGTTTCTGATTGAGGAAGCTTCGTGAATCACTCCTTTTCAAATTGCATGGTGATTTCGATCGTTTTTGGGGTTTAAAAGGGTTTCTGTTCTTCCAGCGAAATTACAGTTCCTTCCAGCGAAACTGTATCTTCGTTCAGCGAAACTGATATTTTTTTTTCGTTGATATTCGGTGCGAAACTGTGATCTTTGAACGAAAGTTCATTCTGATTGGGTGACATTTGTGCGAAACTGCTGCTGAAAGTTATTTGAACGAAAGTTCAAGCTTGTTCCTGCGAAATTTACAGCGAAACTAAGCTATTGATAGTCTCTGGCTAGCGAAAGTGCTGCCGAAAATACGCTCTTGATCGCCGAAACAACCAAAATAAGCCTGCCGAATTTACACTTCGCCTTGCCGAAACTACCTCTCAGCGAATTCATTTCAGCGAATTTACTTCTTCTCTGGCGAAATTGTTTATGTCCAAAATGACTACTCTCACCTTGGCTGATTTAGAGAGTGTTGCTCCAAACAGACCACCTAGACTCATCAATGGAGATAACTTTGAAGATTGGAAAAGGTGTTTAAGGCTTTCTTCTTCTATACCGATCACAACCAATGGGAGTCAATCATCACTAGACCACACAAGCCAACCGTTACTGTCGGTGGAACTGTATCTCCAAACTCTGACCTCCACATTCACCGAAAAGGATCAAAGCTGATTGACAGAGATCAGAAGCATTCGGAGCCTTGACTTTATGTCTTGCACCTGATATTTACAATCGCTTTGCCGAATACAAAGGCAAAATCTCTATACGATGCCTTGTGTGAATTTTACGATGGAAACGAGGATCTAAGGAAAGATAGGAAGGATCAAGCTGAAAAGGAGTTCAACTCATTTGTAGGACACAAGAATGAAGATCTTACTGACATTACTAATCGCTTTTGTCTGTTTCAAGTACCCTAAAGAAGTATGATGATCAGTTAGGAAATCATGAGCAAGTGAATAAACTCCTAGACTCTCTTCCACCCAGTGGAGTTTACAAGTGAGAATGTTGAAACAAGTGAAAGAAACTTTGCTGACTATAAAACTATGGACGTGATTAACAAGCTGAAGTTTTTGATTTGGATCTAAAAGGAGGGAGTTTAATCAATCCATCATGACAACATCCGGTTATTCACAGAATGCTGCATTACTATCGTCCGCTGCAAGCTCTCCTATGCAGGCATCGCGTCAAGGAGCAGTGACTATGTGTGATTTTTCTGGAAGTGGCATTAACCCGGGGAAAAAGCAAGGGAATTTAAAGGCATCTAATGAATATACTGTTCCAGCTGAGACTATGGCACTTTTTGGGATGTTTGTTCAAAGTAGAAGCACTTGTTGCTGGTGATCTGATTTAAAGGTAAAGATGACTGACTATGGAGGACTGTATCAAGTGGATCCAGATGATCTTGAAGAAACTGATATTCAATGGCAAATGGCAATGCTGACGCTTAGAGCTCGGAGATTTATGGAAAGGACTGGTAGAAAGAACTTTGGAGGTCAAAGCTCCAACTCCAAACTGGGTTTGATAAGTCTAATAAACTATGTTTCAATTGCAAGCAATTGGGACACTTCAAACGAGAATGTCCATTGCCAACTGTCACTGATCTCAATAACATACGGAGTTTCCAGATTGACTGCTGGTGGGGGTAAAGATGAGTCAAGCCTAAGAAAGAAAACTGCTCTAATTTCTACTTTGACTGGAGTGTAGAGGCTGAGAGACAAAAGAAGAAATTAATCAAGCTTTAGTAGCTGAGATTCAGAAAGAGAAATGAAGATGAACTGTGACGACGAGTTGATCCATTTAAGGAGTTTAATGATGGAGTTGAAGAGAATGAGTATGAGAAAGATGAAAACATGAAGGAGTATGGAAAGCTAGAAACTAATCCACAGTGCTTGAAAGAAATGATGTCAATGCTGCTACCACCATAGAGGAAAACAAGTCGAGTACTCCGGTGTGTCAATGTGATAAAGCCCTTGCAGCTGAGAAGTGGTGGTGATGGGACTTCCATATAGGTAATCAAGATATGTGTTCATCTGCATGTAAAATCAGATTATTTGGGGTTTATAAGGCTAATCTTTTATTAATGATAATGAAAGGAGTTGAAAAGAATTAATGAAGAACTTAAAGTGATGAGTCAAAATACTTGTTAATTAATGAAGCGCTAAAAGAAATTGATCATTAAAAAGAATTGTTTAGAGAAAGAACGTTGAGGTGAAGGTGTTTGACTGAAAGGGTTGCCCTAGCTGAGTTTGAAACAAGCAAACTTCAGTCAAAACGATAAATGGACCATATCAGGAATGAAGCATGATGATTTATGTAAATCTCAACGTGGGGCTAGGATTAAAACAGGTTTGGGATATGAAAATGCTAAGGTTTATCTCCTCCTAGTACATACTGTTACTCTCCATGCCCATTCACATCCTTCTAATGATTTAATCAAAGAAGATTCTAACAGTATGTCTGCAGGTTTAGAAGGTGTGAATCCTATGCATGTTCATGAGGACTACGATTATGGACCAACTAGAGGTCTTGGATGCTCTAGTCTTAGTACACCTGAACCTCAGCTTTCTGTTTAGATCATAACTCTAGTTTAAATTCTGTTTTTGTTTCTAGTAATGCTGTAAAAGACTCTGTTTCGTTCAGTTCTAGTAATGTTTCTGTTTGCTTTTAAATGCTATGGACCGTGATTCTGATTTATCTATTGATAGTGTTGATCAATTGTCTGATAATACTGTGAACAGTAATGAAGAAACAAAAACTAATCTTTTGAAAAATTCTTTTCTCATCCCATTCCATCATTATACCTGCGAAATTTGTTGTGCTTAATGACAGGATTGCATCTTCATCTGAGGCAAGTACTAGTGATACTAGTACCGCATGTATTTCAGATAACACTTCAGTGTCATTAGCACACAATCATTCTCTTCAAAATAAAATCAACTCTGTCAATACGAATGAGGCATACAGTGATAATGATTCAAGTTTATCCAAATGTAATGAAGAAATATGCATCGATGAAATCTCTAACTCATTACATAATACATCTAGATTAAAATCACATTGTTTTCAATGTGGTAAAGACGATCATGTCGTTAAGCACTGTCCTCAGTTACATCACGGACATGTTTATAGACGTTCTTTTGGAAGTAAATTGAATCAGCTAGTTAATAAGTTCTTTTGCAAGAAATCCACTTCAGAGAAACCTAAAGTTGTTCAAACTTGGGTGCCCATTACTCCTGGTTAATCTCTTTTGATTTGATTGCAGGAGTCGTCCACTAAGTCTGTAAATAGCATGTGGCATGTTGATAGTGGATGCTCGAGACACATGACGGGGCTTAAAGATTTATTGTCCAACTACCGCATAATCGATGGTGGCTATGTTGCCTTCGCCGGAGACAAGAAAGGAGGAAAAATGATAGGTCAAGGAGAAGTTTGTAATGGCTCGCTCACCTTGGAAAAAGTCAATTACGTACCCGAGCTTGCATTCAATCTGTTGAGCGTCTCTCAGATTTGTGATAAAAGCATTCCGGTCTTATTCAAGTCCAATGAATGTATCTTTTTGAAGTCTGAGATTGATATTCCAGATAATTTAGTACTCATGCGGGCTCCCAGAAAGTATGATACATATCTCCTTGACATGAATTCAAAGGGCTCATCATCCGCAGTCACATGCCTCCTGTCTAAAGCTTCCACCTCTGAGTCCTTCTTATGGCATCGTAGATTGGGCCATGTTAATTTCAAAATAATAAACAAACTAGTTAAAAACAATCTCGTTCGGGGATTACCTTTAAAAGACTTTTTGTGGTTGAGAAATGTATGGCATGTGCAAAAGGAAAGCAACATAAGAAACCACACAAACCTAAAATTGAAAATAGCATCTTAAATCCCCTGGAGTTGTTACATACTGATTTGTTTGGCCCAATAAGTGTTAAATCTATTGCTAAGAAATCTTTTTGTCTTGTGATTACAGATGACTACTCCAGATATTCATGGGTAAGATTTCTTACTCAAAAGGGAGAGACTACTGAGGAGTTGCAAAAGTTAATTCTCTCGATTGAATCGATAAGCAAGAGGAAGGTATGGCTATTCGAAGTGACAACGGTACTGAATTCAAAAATCAAATTTTTGACTCCTTCTGTGCCACTAAAGGAATATTAAGACAGTTCAGTGCTGCGAGAACTCCTCAACAGAATGGTGTCGCGGAACGAAAGAATCGTACCCTAATTGAAGCCGCACGTACAATGTTAATAGAATCCTCCTTACCCATCATATTTGGGCTGAGGCTGTGAATTGTGCTTCTTATGTTCTCAACAGGGTGCTGATAGTCAAAGATAAGATGAAAACTCCGTATGAACTATTTCACAAGCGAAAGCCTTTGATTGATTTCTTTCGCCCATTCGGTTGCTCGTGCACTCTTCTGAATACTCAAGCACAGAAGACAAAATTTGGTGCTGTATCTGATGAATGTTATTTCGTAGGCTATTCTTCTTCCCAGAAGGCTTATCGGGTATATAACAAGAGGACTCGTATCGTTCAAGAGTCATTCTATGTCGATTGGCAGGAATCTAATTCCTCTGATGTTCCCTCAGAAACAGCGTGGTTCTTTGACTCAGATACGGTGTTCAAATCATTCAATCTTCCAGTTTTCGATGATGATGTGCCCTTCTCCAATACAACAACAAACTTCATTCCTCCTGCTCCCATACCAGCTGAGCCTATTGTGCCTCATGTCACTACATCTGATGATGATACCTCAGTCAATGTTGCTTCTTCCTCATCTTCATTTGATCTTCCACCTCACCCATATCAACATCACCTTCTTCATCTCCTTCACCGCACTCTACTTCCCCATCCAGCTCATCATTTAACCAACCACCTACTGATACCCCTTCCATGACTGTTGATTTCAAAACTTTGAAAGATCATCCACACGACAACATAATTGGTTCCATTACTGATGGAGTTCGGACACGGAGTCAATCTGGTTTGATTAATGTTTGCTTGTTCTCTTGTTTTATATCTCAAACCGTTCCTAAGAACGTTCATGCAGCTCTCCAAGATCCCTGCTGGGTTGAGTCGATGCAGTTGGAACTGCAACAGTTCAGAAAACTAAAGGTGTGGATCCTGGTAGATCTTCCACCAAATAAGTATCCTATTGGCACAAAATGGGTTTTCAAGAACAAGCCTGATGATCGAGGAATAGTGGTGCGAAACAAGTCCAGATTAGTGGTTCAAGGCTTTGCTCAAGAAGAAGGAATTGACTACACAGAAGTCTTCGCACCTGTCGCCCGTCTTGAAGCCATTAGAATATTCTTGGCGCACGCTGTTCACAAGCAATTTAAAGTCTATCAGATGGATGTCAAATGCGCATTTCTTGTGGGGACATTGATGAAGAAATATACGTGTGTCAACCCCAGGATTTGAAGATCCAGACTTTCCTGACAAAGTATACAAGCTTGATAAGTCACTTTATGGACTTCATCAAGCTCCTCGGATCTGGTATGAGACACTGACCCAGTATCTCTTAAGCAATGGTTTACGCGAGGCACCATTGACATGACCCTATTCAAAAGAGAGGTAAACGGTGAGATGTTGATTGTGCAAGTTTACGTTGATGACATTATTTTGGCTCTTCAAATCCCAATTATGTCGGGAGTTGAGGAGGTCATGCGAAACAAATTTGAGATGAGCATGATGGGAGAGATGTGTTTCTTTCTCGGGCTGCAAGTTGAACAAAAGCCAGATGGAATTCTCATTCATCAAGAGAAGTATATTAAAGAAATTTTAAAGAAATTCAAAATGGATGATGCTGCTTCTGAGATGACTCCCTTCACGGCTCAGACATGTCTCACTCCGGATGAAAATGGCAAACTAATTGATCCTCATCTCTACAGATCCATGATTGGCTCTCTCATGTACTAACAGCAAGTCGTCCTGACATCACCTTTGTTGTTGGATATTGTGCTCGATACCAATCAGCTCCTAAAGAATCCCATGCCAAGGCAGTCAAACGATTTTTTCGTTATCTAAAGGGGTCTTCTCGTTTAGGACTTTGGTATCCTTATGGTGGGAATTTTGACTTGCATGCTTATTCTGACAGCGATTCCAACGGCTGCAAACTAAACAGAAAGTCTGTTACTGGAGGTTGTCAGTATTTGGGAAATTGCCTTGTTTCTTGGCAAAGCAAGAAACAAACTACAGTTTCTCTCTCAACAGGAGAAGCTGAATATATAGCAGCCTCAAGCTGCTGTTCGCAAGTGTTATGGATTCAGCATCAAATGATGGATTATGGGATCAATTTTCTTCATACCCCATTGTTTTGTGATAACGAAGCGGCCATTGGAATTGCCAAGAATCCAATTCATCATTCTCGGACCAAGCACATTGAGACACGGATTCATGCCATCCGTGATGCTCGAGAAAAGGGTTTCATTGATATCATTCCTATTGATACAAAACATCAAAAAGCAGATCTTTTCACAAAAACATTTGATAAACCACGTTTTTATGAATTGATTTGTATGCTAGGATTAATATCGTTCTGAAAATCTTTTCTGAGCAAAACAACTATTTAACCTGTAAATATGTACACATTTTCTTTTTTGGTCTTGATTGTTGTCTAACTTGTGTCACATAGATCTTTATCTCTTATTCTTATTTTCTTTTACTTTGATTCTTAAGAAATTTTTCATTTAGTAGGCTGTTGCAAAAAAAAAAATTCGGGGGAGATTCATACTGATAATAAGTCTTAATTTTCACTCTCTCAGGAATTCAAGAAAATGATGTTAGAAAAAGGGGACATCTTACATTGGGATATGCATGATAGACTCATCCGAAATCAAAGTAAACAAGTGATCATGCAGCAAAACTAAAGATCATAACTCAGTAATAAGGATTATCCTCATGATATTTTGGTCTGCACAAAGATACAAGTCTTGTATAAAACTTGGTTGAGAGTTGCTAATTGATGTCAAAGATTATCGATGTGAAGCTTATGGTGTTTCTCACTGGGATGGTGACTCGGTGATAACGCCCTCTAAGTCAAACGTTAAATAATCTCAAATAGCCTATTATTGTACATATAGATTATCAATGTGAATCTTATGGCGTTTCCCACTGGGATGGTGACTCGGTGATAACGCCCTCTAAGTCAAACATTATATAATCTCAAATAGTCCATTCTTGCATACACATTCATACTTTACATAAGAAAAGATGTGTGTTTATCTCCTCTGCTATGCGAAAGCATTGACCTGGAGTGATGATCTTCTCTGCTATGCGAAAGCATTGACCTGAAGCTCTCATCAACACGTCTAGATGATCTTCTCTGCTATGTGAAAGTATTGACCTGAAGCTCTCATCAATTAGTTATAGGTTGAGTCTGGATCTCACATATATGAGTGTCTACATCTGTACATTATAGAGTCCCATCTGTATATATGCCAGTCAGTGTGATTGTACATCAGTATAATGATCAGGCAATATCAATGATTATGCTCAATAAACCTTGATGACGAGACTAGTTCTTTATCAAATATCAGTGGGGACCAAGTTGCTGAGTTTTAAGACAATTCAAACATGATAAACAGCTGCAGATCATGAGTCGAAAAGAGATGGGAATGGGTTTAAGTGGACAAACATATCAGCAATCTCGCTAAGTCATGATCCTCTTAAAACACTACGAGAAAAACATGATACTATATCCTTCAACTACTTATTTTATTTTATTTATTTTATTTTTTATTTATTTGTTCTATTTTAAGTGAAGATTTGGCGAAACTACAGTTTCACTTAGCGAAATTGCAGTTTCGCTGGCAGAAACTATAATTTCGCCCTGCCGAAACTATAGTTCCGTACTGCTGAGACTATAAGTTCGTTATGCCGAATCTATAGTTTCTCAGAGTCGAAACTACATTCTCGTATTGCGGAAAGTATAGTTTCGCTTTGCCGAAATTATATTTTCAGTTCTCTGCGAAACTCCTATGTACATAAACATAGTTTCGAATCGAGCTTCTACTTTCGCAAAAATTAGCCACTTTCGTCGAAACTGTGTTCTGTTAGGGTTTTCGAGACTCTTGACACAAATCTCCGTCGTTGTCTCGTTCTATCGCATTGTCACCTGATTTTGAACTTCTTATGTGAGTTTCGAACTCAGAACATGAGTTTTCATAGACTAATCTATCTTACATTTGACTGGATTGAAGAGTGTCGTTTGGGTAGTCTCGCAGTTCGTTCTGCGAAACTACCTCATCCTTCAGCGAAACTAAACGAAAGTTCATTAAATACAGCGAAACTATGTGGTTATGCTGCCCGAGCGAACCTGACAGTTTCGTCAACAAAATCAGTTTCGCCAACAAAAATCAGTTTCGCCCAGTTGAATCCATTATCATGTCTTGCCGAAACTATATGTTTTGTCTGTTGAAACTGTGCTTGTTTTTGTCTATTTTGATATAAATTCAGTGAAACTATAAACTCGCTCTTGCGAAACTATAGTTTCGTCTGTGCGAAACTACACACAAAAAAAAAATATATATATATATATATATATATTTATATATATATATATATACACTAATTAATCTGTAAATTCATTTTAATTATACATGTATATATCTATATTTTCACTTTTATCACAATTTGTTCATTTACATTACGTTTGTGAATACTTGAATTCTAATATAATTACTAACCTGGTGTGTTTGTTTGTCAGACATAAATGGCAAATCTCAAGTTTGATGTTCGAAACAATATCACTGCTATTCTAGATGACTCACATCCTAAAGCAGCAGGATTCAGAGATTGTATTAGATGGCTACAAAGATCTCCTATAGCATACGCCATATCTCTTTCTACGACTATTTATGATTTACACATTCGAGATTTCTGGAGAACCGCTGAGTACAACACAAGGGGAGATTCGGAGAGTATTATAGCCAAGGTTCTGGATCATCAAGTGACCATCACAGAAGAAGTTATATCCCGGGTGCTGAGATTAGAAGAAGACACCGGAGGTGATATTGATTTGACTGATCAGGAGGTGTTTGATGCTTTCTTGACTATGGGATATGAAGGTCCTCCTTTTGGGACTAGAAAGGAAATCAAGAAATCCTTTCTGTCCAAGGAGTGGAGATACATTGCCCATGTCTTCATAATGTGCTTAGATCACCGAAAAGGTGGATCAGATGGGTTAAACTTAGACTGGGCAAAAGCAATGGTTATATGTTGCCAAGGAGAGAAGGCTAACATTTCTAATCTCATTTTTAGCTGCATGGCCGAAAACGTAATGGCCCTGAAGAAGGACAAATGGCTGCTCTATCCCCGATTTCTTCAGATGATCGTCGACGATCAAGTTCGCAACATCCCGAGACATGGAGAGGTCAAGCATCTAGTGTCAATGAGTACCAGAATCTTTGCCGACTGCTGTGCTATCAGGCACGACTTCAGTGGTCGGATCACTCACCTATGGGAAAACATATATACTCCTGATCGATGGGATTATATCAGGAAGGTGATCCAATCTGAAGAGAGACGAACAGAGGAAGTTAGACCAACTGAGTCGGAGGCAGTAAAGAAAAGAAAGAGATATGCCAAGGAGAAGGATTACGACTTTGAGAAAGAAGTGGCAGAGATGGCAGCTAAAGCCAAAATGGAAAAGGAAAAGAGGTCCAAAAGGACGGTTGATACTAGGGATCAAGAGAGGAGGACAAAACAGAAACATCAGAAATTCTCTGAGCCTCCACAAACAGAAAGACACACCAGTTTAGATAAGGATGTTATCAGAAACCTCAACACCTCTCTCTCAAATGAACTAAGCATGATGAAGACAAAGTTGATGAATCAGGAGATGAGGGAGAAGCGAAAAGACGAAGTGTTGGAGGGGATGCAGCAAATGTTGGTTGATCAGAATAATTTGATCAAAAGGCTGTTGAAGGAGGTGAATGAATTGAAAGCTGCTGCCGGCCTGCCTAATCAGCTAACTCAACATGAGTTAGATGATCTGACGGACACATCAAAATATCCATTTCTGAATATGGGTACTTCATCAAGGGCAGGAGAGGGCACCTCAGGAGCAGCAATTGAAGAAGCTGGAAGGTCGGGCAAGGGAACTGAAGAACCTCAAATGGAGAATATACAAACTGAGGATGATGTGATTGATGCTGAGTTTGTGGATTTGGGTATAAATCTTGGAGATTTTACCGGAGAAGAACAGATGGGAAAACAACCTGAAATGACCGAGCAATCCATTGAGCAGGGTCTGGTGGACGAGGAGGTTGATGATGAACAGTTGGTGGATTATGACTCAGAGCCTGAGTTTTATGAAGTGGACGAAAGGCCTCTGACGTATGTAATTCAGAAGGGGGAAAATGAAAAAGACATTATTGAGATGGAGAAGAATGATTGGTTTGTGAGGGAGAAGGAACCCGATGAGTTAACCCCACTGTTTCAAAATATGGAAAGTCTGAAAAAGAAAGAGGCTGATAAGAAGATCGTGAGCTGGAAGTACAACCCCGACCTAAAAATGTTCATGATAAAAAGGCGAGGGGGTGGAATCACTTATCTTCACAAGAGGAAGGCATTCAAGACCTTGCCGAAATGGGATTTGAGAAGGTTGGCATCATTGCCTTTACTTGGAGCACATTTGAGTGAGCGAGCCAGATTTCTAGAAAAGGAAATCCAAAATGGGCTCAACGATAACTTTGAGGCTTTCGGGTTTATGAAAGCAGAAAGAAAGAGATCAAAGAAAGACAAAGACTAGGTCACAGGGAAGGGAAAGATTGTGTTGAGCGTAAAGCCGCCAAAGACGATTCAAAGGGTAAGATTGGCAGATCCCTCCCCCTCTCGTCTGAAAGAGTTTGAGAAGTGGTTTTATGACAATCAGACGGGGGAGGCTGTTATTAGAGTCAAGGGTGGAATTGAATATCGAATCTTTGACCCAATAGAGTTGTTTGGATTTGCTGATGAAGATCTACTGGTTCTGTGTGAGAACCACATTAAAGCAGGGGCGGGAGAAGAAACAAGAAAGGAAGCTAGCCTGTTCATGATTGTGGTGAACAAAGTTAGAGGAGTAAGAGCTGAAGTGAAAGCACTGGTAGAGAAAGTTAGAGCTGAAGATGACTTACACATGGACATCCAGGATTTAACAAAACAATTTGCAGAAGCAAGTGCTCATCCAGACGGAGCAAAAAGAGCAGGAGCTGAACCATCAACATCAGGTGTAGGTACGGGGAAGGCTGGAGATGAATGAAGACATCAAGACAAGAAGAATGGGTGAGATCCAACCTAGGGGGAGTATTGAAGATCAAGATAGGTTGGACTCACCATTAGATTAGTATTTGTTTATCTTTCGTTGTAATAGGATCTATGTTAGTTTCCTTTTGTATGTTTGTTTAAGTTCAAGTCTATATTTTAGCTGTCCAGCGAAAGTATAATTTCGGCCTGGCGAATCTGTCAGATTCGCCAGGCGAAATTGTTAAGCTCAGATCATATTTACCCGGCGAAACTGTTAGTTTCTGCCGGGCGAAATTATAGTTTCGCCCGTATAGTTCGCCTGCAGCGAAACTATATGCGAAATTATGACAGCTATTTATAGATTTCTTTTGTCTAATTGTTGGCATCCTTGCAAGAAACCCTAATCGTGTATTATTATTGCAAGATGCTATTGTAAGCTTGTTCTTTCTGAATACATTGAGCTTATTTCAATTCATTCACTGTTGTTCATCATTAAAATCTTGTTTGAAAGCTTTTTAGTGTTATTTTGATCATTCTTCTCTTAGTGTTTGTTGTGTGTATTTGGTATTGAACGATTCAAGCATTCTTCTGCACTGAAAATCGATCAAATGGACCAACAACTTTTCTTAACATAGACGTATTTATTCCTTCATTTTCTTTTAAATCTACTTCTGCTTTCTTTCTAATTCTTTTAATTGCTTTCTTTCTATTTGTACCTCTTGACTATAGTATTCCTTAGTTAATGTTTCTTGAAATTGTATTTCCTCCATTTATAAAATGATATTTTATTAGTTACGAATTTCTCAAATGAAACTTATATTATTATATTCCATAGTTCATATTCCCTAATTTATTTCTAGTAGGTAACTATTGACTTTTTAAAGTTTTGTTTTTGTTGAACGTTTCTAGAGGGCTCAAATAAAGATAGAGTTAATGAAAGACTTTATAGTCATAAATTTCTATGGACCCCTTGATGAATATTACCATTTCATTATTCAGAGTTATTATTATCATTCTAATTATCGAAGACATGATCATATTCAAATTACTAAGATAATAAATATTCTTAAAAAAAATATCTTGTATTGAATTAAAATTCATACCTGAGTCGTTTTGTAGGTTGAATGATTTTTTACTTCTAGCTTTGAGTGATCCTTTATCTTTAGTAACGTGACTTGGATAGAGTGATGGTGCTCCAGAGTATAACCTCAACACTCAACACTTAGTGGTGATTTAACACTCACAATAATATCAAACTGATATATTCAAAAAAGACTTATTTTACAACACATGAGAGAGGGTTTATATGACCATTTTACATAGCTTCGGACTTCAAATCCGGATTTCAAACAAATAAAAGTACGGTAATTATACATAATTGGGGGGTACCTACAATTACATAGGCTTTTGACTTTAACGTCTACATCCTATTGCTTTTACTCGATTATTGGCTCAATATCGCTTTCTTCTTGACTGTCATTACTTTCTTTTGGTGAGCCGTTATTTTCTTCTTTTGCTTTTCCTTTAGTACAGAATCCACATGCTTGACCCTGTACCCATTGAATACGTTGGCAGATTCCTTGTCTGATTGTTGATGAATACTTTTCATTATTGTCCAACATTTGAATTTCAAATATTGATATAGCATTACTTTGTTTTGGAGTGATTTGATACGATGATTTTGAATAGACTATCATATCTTGAGCTTTATACAATAGCCTTGTATGGTTGTCGATAGATGATAACGCTTTTACTACACCTGCATAATTGTTAATGATTCGTTCTTCATCCGAGATTGGCTGAACTGAATATCCTGCTTCATTAATTGGATAATTTTTGTTACTATATCCAACTTGAACTGCGTGTTTTGCTTGAATAAGTACTTCCCCCGGGCGGAGAATACCAGTGGTACTGAATAAACATGTAAATAAATCTGCTTGTCTTTCTGAAATCTTGCTAGTTGAATTCCGAGTGCTGTTGGAAAATATTTAAACATAGAATTAACATGATCACAATAAATATATTCTACCATGCCTAGATAGAATAATTCATGTGTAGTTAATGCCGATGCTTCTGGTAATATAACTGCCTTTGGACCCAAATTTTGCTTGTTTCTTGGATAAATTGATAGTATCTTGTGTTTATCCTGATAGTTCTGCAGTATTTCTTGATATTGATTTTGCTTCTTCAAAGTTGTCTTTGTAGTTTCTCTAATAGAAGTGAGTGTCTCTACCTGATCAATACTTGGTGACCGAATTTCTTGAATCTTTCCAAGAGTTTGCATCTTTTGTGTTTCTTTATTTGGAGTGCTTGGGGCCTTTAACTGTTCTACAAATGATGGCTTATATTCTCTCAATGCTTTCTTTGCTTCTTCAAGAGACTTGTAACTTTTATGGATTACTCCAGGCTTTCCAATGATATGCATACTAGCTTTATGCCATTCATTGAAAATTCCTTTCATTGGTCGATTAAAAATTACATAATGCTTCTTGTCTTCACCTTTTTCTTCTTCATTGATTGTTATTGGAACTTCTTCTGTTACTCCTTCTAGGATATCGATAGTTTTCTTTTTCCATGATACGCTTCTTCCATAGTAGTTATTAACTTCTGAATGTGTTGAATTTCTTCACTAACAATCTTTAGTTCTTCTTCGCATCTTTCTTTCTTTCTTTGCTTCATTTGAAGATCATTCTTAAGTGCTTTTGTTGCGGTCTCCATTGCTAGTCTTGCTCCTTCCATTCTCGTGTAAGTAAATCTGAGAGAGCATTATCTTCTGACTTTATTAATATTGGAAAGTAGTTAAACTCTGATAGTTCTAATTGCCATCTAATTAACCTTCCATAGTTGTAACGTTTTTGTTTAGTTTAAGATTTTTGAACGTTGATACATAGCTAGAATCTGTTTTCAGAATAAACTGTTTTGGCTTTAAATCAAGAATCCATTTCTCGAATGTCTTGACAACAGCCAGTGTCTCTTTCTCATGAATTGGATAGTTTTGTTGTGCTGCATTAAATGTCCCTGAGAGATATTTTACTATCTTCTCAAGTCTCTTAGTGGCTTGTAAATTTAGTAACTGAGTGAGCATAGCTCGAGGAAAACTTTCCAGTTTGAGACTTTCGTCGCACGCTGGTTCATTTTCTAAGTGACTTGATAAGTTCTTTGTCTTATGCTTTGAAAGCACAGAAGTAACTAGTTTTTGAGGTATAGCTGTTAATACAGCTCCCCAATTTTCATTACTTGCATCTGTAGATACAATGAGTAAATCATTTTCTTGGTAAACATATAATGAAAAAATAGTTTTATCACAAATTTCTTTTATTGAATGACTCTTTTCTCATCCTCTAGAGTGAATAGCCATGGATTAGATGGCTTTAGTTTTTCTTGTAATGGTTTTCTCCATTTGGCTGGATCTTTGAAAAATCCTTGTTCACCAATATAATTAAGGCTTCCTAGAAATCGTTGTAATTGTTTTCTATTTTCTATTTTATTTGGAAATCCTTTATTTTTTGTAAAATGTGTTTTTGTAGAACAATTTCTCCGTGTGAAATTGTTAATCCAAGGAACTCAATTACTTCTTTTCCTATTTTGGTTTGGCTGAGATAATATAATTCCTTTTTCTTGAAATCTAGTCCTCTTCTTCCATTTATTGTCTTTTGATTTATAATAATTATTTTTATAAGCATATTGGTCGTATGTATCTTGTTCTGTTTTAACCTTACTTGTTTCTCCTTGACTGTCATTTATAACTTCTTTTGCTTACTTGTTCTGTTTTAACCTTACTTGTTCTGTTTTAACCTTACTTGTTCTGTTTCTCCTTGACTGTCATTTATAATAATTTATTGTCTTCTTCCATTTATGAAATCGCTTTCTTCTTGTCTATCATTACTTTCTTTTGGTGAGCTGTTATTTTCTTCTTTTGCTTTTCCTTTAGTACAGAATTCACATGCATGACCCTGCACCCATTGAATACGTTGGCAGATTCCTTGTCTGATTGTTGATGAATACTTTTCATTATTGTCCAACATTTGAATTTCAAATATTGATATAGCATCACTTTGTTGTGGAGTGATTTGATACGATGATTTTGAATAGACTATCATATCTTGAGCTTTATACAATAGCCTTGTATGGTTGTTGATAGATGATAACGCTTTTACTACACCTGCATAATTGTTAATGATTCGTTCTTCATCCGAGATTGGCTGAACTGAATATCCTGCTTCATTAATTGGATAATTTTTGTTACTATTGTTTAACAATTTGATTTGTGAAGATTTGTGATGGTTCTAAATATTTTGGTTTTAGATTGGTTACTATTGTTTAACGGATGATATCCTTCCAATATGTTGGACATGATATTTTTATATTTAGTTGATATTCTTAGACTTGGTGGTTTATATTGTTTAACAATTTGATTTGTGAAGATTTGTGATGGTTCTAAATATTTTAGTTTTAGATTGGTTACATTATTTCTTTTTGAAGCTGTTCTAAAATTTCCAATAAGAGGATGTATTGGTTGATTAGTAACAAATTGTGTGCTAGTATTTCAAACAATTGATCTATTTCTATTTTATTTTTATTTATAAAAGTTATACTATGATGACTATTAGTCCTCCTCCTTTCAACGGTGAAACCTTAAGAAGAACCATATTGCCAACTTGGAACTCCAATAGGTCCTACAAATCTTGGGGCCAGTTTACCCTTCTTTCCAAAGCGAACAACACCTTTCAACGGTGAAACCTTAAGAAGAACCATATTGCCAACTTGGAACTCCAATGGTTTGCGTCGCTTGTCGGCATAGCTCTTTTGTCGACTTGTAACACCCCGAAAAGTCAAAACGGGTCAAATGGATTAGAGGCTTATTAATGGGCATTTAATTAAAGAAGGCAAAAGGGTTATGGGCTAGGTGGGGTTCATGGGCAAGATTAAGGCCCATAACCAGCCCTTAACCTGCCCAAGACACCACCATCTTCTCATTCCAACCCTAACAACAAAGAAATTCGTAGAGAGAGAAAGTAGAGAGAGAAAGTGCAAGAAACTTAAGATTTGGAGCTTCTAAGATCAAGGGATTGAAGATCTGGGTGTTTATGCATCAAATCTTAAGGAAAGGAGCAACAAACAAGGTAAGAATCGACCTCTAAGACCTTCTGTAGATCAAACCGGATTCTAGGGTTTTGGGGTTTTGAAAAGTTTAAAGAAACACATAAAGGTCGAATTTTTACGTATGAAAACGTGTAAAAATCTTAGATTTGGCTTCATGGAAGTTAAACCAAGGATTTGGACGTAAAAAGTTAAGATTTTGGGTTAAAAACGGGCTGGTTCTTAGTTTTTATTCATCCAGCGAAACTGGGCCCCGATCCAGCGAAACTGTGAGTTAATCCAGCGAAACTGTGCACTCATTCAGCGAGACTAGGAGAAATTTCAGCGAAACTACAGTTTCGCTTAGGCGAAACTACAGTTTCGCCGGGAATCTCGCTAAGACCCAGACTGACCCATAGACTTCGCGAAAGTAGGAAATTCCAACGAAAGTTGGGCGCTCAAGGCAGCGAATCTATCTATCGAAACTAGCAGAGGTGCTGCCCAGCGAAACTGCTGGCGAAACTGCAGTTTCGCTGCAGCGAAACTGTGGGCGAAACTATGAAGAAAATGACGTTTTTGTGTATTAACTTTCGTGCAGCTAGAGTTTTTGGACTATAGCTTAAGTAACTTAGGATTGAAGTTATTTGCTAAGTTCAGGTGAGTTCTAGACCCCCCTTATTTAAACATTTTTCCATGTTTTTGGGGCTATTATGCATAATAAACATAAGGTTTTCAAGGTAAGGATTTCAAGGTGTTTTAACAAGAAAATACATTTTTCTAAAGTAAAATGTGACATTTAAATAGCTCAAAATAATTTTCGGGCGCGCTGACCTGGCAGCCCGGCCCCAGCCATGGGCGTTGCCCCTTGGACCCCACTAGGGGCTGCTGCCCCTAGGACCCCGCTGTCAGGGGCTGTCGCCCCCGAACCCCCGCTGTCCCGCGGTAGGTCGGTTACATGTTATGATGACTAGTACTTGGTATGTTGTGTACTTAATAAGCTAAGTATTATATACATATTAAGTGAAAAATAATACTAATGAGAAGTGGAACTTAACGAATGTTACCCCGGGCCCGTTGGATGATGAAAAGTCTTGCAAGCAATATGATAGACTTCACTTATGTGTGAGTCTGATGTATGATGATGGATCCGTATTCATGAGCGGGCTATGTGCCTGCTAGTGTGGATCAACTGTCGGGGGAAACTACCATGAAGATGTGTACCGACGGGGATCGATCGACCGTCGGGGGTAGCGACCATGGATAACGTGTACCGACGGGGATTGACATTCGTTGTCAACCAACATGGAGAGCTTGCTTTGTGCAAACCTCGCCTATGATGAAGTAAAACAAAATGAAAGAATAAAAGATAATGAACGTGCCTAATGTGATGCAAGTAATGATTGTAGTATGATGTATGCGTGTTCATTATATGAAAGGATAAAAGATTATACTTTCTTATTATATAAAACTAGAACTCACTCAGCGTGGCTGACTTTTTATGCATAATAGTGGACAGGTAAGCGCTGATGCTAAGGATGGCACCACGGAGCTACTTGGGGAAATATGGATGGCATTCCTATTAATGAAGTCTTTATTGTAAATAAATGAACAAGGAATATGTTTTGTTTACCTTTAAAAGACAAATGTATGAGTACAATGGGGTTTCTAAGTCTTTAACGAATGTTTAATTATTTTCCGCTGCAATGTTTTGTTATTGAACTGAATTTATGCTATGAATTGCCAACTGTGAGGTTTCCTGGGAATGGGGCCTTACAAGTTGGTATCAGAGCCAAAGTTTAAGTGAAATGGTAATTTTTCAAAATAAACCTTTACTTAAACTGAAAATGGGACAGAAAGGGAAGGAATGCCAATCTGAGTAGCTGCGTGCCATCAGGTATTTTCTTAAAGTTAACTAGTATTATGTGCGCATGTTATGTGTTTATATGTTATTGTTAGATTTAGATGCTAATGTAGTCAGGACAGGTAATGCTCGGGGTACGAAGAGTAAAGTAAGTGGCTAATCACAACTGGCCACTGTAATTAGAGACTTACTGTACTTGACATAAACTGAGCTATTCCCTTGAATGACCGCGTAGGTATTTGAATCTTTCAGTGTGGGATAGAGGATGGCTAGCGGTAGATCTTCTAAGGTTTTGCCAGATAGGGGTTGTGGTGAATGTGGTGCCGAACCACGTATCACGAGAAGCATGGCTAGGGCAGCTGAAATGGCACTCGAAGAGCCCGAAGCCCCTCATGTGGAAGGCAGCGATGATGGCACTAGTTTGAGGATCACCATGAAAGAAGCTGTTGTTGAGGGAGTCCAACAGGCCCTACAGGAGATTCTGCCGTCCATTATAACTGAGGTAATTAAGGCGGCGAAGGAGATGACTGCTATTAAAGAAAACACAAAGAATAGCGATAACAAGAACTGGCATGGAAAGCGGGTTGGACGCGACAGTGTCACCCTCAACAAAAAGGTTGCAAGGACGGAGGGCCGGCGTGCAGCTTCGCCTGGTGCGAGGACTAAGAAGTGTGGTAAGTGTGCCAGAGGACACCTCGGGGAATGTAGATTGGGAACCAATGTCTGTTACCGATACGGGGAGCAAGGTCACGTGGCCAGAGAGTGTGGAGTGATACGGTGCTACAACTGCAATGGAAGGGGTCACAAAAGCAGGGATTGCAAGAAGCCAAGGGCAGAGGGCGCAGGGCCTTCGCAATAAGGCCGGATCAGGTTAGGACGGGTCCCGATATTGTGACGGGCATGTATATAACAAATAAAAATTCTGTCTTTCGTGTTGTTTAATTCCAGGGCTAGAAAGAGTTTTGTTCTGTTGTTTTCTATGTTAAGTTGCCCAGTAGGAGTTTTGTGTCTACTGCCTTTTGTTGTTTGTTGCATGATAAGAGTAGAAAGTTAGACGAGCCTTTCTGTGTAGAAACAGCCATTGGTAAATCCACTAAGATAACTGAAGTGATTGAGGATTTCCTGATTGAGTTAGAAAGTTGTATGTTCCCTGCTAGGTTGCATGTTATGGCCTTAAGAGGTTTCGATGTGGTGTTAGGCATGGATTGGTTAGCTAGATATGAAGCCAATATAGTATGTAGCAAGAAAATAGTTCGTCTAACAGCGCCCGATGGTAGTTCCATTACGGTTCGTGGGGATAAGGTATGTTGTGTGCCGAAGGTCGTGTCGATGATCACAGCTGAAAAGTACATGAGACGTGGGCGTAGCGCTTACTTGGATAACGTAAAAGATGTGGACGCGCTAGAGCCGCAAATATCAGACGTGCCGGTAGTGCGTGAGTTTTCGGACGTCTTTCCTGAAGACCTGACTGGTGTGCCGCCGGACCGCGAAATCGAATTCCAGATTGATTTGTTTCCGGGAGCACAGCCCGTCGCTAAAGCAACATATCGATTGGATCCTTCGGAGATGGTAGAATTGAAGGACCAGTTGCAAGATTTGTTGAATAAGGGCTTCATCCGACTGAGTATCTCTCCATGGGGTGCTCCAGTTTTATTTGTCAAGAAGAAAGACGGTAGCATGCGGATGTGCATTGCCTATCGCGAGCTCAATAAGCTGACCGTAAAGAATCGATACCTGCTACCAAGGATCGACGACTTGTTCGATCAACTTCAGGGTGCCAGCTGGTTTTCAAGGATAGACCTGCGGTCTGGTTACCACCAACTGAAGGTGAAAGAACAAGATATTCCTAAAACGGCGTTCCGGACGCGTTATGGACATTACGAATTTCTCGTCATGTCCTTTGGTTTAACTAACGCGCCAGCTGCTTTTATGGACCTTATGAATCGGGTATGTCGGCCTATGTTGGATAGATCAGTAATAGTGTTCATCGATACATTTTGATCTACTCAAAGAGTGAAGAAGAACATGCTGATCATATTCGAGAAGTATTGGAGGCACTCAGAAGCGAGAAGTTATATGCTAAGTTCTCCAAATGTGCATTTTGGCTTCAAGAAGTACAGTTTCTGGGTCATGTGGTTAATCCCGGGGGGATCAGGGTGGATCCTGCGAAGGTTGAAGCGTTAATGAAATGGGAATCTCCAAAGACGCCAACCGAGATTCGCAGTTTCTTAGGTCTGGCAGGTTACTATAGGAGGTTTATCCAGGATTTCTCTAAGATAGCTTCTCCTTTGTCTAAGCTGACCCGGAAGAAAGTGAAGTATGAATAGGGTCCTGATCAGGAGAACGCCTTGCTAGAACTAAAAATGAGGTTAACACAAGCCCCTGTCTTGATGCTACCTGAGGGGAACGAGGACCTGGTAGTCTACTCGGATGCCTCATATGCAGGATTGGGTTGCATGTTGATTCAACGAGGGAAGGTGATAGCCTATGCTTCTAGACAACTAAAAGCCCACGAGGCCAATTATCCTACACATGATTTCGAGTTGGCAGCGGTGGTGTTTGCATTGAAGATTTGGAGGCACTACCTGTATGTGGTGAAATGCACCATCTTTACTGATCATAAGAGTCTGAAGTATTTCTTTGAACAGAAAGAACTCAATATGAGGCAGAGGAGGTGGTTGGAACTGATCAAGGACTATGACTGCGAAATTCATTATCATCCAGGCAAGGCTAATGTGGTTGCTGACGCCCTTAGCCGAAAAGGACGACCCGAACCAATTCGGGTGAGGGCTTGCCAGATAATCATGACGCCTGATGTTATGAAACAAGTGAGGGCATTCCAGGATGAGGCATTAAGAGAGGACAGAGTCAACTCTGAAAGGATGAAAGGACAAGTTTCAGATTTGGGGGAAAACACCCTAGGTGTTAGAACTCAATCTGGGAGGATGTGGATCCCTCTCTACGGGGATCTGAGGGAGAAGATCATGGACGAGGCTCATAAAACACGATATTCCATTCACCCCGACGCCACCAAAATGTATCAGGATCTATAGAAAGATTACTGGTGGCCGGGAATGAAGCGAGATGTGGCTAAGTATGTGAGCAAGTGCTTGACTTGTCTGCAAGTGAAGGCAGAGCACCAAAAGCCATATGGAAAGATCTAGCCTTTGGACATCTCCGAATGGAAATGTGAACATATCATAATGGACTTCATCACGAAGCTACCTCGCACGGCGAGAGGAAGCGACGCGATCTGGGTGATTGTTGACCGTTTAACAAAGAGCGCCCATTTCCTACCAATTCGTGAGACGTTTACCTCTGAGAAGTTGGCAGATCTATTCATCAAGGAGATCGTGGCTCGTCATGGCGTGCCAGTGTCTATCGTTTCGGATAGGGACACGCGATTTACGTCCATGTTCTGGAAGAGGTTTCACGACTCAATGGGGACTAGACTGCATATTAGTACGACTTACCACCCCCAAACGGATGGTCAGTCAGAAAGAACGATTCAAACGTTAGAAGACGTGCTACGAGCATGTGTAATCGACTTTGGAGGAAGTTGGGATGAGCACTTGCCGTTGGTGGAATTCTCATATAATAATAGTTACCATGCCAGCATTGGTATGCCCCCTTACGAAATGTTGTATGGTAGGAAGTACAGAACGCCCGTGTGTTGGTGTGACATCGGGCAAAAGGAATTGGGGAGCCTTGAAGTGATTGAGGTCACAACTGAGAAGTTAGATAAGATTAAGGCATTCATGAAAGCTGCAAAAGATCGCCAGAAGTCTTATGCTGATAAGAGGCGTAGACCGATAGAGTTTGAGGTTGGTGACAAGGTTATGCTCAAGGTATCGCCGTGGAAAGGGATCATTAGGTTTCGAAAAAGAGGAAAGTTAAGCCCGAGATTCATAGGACCTTTCCGCATCATCGCAAGGGTAAGGGAAGTGGCCTACAGACTAGAATTACCTGATGAGTTGAGTGGAATTCACCCTACGTTCCACGTATCTCACCTTAGGAAATGTTTAGCAGACGATGATGCATTTGTACCATTAGAAGACATTGAAGTTGACGAGCGACTGAATTACGTAGAGCAGCCGGTGGCCATCCTGGATCGGAAAGAGAAGCGCTTACGTAATAAAGTAGTTCCACTCGTACGAGTACAGTGGAGACACCGAAAAGGATCAGAATCTACGTGGGAGGTCGAGGAGGAGATGAGGAAATTTTATCCTCAATTGTTTGATGACTGACAGGTTTCGAGGACGAAACCTAAATAAGTGGGGGAGACTTGTAACACCCCGAAAAGTCAAAACGGGTCAAATGGATTAGAGGCTTATTAATGGGCATTTAATTAAAGAAGGCAAAAGGGTTATGGGCTAGGTGGGGTTCATGGGCAAGATTAAGGCCCATAACCAGCCCTTAACCTGCCCAAGACACCACCATCTTCTCATTCCAACCCTAACAACAAAGAAATTCGTAGAGAGAGAAAGTAGAGAGAGAAAGTGCAAGAAACTTAAGATTTGGAGCTTCTAAGATCAAGGGATTGAAGATCTGGGTGTTTATGCATCAAATCTTAAGGAAAGGAGCAACAAACAAGGTAAGAATCGACCTCTAAGACCTTCTGTAGATCAAACCCGGATTCTAGGGTTTTGGGGTTTTGAAAAGTTTAAAGAAACACATAAAGGTCGAATTTTTACGTATGAAAATGTGTAAAAATCTTAGATTTGGCTTCATGGAAGTTAAACCAAGGATTTGGACGTAAAAAGTTAAGATTTTGGGTTAAAAACGGGCTGGTTCTTAGTTTTTATTCATCCAGCGAAACTGGGCCCCGATCCAGCGAAACTGTGAGTTAATCCAGCGAAACTGTGCACTCATTCAGCGAGACTAGGAGAAATTTCAGCGAAACTACAGTTTCGCTTAGGCGAAACTACAGTTTCTCCGGGAATCTCGCTAAGACCCAGACTGACCCATAGACTTCGCAAAAGTAGGAAATTCCAACGAAAGTTGGGCGCTCAAGGCAGCGAATCTATCTAGCGAAACTAGCAGAGGTGCTGCCCAGCGAAACTGCTGGCGAAACTGCAGTTTCGCTGCAGCGAAACTGTGGGCGAAACTATGAAGAAAATGACGTTTTTGTGTATTAACTTTCGTGCAGCTAGAGTGTTTGGACTATAGCTTAAGTAACTTAGGATTGAAGTTATTTGCTAAGTTCAGGTGAGTTCTAGACCCCCTTATTTAAACATTTTCCATGTTTTTGGGGCTATTATGCATAATAAACATAAGGTTTTCAAGGTAAGGATTTCAAGGTGTTTTAACAAGAAAATACATTTTTCTAAAGTAAAATGTGACATTTAAATAGCTCAAAATAATTTTCGAGCGCGCTGACCTGGCAGCCCGGCCCCAGCCATGGGCGTTGCCCCTTGGACCCCACTAGGGGCTGCTGCCCCTAGGACCCCGCTGTCAGGGGCTGCCGCCCCCGAACCCCCGCTGTCCCGCGGTAGGTCGGTTACATGTTATGATGACTAGTACTTGGTATGTTGTGTACTTAATAAGCTAAGTATTATATACATATTAAGTGAAAAATAATACTAATGAGAAGTGGAACTTAACGAATGTTACCCCCGGGCCCGTTGGATGATGAAAAGTCTTGCAAGCACTATGATAGACTTCACTTATGTGTGAGTCTGATGTATGATGATGGATCCGTATTCATGAGCGGGCTATGTGCCTGCTAGTGTGGATCAACTGTCGGGGGAAACTACCATGAAGATGTGTACCGACGGGGATCGATCGACCGTCGGGGGTAGCGACCATGGATAACGTGTACCGACGGGGATTGACATTCGTTGTCAACCAACATGGAGAGCTTGCTTTGTGCAAACCTCGCCTATGATGAAGTAAAACAAAATGAAAGAATAAAAGATAATGAACGTGCCTAATGTGATGCAAGTAATGATTGTAGTATGATGTATGCGTGTTCATTATATGAAAGGATAAAAGATTATACTTTCTTACTTATATAAAACTAGAACTCACTCAGCGTGGCTGACTTTTTATGCATAATAGTGGACAGGTAAGCGCTGATGCTAAGGATGGCACCACGGAGCTACTTGGGGAAATATGGATGGCATTCCTATTAATGAAGTCTTTATTGTAAATAAATGAACAAGGAAATATGTTTTGTTTACCTTTAAAAGTTGTCTTTGTAGTTTCTCTAATAGAAGTGAGTGTCTCTACCTGATCAATACTTGGTGACCGAATTTCTTGAATCTTTCCAAGAGTTTGCATCTTTTGTGTTTCTTTATTTGGAGTGCTTGGGGCCTTTAACTGTTCTACAAATGATGGCTTATATTCTATCAATGCTTTCTTTGCTTCTTCAAGAGACTTGTAACTTTATGGATTACTCCAGGCTTTCCAATGATGTGAATACTAGCTTTATGCCATTCATTGAAAATTCCTTTCATTGGTCCATTAAAAATTACATAATGCTTCTTGTCTTCACCATTTTCTTCTTCATTGATTGTTATTGGAACTTCTTCTGTTACTCCTTCTAGGATATCGATAGTTTTTCTTTTTCCATGATACGCTTCTTCCATAGTAGTTATTAACTTCTGAATGTGTTGAATTTCTTCACTAACAATCTTTAGTTCTTCTTCGCATCTTTCTTTCTTTCTTTGCTTCATTTGAAGATCATTCTTAAGTGCTTTTGTTGCGGTCTCCATTGCTAGTCTTGCTCCTTCCATTCTCGTGTAAGTAAATCTGAGAGAGCATTATCTTCTGACTTTATTAATATTGGAAAGTAGTTAAACTCTGATAGTTCTAATTGCCATCTAATTAACCTTCCATAGTTGTAACGTTTTTTGTTTAGTTTAAGATTTTTGAACGTTGATACATAGCTAGAATCTGTTTTCAGAATAAACTGTTTTGGCTTTAAATCAAGAATCCATTTCTCGAATGTCTTGACAACAGCCAGTGTCTCTTTCTCATGAATTGGATAGTTTTGTTGTGCTGCATTAAATGTCCCTGAGAGATATTTTACTATCTTCTCAAGTCTCTTAGTGGCTTGTAAATTTAGTAACTGAGTGAGCATAGCTCGAGGAAAACTTTCCAGTTTGAGACTTTCGTCGCACGCTGGTTCATTTTCTAAGTGACTTGATAAGTTCTTTGTCTTATGCTTTGAAAGCACAGAAGTAACTAGTTTTTGAGGTATAGCTGTTAATACAGCTCCCCAATTTTCATTAGTTGCATCTGTAGATACAATGAGTAAATCATTTTCTTGGTAAACATATAATGAAAAAATAGTTTTATCACAAATTTCTTTTATTGAATGACTCTTTTCTCATCCTCTAGAGTGAATAGCCATGGATTAGATGGCTTTAGTTTCTCTTGTAATGGTTTTCTCCATTTGGCTGGATCTTTGAAAAATCCTTGTTCACCAAATAATTAAGGCTTCCTAGAAATCGTTGTAATTGTTTTCTATTTCTATTTTATTGGAAAATCCTTTATTTTTTGTAAAATGTGTTTTTGTAGAACAATTTCTCCGTGTGAAATTGTTAATCCAAGGAACTCAATTACTTCTTTTCCTATTTTGCTTTTGGCTGAGATAATATAATTTCTTTTTCTTGAAATCTAGTCCTCTTCTTCCATTTATTGTCTTTTGATTTATAATAATTATTTTTATAAGCATATTGGTCGTATGTATCTTGTTCTGTTTTAACCTTACTTGTTTCTCCTTGACTGTCATTTATAACTTTCTTTTGCTTACTTGTTCTGTTTTAACCTTACTTGTTCTGTTTTAACCTTACTTGTTCTGTTCTCCTTGACTGTCATTTATAATAATTTATTGTCTTCTTCCATTTATGAAATCGCTTTCTTCTTGTCTGTCATTACTTTCTTTGGTGAGCTGTTATTTCTTCTTTTGCTTTTCCTTTAGTACAGAATTCACATGCATGACCCTGTACCCATTGAATACGTTGGCAGATTCCTTGTCTGATTGTTGATGAATACTTTTCATTATTGTCCAACATTTGAATTTCAAATATTGATATAGCATCACTTTGTTGTGGAGTGATTTGATACGATGATTTTGAATAGACTATCATATCTTGAGCTTTATACAATAGCCTTGTATGGTTGTTGATAGATGATAACGCTTTTACTACACCTGCATAATTGTTAATGATTCGTTCTTCATCCGAGATTGGCTGAACTGAATATCCTGCTTCATTAATTGGATAATTTTTGTTACTATTGTTTAACAATTTGATTTGTGAAGATTTGTGATGGTTCTAAATATTTTGGTTTTAGATTGGTTAGTATTGTTTAACGTACGATATCCTTCCAATATGTTGGACATGATATTTTTTATATTTAGTTGATATTCTTAGACTTGGTGGTTTATATTGTTTAACAATTTGATTTGTGAAGATTTGTGATGGTTCTAAATATTTTAGTTTTAGATTGGTTACATTATTTCTTTTTGAAGCTGTTCTAAAATTTCCAATAAGAGGATGTATTGGTTGATTAGTAACTAATTGTGTGCTAGTATTTTCAAACAATGATCTATTTCTATTTTATTTTATTTATAAAAGTTATACTATGATGACTATTAGTCCTCTCCTTTCAACGGTGAAACCTTAAGAAGAACCATATTGCCAACTTGGAACTCCAATAGGTCCTACAAATCTTGGGGCCAGTTTACCCTTCTTTCCAAAGCGAACAACACCTTTCAACGGTGAAACCTTAAGAAGAACCATATTGCCAACTTGGAACTCCAATGGTTTGCGTCGCTTGTCGGCATAGCTCTTTTGTCGACTTCTTGCCATTTCAAGGTTCTGCGGATTATAGAGACTTTATCGGTCATTTCTCGTATAAGTTCAGGACCAGTGATGAAGTTTCACCAATATCAGTCCAACAGATCGGTGAATGACATTTACGACCATAAAGTGCTTCGAATGGTGCCATCTTGATACTCGAGTGATAACTATTGTTATAAGAAAATTCCATGAGCGCTAAATGCGTATCCCAATCACCACCAAAGTTAAGGACATAAAGACGTAGCAAGTCCTCGAGGGTTTGAATTGTTCGTTCGGTTTGACCGTGCGTTTGAGGATAGTAAGCCGTGCTTAGATCCAATTGAGTACCCAATAGTTCTTGCATAGACGAGCAAAAGTGTGAAGTGAAACGAGCATCTCGGTCGGATATGATTTGCAACGACACACCATGACGACTCATAATTTTGTCAATGTAGATACGAGCCAATCTTGAAACTTTGTAAATGTCTCGTATTGGTATGAAATGTGCCGTTTTGGTCAAACGGTCAACAATCACCATATACTATCATACCTAGGAGGGGTACGAGGTAACTTGGTTATGAAATCCATGGATATATGTTCCCATTTCCACATAGGGATTTCAGGTTGTTAAAGTAACCCACTCGGTCGTTGGTGTTTGGCTTTGACTCTTGCACATGTTAGGCACTTGGAAACATAAGATGCTATGTCTTTCTTCATTCCAGGCAACTAATATGACCACGCAGGTCCATGTACATCTTATCGAAGCCAGGATGAATAGAATATCGGGTTTGATGGGCCTCGTTCATGATGAAATGACGGATGTTATCACGATTCAGGATCCAAAGTCGATCCAAGAAATACCACATGCCATTCGGTTTTGACTCCAGATGGGACCGAACGTTAAATGCCAAATCTTCATCTTTCCCTTCGTCGGTTAACGCTGCTCGTTGAGCCTCGCGAATGCATAAATCGAGATCACTATCAATCCTTATGTTTTGAAGCATGACAGTAGTCTCGTTAACATCCACATGAATCTCAATATCAAATTCCCCTAACGTGTCAAACCATTGCCTTCGATCTCGGATTTCTTGAAGCGAGACAGACTTGTTGTGGATCTTGCGACTCAGCGTGTCAGCTACAACATTCGCCTTTCCAGTATGATAAAGAATGTCGCAGTCATAGTCGCTAATCAACTCGATCCAACGTCTTTGTATCATGTGGAGATCCTTTGATTGAACACGTGTTGGAGACTCTTATGATCGGTGTAGACTATGCATTGCGTTCCATAAAGATAATGTCGCCAGATCTTCAAAGCGAAAACCACAGCACTAAGTTCGAGATCGTGGGTTGTGTAGTTCACTTCATGAACCTTCAATTGTCTTGACGCGTATGCTATGACTTTTCCTCGTTGCATGAGAACACAACCAAGACATTGATTAGAGGCATCATAGTACACGGTAAAATCATCGTTTCCATCGGGGAGTGTTAGAATAGGAGCGTTACACAACTTGCGTTTCAATGTCTCGAAAGCCTCTTCTTGTTCGGGTCCCCATTCAAAGAGTTGGTTCTTTTTGGTTAGCTCCATTAGAGGTTTAGCAATCTTCGAAAAGTTTGCAACAAATCTACGGTAATAACCCGCTAAACCTAGAAAAAACGAACTTCGGTTGGGGTTGTTGGAACGCACCAGTTTTTCACGGCTTCTATTTTAGCAGGGTCGACGTGAATTCTTTGACTATTCACCACATGACCTAGGAATTGGACTTCTTCTGGCCAGAACGCACACTTGGAAAACTTGGCGTATAGTTGCTCCTTCTTTAAAAGTTCGAGAATTTGTCGCAGGTGCATCTCATGATCGGTTTTTGTCTTGGAATAGATAAGAATATTATCGATGAACACGATCACAAATTTATTCAAATACGGTTTACATACATGATTCATGAGATCCATGAACACAGCAGGTGCATTGGTTAAACCAAAAGGCATAACCATGAACTCGTAATGTCCATATCGAGTGCGGAAGGCGGTTTTTGGAATATCGTCATCATGAACACGTAATTGATGATATCTAGAACATATATCAATCTTCAAGAATTGTGTGGCTCCTTGAAGTTGGTCGAAGAGATCATCGATTCGAGGAAGAGGGTATCAGTTCTTGATGGTGAGCTTATTGAGTTCCCGGTAGTCGATGCACATACGGAATGAACCATCTTTCTTCTTCATGAACAACACAGGTGCACCCCATGGTGAGGAGCTGGGACGAATGAAACCCTTATCGGTCAACTCTTGCAGTTGACTAGCTAGTTCTTACATTTCAGACGGTGCAAGACGATAAGGTGATTTAGCCACAGGGTTTGCACTAGGGATCAAGTCGATTTTGAACTCAACTTCTCGTACGGGAGGTAACCCACTAAGATCCTCGGGAAACACCTCGGGAAAGTTCCACACGACAGGAATATCCTTCAGTTCCTTGCCCTTGGCTTTCGTGTTAACTACATAAGCCATGAAAGCTACGTAATTTTACTTAAGCACTTTCGGGCCTTGATGCAAGACATGAGTTTGAGTCTTTGAGATGATTTCTCTGTTGGGTTTATTAGAACATAAAATCATAGTTTAACCATTTAAACTTTCTGAAAAACGCAACGGAATTACAACTTTATAAACCTTTTTGTAAGCTGAAAAATATGTTCATTAGATGACCATATTAATGTATAAAACAAACCCAAAGAACAAAGGATCATTTATGTGAATTAGCAAGCTATGAACATATGTTAAACTACATAAAATCACAGCTACATAGAGCTGTGATTAATACCTTTCTGTAGCAGCTAAACTCGACAGAAAAGGGTTGTTAGATGCTCAAGAACTCGGCCAAGGCTCCAAGGAAGGAACCCTCAAGCTAGTATACCCCAATCCCTTTGCAAGAACACCTTCTTGTTAGGTAGAAGACACCAAATGAAGCCCAGAAAACCCTCTTTTGCTGCTGCTGTTGCTCATAACTTTTAGGAGAGAAAAAGAGAGGATTTTGCTTGTGTTGCATGTATCAATTAGTGAGAATGAGAGCTGAATATAGACTAGTTAGTGGAGGAGACAACATGCATGTGATTGTTCTTTTCTAAGCCAAGATAGTGGAGAGACAAGCATGCTTGTCTTGTCTTCCACTCAAGGGAATCAAGGCATCTATCACACATGCATGTGTGTGATGTGTTGGACGGTTTTGTTGTAAAAAAAGAAGATTTTTCTTTTGATTAAACACACATACATATGTCTAGTCTTGTAACAATTAACTATTTAATTGTATAAGTAGTATACTCTCATTATTATTTGGTATTATACAACTAATTTAAATAACACTACAAATAATATTATTGAACAAAATATCCTAATAAATTGTTCCATCTCATATGCAACTTATTTAGAAAACCCATTTTCTAAATTGGTGTAAATATTTAATTGCATGATCATATCATCAATTAAATATTAATTGGTGTTTGCTAAGCTTGTTATTGGGTATAACCCGACTTGGATCATAACGTACTAACCACATCAATATTCTAAGTGTCTTGGGCACATAGAATCCTACAATCTCCCACTTGCCTAAGATTCATAGAGGATTGATGCAAGCAGTAAATACCGCCTAACAACGGTTTACTACCCTTAATACGCATGACTTATAGCCATTCAATAACATCATCCCATTCAAGTACCCTACTTGAAATGATTTAGGTGAATCAATCATATATCCTTTTGTTACAGATGTCATGTTAAATCTAAGGACACAGAATGATCATTCCTTGTTGATTTAACTTAATCAGGCCTTAGACATCTAACTCTCAACGAATAAGAGGAACAAATTCCATCTTGACTACATACGTTTCTCACAAACACCTCGTGTTATACCTGAACATACCCTTATGTACTGTCCACTATTTCAGGACAGTGAAGAATTAGCTCAAGGTATAATACTTGGTGAATATCAAAACCCAATATGTATCTCAGGTCGAAGGATACCAAATGATATTCGCCTTACTCAAATTTACTTATGATCAATCGATAAGATTCCATGTAGTAAAACTTGAGATGCGGGTTAGTCCAATATTTGTATCCCACAAATATCTATGAACTTTGGTAGCAGCCCATTGCTCTATATTCATCCTTATGAATATCAACCAATCCAAGTTCATAATAATCTTACCCTCACACTTGTTCCCACAAGTATGAACGACTACGGACATTTAGAGTAAATAATTTACTCGTGGATTAAACATGCTAAATTGGATCATTAATTGAAACATTATAACCAAATAATTTTACTCAAATAATAAAGAGTCCCACATATTCAAATACTAAATTTGATCAAGTCCAATCACTAAAATATCGAAGTCCTAAGGCACATGTGTGACTTTCATGCTTTGACCTATCTAGGATCTTCGTGAATGGATCCGCAATGTTTTGATCGGTATGAACTTTGCGAATACATATCTTCCCCTTTTCAACTTCATCCCTAATGTAGTTGAATCTCCGTTCAATGTGCCGAGTCTTTTGATGAGCACGAGGTTCCTTGATTTGAGCAATAGCACCTTCGTTGTCACAAAAGATCTCTAGGGGGTCTTGAATGGTAGCAACAACCCCTAGATCAGCAATGAACTTCCTAAGCCACGCAGCTTCTTGAGCTACCAATGAAGCGGCGATGTATTCTGATTCTGTTGTAGATAGTGCCACTACATCTTGCTTTGAGCTCTTCCAAGAGACTGCTCCTCCATTCATAATGAAGACATATCCCGACTGTGATCGAGAATCATCTCGATCAGTTTGGAAACTCGCATCCGTGTAACCCTTTACAACGAGCTCCTCCTCACCAGATCCATATATTAAGAACATATCCTTAATGTTTCTAAGGTATTTCAAAATACTCTTAACAGCCATCCAATGACTATTACCAGGATTCTGTTGATATCTACTTGTCATGCTTAGAGCACATGACACGTCGACCTAGTACATATCATTGCATACATGATGGATCCTATAGCAGATGCATATGGGACTCCATTCATTCTTTCTTGTTCAACCTTTGAACTAGGGAATTGAGATGAGCTCAATATAGTCCCCTTTTGAATAGGCACCAAACCTTTCTTAGAATTCTCCATCTTGAACCTTTTCAATATCTTTTCAATGTATGTACTTTGGTTTAAACCTATTATCCGCCTTGATCTATCCCTATAGATCTTCATTCCCAAAATATAGGTGGCCTCGCCAAGATCCTTGATGGAAAAACAGCTTCCAAGCCAGGATTTTACACCTTCCAAGGTTGGAATGTCGTTTCCAATTAGTAGAATGTCATCGACATATAATACAAGGAAAGTAATAATGCTCCCAATAGCTTTCTTATATACACAAGCTTCATCAGTGTTTTTGATGAAGCCAAATTTCTTTACTTCATCATCAAAACGGTGATTCCAACTTCTTGATGCTTGTTTCAATCCATAGATTGATTTCTTTAACTTGCATACCTTGTTAGGATGTTTTGAATCGACAAAACCTTCAGCCTGTTTCATATGGACATCTTTCTCAAGATATCCATTAAGAAAAGCGGTTTTGACATCCATTTGCCAAATCTCATAGTTATAATATGCTGCTATGGCAAACAATATCCTTATAGACTTTAGTATTGCCACAGGCGAAAAAGTCTCATCATAATCAACCCCTTGTGTTTGAGTGAAACCTTTTGCTACAAGTCTAGCTTTATAGGTATCCAAGTTTCCATGCATATTGGTTTTCTTCTTGAAAACCCACTTACTTTCAACTATCTTGGACTTAAGAGGTGGTGTAACCAATTCCCAAACTTGGTTATCATACATGGATTGCATCTCAACGTTCATGGCTTCTTGCCATTTGTCAAAATCATGTTTTGACATTGCCTCATGGTATGTGGTTGGTTCATCCGAATCGACCACATAGCATCCATCCATGAAAAATCCATATCTCTCAGGAGGAACACTAATTCTATCAGATTTGCGAACGTTTTATGTATCTTGATCATCCACATGATCATTCTCAACATCCTCATGTTGATTGCTAGTATCAACCAATTGTGTATCGTCTTGTGAATCTTGAACCTCTTCAAGTTCCACTACTCTTCCACTAGTTTCTTCTGAAAGAAACTTAGTTTCCAGGAACTCTGCCTTTTGAGCAATAAACACTTTCTGTTCTGTCGGATCATAGAAATAATATCCAATACAATCTCTAGGATATCCAATAAAGATACACTTTGTGGATCGGGCTTCCAGTTTGTTTTGAGTGTATTGCTTAGGATAAGCATCACACCCCCAAACTTTTAAATATGATAATGATGGAACCCTTCCATGCCATATTTCGAAAGGTGTCCTTTCCACTTTCTTGGTTGGGGCCATATTTAAAATACGGGCCGCGGAGAGCAACGTGAAACCCCAAAATGATAGAGGTAGTGTACTTCTAGCCATCATAGATCAAACCATATCCAATAGAGTCCGATTCCTCCTCTCAGACACACCATTATGTTGTGGTGTTCAAGGTGGAGTAAGTTATGAGACTATCCCACAACTTCTAAGATACTCTTGAAATTCACTACTTAGGTATTCACCTCCTCTATCTGTACGAAGAATCTTGACCGTTTTGTTGAGTTGATTTTCTACTTCATTCTTGAAGATTTTGAACATTTCAAAAGATTCATGTTTGTGTCTTAACAAGTACACATACCCATAACGATATAGTCATCGGTAAAGGTAATGAAGTATCTTTCACCATTCCTAGTTATTGGTTTAAAAGGTCCACATACATCCGAATGTATGATTCCTAATAAATCCTTTGCCCTTTCATTAGTCCTACTAAGAGGGGCCTTTGTCATTTTACCTTGCAAACAAGACTCGCATACATCAAATGAATCATTTTCATTAGTTTTCAAAAGACCATTCTTTTGGAGTTTTTGCATACGATTCTTGTTTATGTGACCAAGGAGACAATGCCAAAGATAGGAATCACTCAAATCTAATTTGAGCTTTTGGTGGTTGCTTGGTACATTGAGCTATCATATGTTGTGTTTTCATGAACCAATTCATAGATACCATTACAAGGTATAGCCTTAAAATAAAACATATGATTGAAAGAAACATGAATATCATTGTCAACAAACTTGAAATCATAATCACATTGTCTTAAACGGGAAACAGAAATAATGTTCCTAGTCAAGCTAGGAGCATACAAAACATTCTTTAAAATAACTTCCAAACCACTTGGAAGCTTCAAAATGTAGTCTCCTTGGGCTTCCACGTGAACCTTTGCACCATTCCCCATGAAGAGACTAATTTCCCCTTTTGCATAATGCTCACTTCTTTTGAACCCCTGCAACAAATTGCAAATATGAGTTCCACATCCGGTATCTAGTACCCATGTGTTAGACGAAATAACATTTAGCTCAACATGTATCATAAAGATTGTACCAGAGGTTTGCCCCGCATCCCTCTTTGATCTTAATGCTTTGAGATAGACCGGACAATTGCGTTTCCAATGGCCTACCTCCCCACACTCAAAACACGGGTCATTTTGAGCAACCTTTTGCTTCTTTTCTTTTGGTTTGGGCGGTTCCACTTTTGCTTTTCCTTTTCCCTTCCCCTTGACGTGCCCCTTCCCTCTTGTAACACTTGCCCTAGGGTTGGGGAGGTGCCTCTTCCTACTACCTCCTTCATTGATCGTAAGGACCGATAGAACCTTTCTACCCATGCCCGCCTCGGCCGTTTTGAGCATTAAGTGAAGCTCACCAATGCTCTTGTCCCATCCATTCATGTTATAGTTCATAACAAAGCTATCAAACTTCTTGGATAGAGAGTTGAGGATCAAATCCGTTGCCAACTCATTGGACACATGACAGTTAAGCCTTTCGAGACGATCAATGTGGCTCTTCATCTTAAGAACGTAAGATGACACCGATTGGGTCTCGTCCATCCGACATGCATGGAGTGCTCGAACCGTTTCGAAGCGCTCCACCCTTGATTGTTGTTGGAACATTTCCTTCAACTGGGTGATCATGTCATAGGCATTGTGGTTCTCAAAGTCCTTTTGCAAATTAGGAATCATACTTGCTAGCATGAGACAAGTGACTTGCACAGAGTCCTCGGTGTACTTGACCCACTCGGCAAAGGCCTCATCGTCATTTTCATCGGGTTGATCGGGAATGGGATCGTCTAACACATAGGACTTCTTTTCTTGCTTGAGAACGATTCTCAAGTTTCGGTACCAATCCATGAAGTTCTCATGGTTTAGACGTTCCTTTTCAAGGATTGTTCTTAGTGATAGGTTATGGACGGTCGGGTTTGTGTTGTTGTTGTTTGCGGCCATTCTACAAAATTAACAAAGTTCTTATTAGTATTTCTGAAAAATTACATTTTAATCATTAATACCCTTTACGTCTCATAGACAATTAATAATAAAAATCTAGAATCCAACGTTACATTTAAATATCGGTTAGGTGACCTTTATCCCTTTATTTAAATTAACAAGGTAGTCAACGTTTGACAATTGTAACCTATTACAATTTCTAGTGTATGGGATCGGTTAAACATCTTATGTTTGTTTGGCATGTTTATCCCATCAACACCCTTTGTACGTCATGCTTCAGTGATCCTAATGCATGATTTCCAAATTAAGTCATCCTACTTAGACACACATGTGGATTTGCTAATATTAGTGGTTAGGTGACCTTTATCCCATAAATATGGCAAACCCACCTCAAACTCATAAGTTCCCTCTAATGTGGTTAGGTGGCCTTTATCCCACATCAAGTTCTCAAATGATTCGAGTGTTGTGTAAGAGGATGGTGTTTGACTTATTTTAAAAGGGATTTGAATATTTAGAGGTTTCATAATTCTAGTTTAGAAAACTCTATGTACTTGTATTTGCATGCTTTCAAATACAAGATACCCTATGGTTCTTTTAATAAAACCCATTTTATTATAAAATCATTAATCCTTTTTAGTAACCTTTTATTAACTTTTAATGATTAAGAACCATCAATTTTCAGCTTGTTAAGTTTGTTAATGAGTTTGTAATATATGTCTAAATATCAACCAAACAATCAAAAAACAAACATTCAAACAAGCATAAACATATAAACATGAGTGCATAACCATTGCTGCTAAGTTGACAACACTTGTTTGCCATCACAAGTGTTGTCATAAGGTCTTTCTAAAGGGTCTGTAATGACACATTATATGTGTCCATGGACTCCCACTTGAATCCATATCCAAATACTTCAAGGTCCATGTCTTTGATGTCCATCTTTGGGTCTTGATCTTGTGCATCTTCCTTTTACAAAATTATATCCTAATACATTTTTCTAATAAAAGAAATGCACCTAATCTATTATTACATAACCAAATGAATAAATGATTACAACCCAAATAATAAACATAAATATTACAACCCAATTGAATGAATTAAAACAACCATTCCAATCATCCAAATAACATAGGGCCAAAAGGCTAGGTTATGCACTATCATATGAACAATCATAAACATTATTCAATAAACAAAATAAACCCCATCAAACCCTAAATTTTCAGCTAACATAAACTGAAAATTTAGGTTTGTTTGTCCAAACAAACAACAACCAAACATATCAACCAATTGACTTCCTATCTTTCAAAGTTTAATCATAAGCATGAAGATATAACTTTGAAAGACTTGGGGTTTATTAAATCAACCAAAATCACCCTAATTAGTTGATTAACACCTTTAAAATGATTTTTAAAGGATAAGAACAAGCAAGCTATTCACATAACCGGCTCTTGATGCCATTGTTGGGTTTATTAGAACATAAAATCATAGTTTAACCATTTAAACTTTCTGAAAAACGCAGCGGAATTACAACTTTATAAACCTTTTTATAAGCTGAAAAATATGTTCATTAGATGACCATATTAATGTATAAAACAAACCCAAAGAACAAAGGATCATTTATGTGAATTAGCAAGCTATGAACATATGTTAAACTACATAAAATCACAGCTACATAGAGCTGTGATTAATACCTTTCTGCAGCAGCTAAACTCGACAGAAAAGGGTTGTTAGATGCTCAAGAACTCGGCCAAGGATCCAAGGAAGGAACCCTCAAGCTAGTATACCCCAAGCCCTTTGCAAGAACACCTTCTTGTTAGGTAGAAGACACCAAATAAAGCCCAGAAAACCCTCTTTTGCTGCTGCTGTTGCTCGTAACTTTCAGGAGAGAAAAAGAGAGGATTTTGCTTGTGTTGCATGTATCAATTAGTGAGAATGAGAGCTGAATATAGACTAGTTAGTGGAGGAGACAACATGCACGTGATTGTTCTTTCCTAAGCCAAGATAGTGGAGAGACAAGCATGCTTGTCTTGTCTTCCACTCAGGGGAATCAAGGCATCTATCACACATGCATGTGTGTGATGTGTTGGACGGTTTTGTTGTAAAAAAAGAAGATTTTTCTTTTGATTAAACACACACACATATGTCTAGTCTTGTAACAATTAACCATTTAATTGTATAAGTAGTATACTCTCATTATTATTTGGTGTTATACAACTAATTTAACTAACACTACAAATAATATTATTGAACAAAATATCCTAATAAATTGTTCCATCTCATATGCAACTTATTTAGAAAACCCATTTTCTAAATTGGTGTAAATATTTAATTGCATGATCATATCATCAATTAAATATTAACTGGTGTTTGCTAAGCTTGTTATTAGGTATAACGCGACTTGGATCATAACGTACTAACCACATCAATATTCTAAGTGTCTTGGGCACATAGAATCCTACATTCTCCCCAAAGACTTTCAAAGTATTCCCTAATGATAAAGGAATTTGAACGCACTTCTCGAAGCATATGATTTCCGTGTGTTGCTTGGCTAACCAATCCATGCTGATAATAACGTCAAAGCTGTTTGGTTTGTTTGAACACAAAAACAAGTTTAACCACTTAAACTTTTTAAAAAACGCAGCGGAATGTTAACATTATAAACTTATTTATAAGCTGAAAATTCGTGTTCTTAAGTGACCATATTTATTTAGAAAACAAACCTAAAGAACAAAGGATCATTTATCTGAATGAGCAAGCTATGTATAACCAATAAACTACACAATATGACAACCATAAAAGGCTGTCAAGATACCTCCTTCCAGCAGCAGATAAATCGACAAAGAATGGAAGATTAGATGTCCAAAAACGGCCAAGGCTCCAATGTAGGACCTCTCAAGCTTGTATACCCCAAGCTTGTATGCAATCCTCTTCTTGTTAGGAAGAAATAACACCGAAACACAACAAATTGCTCTCAAAACCCCTTAATGCAGCTGCCTCGTCCGTAGCTTTTGAGAGAAAGAGAGAGATTCTTTTGTGGTTTTTGCATGCATGGAGAGTTGTGAATTATGAGTGCAAGAAGAGTTTAATGTTTGTCTTTCCAAGAAATGAAAGAGCCAACCAAAATGAAGAGGGGGGGCGGCCAAAATAATTCAGAATTGGGTTCCCCCTTTTAAAATTATCGCACATTATGAAAACTAGTCATATGTCACACATTAATAAGTCATCCACTAGACTTATTTAAAATTGTAACATATGTCTTCTTTAATTAAACAATTTAATTAAAGTACACTCATATGTTATTGGTGTTATTTAAACCCTTTTAAATGACAAAAATAACAATAAACTTATCAACAAATTATCCTTATAATTTGTTCCATCTCGAATGCATTTGTTTAGAAAACCCTTTTCTAAACATGGTGCGATTATTCAATTGCAAGATTCTATCATCATTTAAATAATTCTTGGTGATTGCAAAGCTTGTTATTAGGTATAACCCAACTTGGATCATAACGTACTGATCGCATCAATATTCTATGTGTCTTGGGCATATGAAATCCAACAATCTCCCACTTGCACAAGATTCATAGAAGATTGATGCAAGTAGTAAATACCGCCTAACAACGGTTTACTACACTTAATACGCATGACTTATAGCCATTCAATAACATCATCCCATTCAAGTACCCTACTTGAAATGATTTAGGTGAATCAATCATTTATCCTTTTGTTATAGATGTCATGTTAAATCCAAGGATACAGAATGATCATTCCCTGTTGATTTAACTTAATCAGGCCTTAGACATCTAACTCTCAACGAATAAGAGGAACAAATTCCATCTTGACTACATACGTTTCTCACAAACACCTCGTGTCATACCTGAACATACCCTTTTGTACTGTCCACTATTTCAGGACAGTGAAGAATTAGCTCAAGGTATGATACTTGGTGAATATCAAAACCCAATATGTATCTCAGGTCGGAGGATACCAAATGATATTCGCCTTTACTCAAATTTACTTATGATCAATCAATAAGATTCCATGTAATAAAATTTGAGATGCGGGTTAGTCCAATATTTGTATCCCACAAATATCTATGAACCTTGGTAGCAACCCATTGCTCTATATTCATCCTTATGAATATCAACCAATCCAAGTTCATAATAGTCTTACCCTCACACTTGTTCCCACAAGTCTGAACGACTACGGACATTTAGAGTAAACAATTTACTCATGGATTAAACATGCTAAATTGGAACATTAATTGAAACATTATAACCAAATAATTTTATTTAAATAATAAAGAGTTCGACATATCCAAATACAAATTTACAGATCAAATCCAATCACTAGAATATCGAAGTCCCATGCACAAGTATGACCTTCATGCTTTGCCTTTTCAAGGAGCTTCGTGAGAGGATCCGCAATGTTTTGATCCGTGTGAACTTTGCGAATACATATCTTTCCCTTTTCAACTTCATCTCGTATGTAGTTGAATCTCCGCTCAATGTGCCTAGTTTTTGATGAGCACGGGGTTCCTTGATTTGAGCAATCGCACCCTCGTTATCACAAAAGATCTCTAGGGGGTCCTGAATGGAAGGGACAACCCCTAGATCAGCAATGAATTTCTTCAACCATGCAGCTTCTTGAGCTCCAATGAGGCGGCGACGTATTCTGATTCTGTAGTTGATAGAGCCACCACATCCTGCTTGGAGCTCTTCCAAGAGACCGCTCCTCCATTCAGAATAAAAATGTATCCCGATTATGACCGTGAATCGTCACGATCGGTTTGGAAACTCGCATCCGTGTAACCTTTTACAACGAGTTCCTCATCACCAGATCCATAGATTAGGAAATATCTCTTATCCTCCTTAGGTACTTAAGTATGTTCTTAACAGCCATCCAATGACTGTTTCCAGGATTTTGCTGGTATCGGCTTGTCATGCTTAAGGCGCATGACATGTCCGGTCGAGTGCATATCATTGCATACATGATGGATCCAATAGAAGATGTGTATGGGATTGCCTTCATTTTATCTTGCTCATCCTTTGAGCTTGGACATTGAGTCGTACTCAATATCATTCCTCTTTGAATAGGTACCGTACCTTTCTTAGAGTTTTCCATCTTGAACCTTTTCAAGATTTTATCGATGTATGCACTTTGATTTAAACCAATCAACCGCCTTGATCTATCCCTATAGATCTTTATTCCCAGAATATAGGCGGCTTAACCAAGATCCTTAATGGAAAAACAACTTCCAAGCCAGGTTTTTACACCTTCTAAGGTTGGAATGTCATTTCCAAATAGTAGTATGTCATCAACATACAATACTAAGAAAATTATTGTGCTCCCATTAGCCTTCTTATACACACAAGCCTCATCAGCGTTTTTTATGAAGCCAAATTTCTTTACCTCCTCATCTAAATGATGATTCCAGCTTCTCGATGCTTGTTTCAATCCATAGATTGATTTCTTTAACTTGCATACTTTATTAGGATGTTTGGATTGACAAAACCTTCAGGCTGAACCATATAGACATCTTCCTCAAGATATCCATTTAGGAAAGCGGTTTTGACATCCATTTGACAAATCTCATAATTATAATGAGCAGCTATCTTTAGCATCGCAACGGGTGAGAAGGTTTCATCATAATCAACCCCTTGAGTTTGAGTGAAACCCTTTGCTACAAGTCTAGCCTTATAAGTATCCAAGTTTCCATGCATATCGGTTTTCTTCTTGAAAACCCACTTACTTCCAACTACCTTGGAATTAAGAGGTGGTACAACAAGTTCCCAAACTTGATTGTCATACATGGATTGCATCTTAACATTCATGGCTTCAAGCCATTTCTCACAATCCGAATTGGACATTGCATTATGGTATGTGGTTGGTTCATCTGAATCTACCATATAGCATCCATCCATGAAAAATCCGTATCTTTTAGGTGGATTACTAGTTCTACCACTTCTGCGAACGTCTTGTGTGTATTGATCATCCCCTTGATCATTCTCAACATCCTCATGTTGAGTGCTAGTTTCAACCAAACGTGCATCGGGTTGTGGTTCTTGATCCTCCTCAAGATCCACTGTTCTACTGCTAGTTCCTTCCATAAGGAACTTTGCTTCTAAGAACTCACCCTTTCTGGCAACAAACACTTTTTGTTCCAGTGGATCATAGAAATAATATCCCATAGAATCTCTAGGATATCCAACAAAGATACACTTGGTGGATCGGACTTCCAATTTATTTGGGGTGGGAGTCTTAACATAAGCCTCACAACCCCTAACCCTTAAGTATGATAGGGATGGAACTCTTCCATGCCATATCTCAAAAGGTGTCCTTTCCACCCTTTTGGTTGGGGCCATATTTAGAATACGGGCCGCGGAGAGCAAAGAAAAACCCCAAAATGATAGAGGCAATATGCTTCTAGCCATCATAAATCAGACCATATCAATAAGGTTTGATTCCTCCTCTCAGACACACCATTATGTTGTGGTGTTCCAGGTGGAGTGAGTTGTGAGACAATCCCACAACTCCTAAGATGATCTTGAAAAGCATCACTTAGGTATTCACCTCCTCTATCGGTACGGAGAACTTTGATTGACTTGTTGAGTTGATTTTCTACTTCATTCTTGAAGATTTTGAACATTTCAAAAGCTTCATCTTTGTGTCTTAATAAGTACACATACCCATAGCGACGATAATCGTCGGTAAAGGTAATGAAGTATCTTTCACCATTCCTAGTCATTGGCTTAAAAGGACCACATACACTGAATGTATGATTCCTAATAAATCTTTTGCCCTTTCGTTAGTTCCACTAAAGGGTGCCTTAGTCATTTTACCTTGTAAACAAGATTCACAAACGTCAAATGAATCACATTCATTTGTTTTTAAAGACCATTCTTTTGAAGTGTTTGTATACGTTTCTTGTTTATATGACCAAGACGACAATGCCAAAGATAGGTATCACTCAAATCCAATTTGAGTTTCTTGGTGTCAGTATGGTACAATGAACTATTTAAAGTATTTTCATGAACCAATTCATAAATACCATTGATGGGAATAGATTTAAAATAGAACATATCATTTAAAGAAACATGAATATCATTTTCAACAAAAGATAATACATAATCATAATGTCTTAATTGGGATACAGAAATAATGTTCCTAGTCAAACTAGGAGCATACAAAACATTTTTCAAAATAACATCCAAGCCACTTGGAAGTTTTAGGATGTAGTCCCCACGAGCTTCAACTTGGACTTTGGTTCCATTGCCCATGAAGAGACTAACATCCCCTTGTTTGAAGTCCCTACTTCTTGTGAACCCCTGCAACAAATTGCAAACATGAGTTCCACATCCGGTATCCAATACCCATGTGTTAGAAGATGTAACATTAAGATCAATATGAATCATGTATATTATACCTGAGGTCTGCCCGGCATCCCTCTTTGCTTTCAACTCTTGGAGATGGACAGGATAATTTCTTGCCCAATGTCCAATCTCCCCACACTTGAAGCATGGGTCATTAGTAGCAACCTTTTGCTTCTTCTCTTGAGGTTTGGGTGGCACCCTTGCCACCCCTTTCCCCTTTCCCCAAATGGGTCCCTTACCCTTGGCAACTTTTGCCTTGGGTGCGGGATGAGGCCTTTTATTGTTCCCACCTTCATTGATGGTGAGAACGATTAAAACCCTTTTACCCATGGCCACCTCGGCTGTTTTGAGCATTGAGTGAAGCTCACCAATGCTCTTGTCCCAAGCATTCATGTTGTAGTTCAACACGAATGTCTCGAACTTCTTGGTAAGGCCATTTAGGATCAAATCCGTGGCCAATTCCTTCGAGACGGGACAATTAAGCCTCTCGAGGCGGTCAATATGACTTTTCATCTTAAGTACATAAGATGAAACAGATTGGTTGTCGTCCATACGACATGCATGGAGTGCTCGAACCGTTTTGAAGCGCTCAGCCCTTGCTTGCTGTTGGAACGTTTCCTTCAGCTGGGTTATCATGTCGTAAACTCCGTGATGTTCATACTCCTTTTGGAGATCCGGAGTCATGCTCGCTAGCATGAGAAAGACACTTGGACAGAGTCCTTAGTGTACTTCAGCGAATCGTTGTAGGCCTCCTCATCATCCTCAGTAGGTTGATCGGGGATAGGGTCGTCTAAAACATATGATCTTCTCTCTTGCTTGAGAACGATTCTCAAGTTTTGATACCAATCAATGAAATTGTTATGATTTAGATGTTTCTTTTGGAGGATCGCCCGTAGTGATTGGGTGGACGCGGATGAGTTATCATGATTTTAGTTTAGAAAACTCTATGTACTTGTATTTGCATGCTTTCAAATACAAGGTACCCTATGGTCTTTTGATTAAAACCTATTTTAATCTTTAAAATTATTAAATCATTTTAATAACCTTTTATTAACTTTTAATGATTAAGAACCATCATGTTTAGCTTGTTAAGTTTGTTAATTAGTTTGTAATGCTTGTCAAAATATCAACCATACAATCAAATAACAAACATTCAACCAAGCATAAACATAAACAACCATATGTGCATAACCATAGCTATTATGTTGACAACACTTGTTTGCCATCACAAGTGTTGTCATTTGGTCTTTTCTAAGGTCATAACAAAAACACATAGAAAAGCCTCCCACTTGAAACCGCATCCAAAATGCTCCATGTTTCTCTTGTGTCTTTCCTTTGTGCTTCCAAGGCATATGTCTTCATATTACAAGATATAAAGTCCTAATACATGATATCTAGTAAAATGAAAAATACACCTAATTTATTTATTACAACCCAATAATAAATAAATTACATCTTTTATACAAAGCACAAACAAATTAATATACAACCCCATTGAATAAACCAAAACAACCATTGCATTCATCCAAAAAACACAAGGCCAAATGCTAGGTTATGCACTATCATATGAACAATCATAAACATCATTCAACAAACAAAATAAACCCCATCAAACCCTAAATTTTCAGCCAACATAAACTGAAAATTTGGGTTTGTTTGTCCAAACAAACAACAACCAAACATATCAACCAATTGACATTCCTATCTTTCCAAGTTTAATCATAAGCATGAAGATATAACTTTGAAAGACATGGGGTTTATTGAATCAACCAAAATCAGTCTATTATTAGTTGATTATCATCCTTTAAAACCGATTTTAAAGGACAAGAACAAGCAAGCTATCCATATAACCGGCTCTTGATGCCATTGTTGGGTTTGTTAGAACACAAAAACAAGTTTAACGACTTAAACTTTCTGAAAAATGCAGCGGAATGTTAACATTATAAACTTATTTATAAGCTGAAAATTCGTGTTCTTAAGTGACCATATTTATGTAGGAAACAAACCCAAAGAACAAAGGATCATTTATGTGAATGAGCAAGCTATGTATAACCAATAAACTACACAATATGACAACCATAAAAGGCTGTCAAGATACCTCCTTCCAGCAGCAGAAAAATCAACAAAGAATGGAAGATTAGATGTCCAAAAACGGCCAAGGCTCCAATGTAGGACCTCTCAAGCTTGTATACCCCAAGCTTGTATGCAATCCCCTTCTTGTTAGGAAGAAATAACACCAAAGAACACAACAAAAATTGCTCTCCAAAACCCCTTAATGCAGCTGCCTGGTCCGTAGCTTTTTGAGAGAAAGAGAGAGATTTCTTTTGTGGTTTTTGCACGTCTGGAGAGTTGTGAATTAGGAGTGCAAGAAGAGTTTTAATGTGCGTCTTTCCAAGAAATAAAAGAGCCAACCAAAATGAAGAGGGGGGGGGGGGGGAGGGGGCGGCCAAAATAATTCAAAATTGGGTTCCCCCTTTTAAAATTATCACACATTATTAAAACTAGTCATATGTCACACATTAATAAGTCATCCACTAGACTTATTTAAAATTGTGACATATGTCTTCTTTAATTAAACAATTTAATTAAAGTACACTCATATGTTATTAGTGTTATTTAAACCCTTTTAAATGACAAAAATAACAATAAACTCATCAACAAATTATTCTTATAATTTGTTCCATCTCGAATGCCTTTGTTTAGAAAACCCTTTTCTAAACATGGTGCGATTATTCAATTGCATGATCCCATCATCAATTAAATAATTCTTGGTGATTGCAAAGCTTATATTGGGTATAAACCGACTTGGATCATAACGTACTAACCGCATCAATATTCTATGTGTCTTGGGCATATGAAATCCAACAATAGATTGAAAGAATTGATCTGCCCAAGATACATATTAAATTGATATGGCTAGTGTGATATGATCCAAGTCGGGTCATACCCAATAACAAGCCAAACAAACACTAATAAATATTTGTTGGTTGATGTGATCATACGAATAAATATTAGCACCAATTTAGAAACCGGGTTTTCTAAATCATTGCTTTTGTAAATGAACAAAATTATATGGATAATTTATTCATGAGAAATTAGTTGTTTTATTATTTAAGTTGGTTAAGTAATATCAAACAAAAGTGTGTTATATTTTATAAAATTAAAAGGGTTTTAATTTTATAAAATTAGAGTGCAAGAGTGTATGCACTTCTCGAAGCATATGATTTCCGTGTGTTGCTTGGCTAACCAATCCATGCTGATAATAACGTCAAAGCTTCCCAGTTGCATAGGAATAAGGTCGATGAGGAACTCGTGCTCGTTAAGACTTAAGGTACAATCGCGTATTACGACGTCAACGACGATCGATTTTCCATCGGCGACTTGACCGTAAAGGATCTTTCTAGATTAGAACACGACTTAGAAAGAATAGGCTCAAACTCTAAGGACACGAAACTCTTATCCGTACCCGAATCAAACAGTACGGAAGCATAACGACTATTTACAAGGTACATACCTGCTTAGTAATGACCTATTATTGGTATAATGAACACAGGTAGGGATTTTACGAGACAAAGAACGATTAAAGGAAATTAACGACATACCATTCACCATGTCGTTATTGGCTCCGGCTTGATTGGCATTGATGTTGAACGCTCTTCCACGAGCCGGTGGCACAATTCCCGCATTGTGGGGACATTATGGACGAATATGCCCAGGTTCGCCACAGTTGTAGCAGGCTCGATTAGCAAGCATCGCAGTATTGTTCGGGGCACGAAGGCAAGTAGCCACCAGATGCCCATACTTCCCAAACAACGAGTAAACTCAGCATGGAGTGTTACTCGCATGATGGTACTTGCAAGTATTGCACTCGGGTGCGACCCAGTATAAGCTCTCACCACGGGAGCTTGATTTGCATTGACAACTTGCCTTTGAGGAGCGTTTGGTGTTATCACCGCGTAATTGCGAGTCGGGGTGAACTTGCGCTTCTTGTTTTGGTGAGCTTGATTTGCAATGACAACTTACCTTTACAGCTGTTTTGGAACTATTCACCGACATAGTGCCAGCCCTAATATGATTCTCAGTGAGCTGTGCGGTGATAGTAATCGCCTCTTCCAAAGTTATGGGCCTACTACCCACCACGACATCTTGTATTTGAGGTGGTACCCCCTTGATAAATTTTTCAATGTTGCGGGGCACGGTATCCACCATGTGTGGTAGGAGCATGCTCAATTCATGATGTCGGGTGGAATAAGCCAAATGATTTCCACCGTCTTGCTTGAGGTTCCAAAATTCTTCCTCCGGCTTCTGCAACTCACTCCTCGGGCAGAATTTTTGGGTCATTATATCCTTAAATTCTTCCCAAGGTAATGCCGAGGCAGCTTCAGTCACTCGGTTCCTTTTCTCACTGTTCCACCACGTGAGCGCCCGTTGTTGAAGAACGCTCACAGCATAACGGACATTGAATTCATCGGGACACTCGCTCACGATGAACGTGTTCTCCATACTCTCGAACCACTCGAGAAGTCCAATGGCTCCTTCTTTTCCACTAAAGATAGTGGGTTTACAAGAGTTGAAATGCTTAAAGGTGCAGGTGCGATTGTTCCCGGTTTGGTTGTTGCTATTCTCCCCATGGGCATTGTTGTCAACACCACTATTGTTTCCATTGGTGTTTTTGTTGTTATTGGCCATTAAAGTGCTGCTAAGTTCAGCAACCATTGACGGAAGCACAACAACCATTTGTCGGGCGATCATTGAATTGAGTTTACGATCGAAACTTCCACGCTTTCCATGGTGACGAGACATGCTGGATATACAACATGAGTTAGACATGAGAATGAGGATAACAAAGGATAGCAATTTAAACAAGAATATGTCAAGAGTTGTAAGGCACATGGAATGGTTCCATTTGGTAACGCATTACCATTTGGAAACGTTGACACATCAAGGTAAATTGACCTATTTTTCTTAGAAACTTGTGTATGTTGACCATAGTTTATCACTCATCCCAGAAATCCCCAGGTAAGCATAACTAGTCCTGTAGGGTTTATGCGAAATGCTTACCTTAGCCCGAAGACCTTTTGCCAGGAAATCCAGAGTACAGGTGTCTAAGTGTCACACAATATTCCTTAGGTTTGTGGAATCAAAACCTTGATGAGATTTATATAGATTAGACATAAAGTCTAAAGATTTAAACCATAGATATAAAGCGTACGAACCCACGTGTCGTCGAGAATAAGTTTAAGAAGTTTCATTCGTCGGGGAGAATTAGAGAATCAAAAATAAGTTTAGGGGAGACAAGTAACAATGTTTAAGCATTTACAAGACAATCCTATGCTAAGGCATCAAGTTGCACATAAGAAGGCATATCATTATGTAGCATGCAAACCATATATATATTTACCAGATATAATATTATTCTATAAGGTTCATGCATAAACTATAGTCTAGGTCACCATTTCTAATAACCTAAATCTCTATAGTTATGGGCTCTAATACCAATCACACCCCAACCTTGACGGCGGAATCATCGAGATGTGAGGGTTTGAACCGGGACCTCAAGTTGTGAATGTGCGTATGTAACCAGTAGACCAGGGCCGCAACTGTTGTATAACCTGGTCCTAAAACTTTATGAACACCATCTGCTGAAAAGTCCTAAATCATAAGAACCCTAGTTTGTTAAATCCTAAAATTGAAGATCAAATCGAATGATTCAACCCGATTAACCTTAGGGCTTTTGATCCCTAGGTGAAATCTACTAAAGTGATGTATCATTATTACCTGATTAAGACCGAATTATGGATTGTAGACTCGGTTCTGCTTCGGTTAACCTTCGATGAACAGGGCTTTGAATTCGACTGTTTGAGTGTGTGTATTTTGAATTGTGGTTTACAGAGAGTTGAAAGGGAACAATTTCAACCTTCCCCTCTATTTTATAGCTTTGATTTACACCGATTCATGTCCAACGATTTCGGGTTAAACTCGAATACTTTCGGTTGCAATTCGAGGTTTAATGGTTTGTCTGAAATGAAATTAATCATTTCGTTGATTTGTAATTGATTGGGCGTGTGTGTCCATTTAATTTCATTTTGATTGTGATTTTAGTGCTAATCGGTTATGGTTTCGAACGGTTCTGATCTTGGGTTGATGGTCTTGAAAGGATCTCAGCCTCTAGTTTGATCAATTAGGTTGTATTCACAGCGGATTTAGCACGAGAATTAAACAAATAAGCAAGAACACAAATGATTTTGCATGTAACAGTAGAATTATTGAGAGAGAGAACAATTCTGCGAAAAGGGGTTTTCTATTGAATCACACGCTTCGGCAAGGATTACAATTAGGTCATCTCCTTTTATAGGAGAAATGACGTATGCTGATGTCACTTGATAGTGACATCAAACGGTTATTAACTTACTACTGAAAGAACACTGAACTACTGAAGATGTCAAACAGCTGACATCTTCTTACAAAGAGCTAAGTGTTCTAATTTATTACAAACTACTGAAGAAAAGAAACTACTGAAAGTATTACAACGACTGAAGAACAAGCTCTTCAGTCGTTTATAACTACTGAACTATAACAGCTGAAGAACAAACTTTTCAGCTGTTGTACAAACTACTGAAAAGAGAAAATACAAACTACTGAAAAAGAAAAACCATCACAACAACTGAAGACAACTTCTTCAGCTGTTGTGACAAACTCTGAAGTTTCAGCACTTGGTCTTCAGACTTTGATCTTCAGATGTTTCATTAGCTGATGACTTCAGTAGTTGTCATCAGCTGATGTCTTCAGTCTTTGTCTTTAGACTTTGAGCATCAGTTGTTGATCTTCAGTTCTTAGTACTTCAGCTTTTGATCTTCAGCACTTGACTTCAGTACTTGGGATCTTCAGCTGTTGTTCTTTAGATCTTCGATCTTCAGCTGTTGAAGTCTTCAGTCTTTGTCAAACTGCTGATGAAGCTTTCAGCAGTTGTTGTGATGTCTTATGGGACTTAGAGGTTTTTCTGATCTGGCTCATTGGTGCTTTTGGTCCAACAATCTCCCCCTGAACCAATGCAGCCAAAACCTCTAAGCAATTTATTGTCCCACTTATTGATGACAGGAAGATTGGTCTTTTTCCTTCTTGATCAGATTAGATGATGACCCAATTAAGCACTGGCCTGGGAAGATGTCTTAAGAATTTGTTTGGCATAGTATGGATAGGAACTCTGTTTTGGGGAACTGGAGACAGAGTTGTTGTCCCATCCATAAGACCTACTTCCCAACTATGAGCCTGTAGGATTCTCTGGTGTAGGCCTCTAAAAACGTCACTTGTTCCTCCATGGTAAGTACTTCTGCCTCACCTTCAAAGAATCCTTCAGGCCCATAGAGCTCTGAGATGTATTTGGTCTGTTTACCACTTTTGAGCTCCACAGTTGTTATAGCCCTATAGGCGAATTCATCTGGGTGATTACCCTCTAAGAACAACTGGAGCTCATTTCTCTGAAGTTTCTCAAACCTCTTGTAGACTAACCCCTTTTTAACAACTCTGTTCTCCAACATCTTTTGTGGTGGGAGGTTAGCCTGATAGGTTTTCTTGAAATCTTCTATGATCTCCCAGGGTGATATTACAATGGCCAAGGAGATCTCTTCACCTACGATCCTTTTCACTAGGCCATTGTATCTCTTTGGTATATTTTTCTTCATAATTCTATGAGACACCCTGGGATCAGGCCAAATACTCACTTTGTCCTTTTGAAATTAGAATGTATGCCTTAACGTGAATAATCTCAGAGCTTGTTTCCTCATGTTTATGATTGATGAGGAAGCATCATAGGCTTTATTTACTCTTTTCAACAGCTCCTCATCATGTAGCCTATGCTGCTGTTCTTCTTCAAGCTTAACCTTCACAGCTTCCATCTGTGAGGTAGGAGTGATGGGAGTGATGGGTAAAGCTCTGGGTTTTGGCAAAGATAGGACTGCAGAGCGAGGCAACCTATCTTCTTCCTCATCATCCTTTTCTTCTTCTTCTTGTAGCCTCAGCACCCTTCTCTTCCTCTTCAAGGATGCATCATCGGCTATGGGTTTTGATGGAGAAGGGGTTGGTTTTGTGGGTTGTGTTTGGGTTTGTGTTGGTGTGGGAGATTGAGCAGGCTTTGCTAGCAGTTTGGATATTAGTGAAGATTTGGTTTGTTTTGCTAGCAAAATCCTGTTCCCAGCACCAGTTTTAGAAAGGGCTTCTATGACCAGTCCCTAGGTGAAATCCCCAGCCGAACAGATCTTGGTGGCTATAGCCAAGATGCTGTCCCTGGTCCATGACTTAATATCTAGGACTGGTCTCCCCAAGTACTTCGAAATAAACCTAGTCATAGCCTCAAGTCTCTCTCTTTCCTCTTGGCTATAACTGGTCCATCGGTATTCTATTTCCTTCATCTCCAACTTCCTAATTTCCTGATCTAGCATGGCAGTATCCGTGTCAAAGCCTTGCCTAAACAGCTGACCAATGATAGAGTCCATTGATCGGCTATGCTCAGCATCAGCCTCCTTGACCAGGACTGCTAGATCAGTCTCCTTTATCACCTTCTCTCCTCCTTCTCACCTTTCTTTTTTATAAGTGACACTGAAATCTTCTTTTCATGTTCTTGAAATTAACATGCCCCAGCCTTCTATGCCATAGAGTAGACTCTTGAGGAGAGGCCTTGGAGAATAGGCAAGGATGGCCTTTTAGATCTATCATTTTGGAAAGATCTAAGGCATATACTCTTCCTGTCCTGTTGGCCTTGAGGAGAGTATATGCATCCAACACCTTGTCAATCAAATTTATAACTTTGGATGACAGAATCCGACAGTTCTGGCTTGTGAAAAGGGCAACATGGCCTATCACACATTTGACTGACACTCAAGAAATTGTACTTGAGATTTTCCACATGGTTAACATCATCAAACCTTATTTCCCCATTGGAAACAAAGCCTTTTCCGATGATGTAACCCTTTGCATCATTGCCAAAAGAAACAAATCCCTTCTTTCCTTGAGAGTAGTCATTAAGAAGGGAACTGCTTCCTGTCATATGCATGGATCCTCCACTGCCTACATACCAGATGCTTCTTTGGCATGTTGAAGAACCCTGCAATCATAACAACAAGTTAGTTAGTTTTAGAGACCCAAACCTTTTTGGTTTTGGGTCTGTTCTCAACAACAGGTGCAACACTAACAGGTGTGTTATGTGTGACAGCCTGAGGTGAAGGAGATGGTGTAGAAGAGGAACACTTTGGCTTGGATTTCCTTTTCTGTGGTTTCAACACAGGAGCATCTAATTGGTTGACTCTTCCCATTAGATGCTGAACCATCATCACAAGTTGTGTCTGACTTTGTGATAAAGCTTTCAGCTCTTCAGACATATTGGGGCTTGCTGATGATGGATTCCTGTGTTGCACCATCTTCTTTTGAGCAACCTCAGCTGTTGCCTGAGTAACCCCTACCTTCTTTTTGGATTTGCTTTTGGGCTTAGGGGTTTCAGGCTTTGATGTTGCTAGTATAAACTTGGTCTCAAACTCATTTTTCATTGTATTCATGTGCACTTTAATTTTCTCCTTTTGATTGAGTTTGGAGCCTCTTTTGTACCAGCAATCATCAGTAAGATGATTGAACAAGCCACATATCTCACATGGCTTCTTCTTCATCTTATGTTGATCATCTATTGAAAAGAATGAAACTGCTGAAGACTTGTTCTTCAGCCGTTTGCTGTCAGTACTTGCAGTTTTCTTCCTTGTAGTACCTGCTTTCTTGACATCCTCTTCATTAGGCTTCAAACCCTTTCTACTTGTAGTTTTCTTCTCTTCAGTACATGCAAGTGTTGGGGTTTGAACTTCAGGTGTTATCACTTGTTCTCCAGTACTTTCAGTACTTCTAGAGACAACACCTGAGTTGATCAACTCTCTGATCATGTGACAGTCAGCATTTGAACCATCAGCTGTTTTAGCATCAGCTGATTGGTTTTGTGAGGAATGAATGCTGACTTCTACTTCTGATGATGCTGTATCAGATAGTAGGTCACATGATGAGAAGGATTGGTTATTGCCCTCTCCATCAGATTCAACTTCTGCTCTTGAAGTAAAATCTGTAGGAGGGGCAGTGTGATTATAACCAATGCCAAACTTCACATTGGAAGCAGATTGCTTACTAAGAAGCATTTCAAAACCATTGCAGGATTGCACCCATCGATCATACTCTACCTGGGTGGTTGCAAGAGTTTCCTTGAGATCTCTGTACTTCTCTAGAAGTACATCTTCCCTAGCCTTATCATCTTTTATTTGGCATTTAAGCTTATAAATCTCATCATTTTTATCACTAAGTGCAACCTCAAATTCAGCTTTCTTTTTGGAAATGGTTTGCTCTAGCTCAAGGTTTTTATCGATTAAAGCTACATTTGCTTCTCTAAGAGAAGCAAATGCTGCTATGCATGAATCAGAACAAAGCTTGGCTTTAGCCTCAGAAGATACCTGTGATGAAGCATTGGATGATGACCCATCAGCAGACTCAAAGGCCATTAGAGCAAGATTCCTAAAAGGATGATCACCACCATGTTGACCAGCACCTTGGAATAGTTGTTCCTGACCAGATAAATCATCTGGCAAACTACTCCAGTCAACAACTCCTGGGGTGAAGAAGCTGTGTTGTTGAGGTTGGGGTTGATGTTAAGATTGGGAAGGTTGAGGCTCAGGGAGAGCATGTGGTGGCTGAGCAGAAGGTCCTTGAGCTTGACTGGGCTGAGGCACATAGTAGTAGGGGTATGGGTATTGCATATGACCCAGAGGAACAAAGTAAGCAGGTGATGGCTGTGCTGATGATGGATAACCCTGAGAACTGGAATGCTGCCCTTTGTTCTATGAGCTATTACTAGGAAAAGTCATAAAGGGTGCAGAGGTGTTAGATCCAGATGATCTACACTATCTAGCAAAATGTCCAAGCCTGTGGCACTTGTGACACCTCAGCTTGCTCTTGTCAAAACCAACCTTGGTTTTGCCTGAGAGACAAGGAAATTTCCTGCCAGTTCTCTTGTAGAACTTTTGAGATCAAATATTTATCATAGCTATCTGACTCAAAATATCCATCTCTTCCAGATCATCATCTGGAATGCCCTTCAAGTCCTCCATCAAGAAACACAGGTTATCACTGCTACCCCCTGAACCACTATTAACACCAACAAAAGCATGTTCAGAGTTGGTAGAGAAATCAATATGCTCATCATAGGCACTCTCTGATGCAGCATATTCCGACTCCTGACCTATCAAGGCAGCATTGCCAGTGACAAAGTCATCAGTGAGCTTGCCAGAGATGGACAATTTCCTCTTTTGCTCTATCTCTCTCTCAAATGTGAGCAGTTTCCCATGAAGTTGGGTGAGAGATAGAGTATCCAGATTTGCACTGGAGCGTAGGACAATGGTATAAGTGTCCCATCTCTCGGGCAGAGATCTGAGGAATCTGTTGTTCATCTGGCTATTAGAGTACTCTTGTTTGACCATCTTCAACTCAGAGATCAAACATGAGAACCGCTCATACTGTTGAGTCAGAGTCTCACCCTTCCTATGAGAGAATGTCTCATATTTTTGGGCGAGAATTTCCCTTGTGTTTTCTAAAACCTCATTGGTTCCTCCGAATTGTTCCTTCAGAGCAACCCAGAGATCATGAGCAGTTTCATGATGCAAAAGCCCTGAATAGATCTCATTTGGAATTGCCATAGCCAAAATTCCATGGGCTTTAGCATCAATCTCGAACAGCTTAAGATCTTCGTCCGAATATTGATCAGGTTTCTTCGGAACCTGTCCATTTGATTCCGGGACGCTCACCATAGGCTTGTATAGTCCACGTACCACTGACTTCCAACAACCAGCACTGTTGACAGACAAATGATGAAGCATACGACGTTGCCATATGTTATACTCATTCCTCACAAGCATCGGAGGCTTGGTAGAGGAACCAGTATTGTGAGGATCGTTCGTTGGTGTCGCTATCTCAGATTTCAGTCAAAATCAAGTTAAACAAAACAAATGTAGCTCAAAACCACGAGAACCTCAAGTTTAACGGCCAGAAACAACAGAGTCTCAATCTCTATAACTAATTCTTGCAAATTGCTAATTCGATCAAACGTAGAGATCAAAAGAGCAGTTTCAATGATCAATAGTGAAATCGATCAATGATTAACCTGCTCTGATACCATTTGAAAGGATCTCAGCCTCTAGTTTGATCAATTAGGTTGTATTAGCAGCGGATTTAGCACGAGAATTAAACAAATAAGCAAGAACACAAATGATTTTGCATGTAACAGTAAAATTATAGAGAGAGAGAACAATTCTGCGAAAAGGTGTTTTCTATTGAATCACACGCTTCGGCAAGGATTACGATTAGGTCATCTCCTTTTATAGGAGAAATGACGTATGCTGATGTCATTTGATAGTGACATCAAACGGTTATTAACCAACTACTGAAAGAACACTGAACTATTGAAGATGTCAAACAGCTGACATCTTCTTACAAAGAGCTAAGTGTTCTAACATATTACAAACTACTGAAGAAAAGAAACTACTGAAAGTATTACAACGACTGAAGAACAAGCTCTTCAGTCGTTTACAACTACTGAACTATAACAGCTGAAGAACAAACTCTTCAGCTGTTGTACAAACTACTGAAAAGAGAAAATACAAACTACTGAAAAAGAAAAACCATCACAACAACTGAAGACAACTTCTTCAGCTGTTGTGACAAACTCTGAAGCTATAGCACTTGGTCTTCAGACTTTGATCTTCAGATGTTTCATCAGCTGATGACTTCAGTAGTTGTCATCAGCTGATGTCTTTAGTCTTTGTCTTCAGACTTTGAGCATCAGTTGTTGATCTTCAGTTCTTCAGTACTTCAGCTTTTGATCTTCAGCACTTGACTTCAGTACTTGGGATCTTCAGCTGTTGTTCTTCAGATCTTTGATCTTCAGCTGTTGAAGTCTTCAGTCTTTGTCAAACTGCTGATGAAGCTTTCAGCAGTTGTTGTGATGTCTTGTGGGACTTAGAGGTTTTTCTGATCTGGCTCATTGGTTCTTTTGGTCCAACAGGTCCCCATTTGTTAGTTAACACTCGAATTAACTTGTTCCATTGCGTTTAATATGTGACTACGATCGTTTTTATGTAATTTGGGCTAACAAAATACGAGTTTAAATGAGTTTGGGGAGGTGGTCGGAGCCGCGGCCGGCGACGCCGGCTCCTGCCGGAATTACGGGGGAAGAATGAAAGGGGTTGGGTTCTTTTTTATTTTACATCTTCAGCCCCTGAAGTTTTAGATTCTGCTCAATAACTTCCAAAACTTCTGTTTTTAATTTTTAATTAAATTACAGTTTGGTCCCTGAAGTTTAAAATCTTATCATTTTATGTAGAAACTAATTAATTACAAGTTTTAACATAATAAAACTTATATTATTTTTATTTGTTACAGGATTAACACTTATTAAGAATATTGTTATTGATTTTATTATTATTTTTATTATTGTTTCTTCTTCTTCTTCTTCTTCTTATTATTATTATTATTATATTATTATTATTATTATTATTATTATTATTATTATTATTATTATTATTATTATTATTATTATTATTGTTATTATTATTGTACAATTTAATATTTTAATTACTAACTTTCATAATATAAATGATAACTAAGAAATAAACATGGATAACCCATAAGTTTCATAAATGCCAACTATAGCCCTTACAAGAATTTAACTAAATTAACTCTTAGTTAACAAAAAATACAAGATATTACATGTCCCATATGCATCAAGAACATACTCATATGTCACACCCTAAAATCCACGTGCGGGGTTTTATCGCGAGCCGTGTAAACAAACTAGGATCCAAGTTATCAGTTACTTAGAACAACTCTATTGTAACATTTAAAAATAAACTCGGGGTTTAAAACTGTCACACCCCTGGTAGATGGGTGATGTGTGATGACTGATAATCAATAAAGTAGTGGAAACATACTTCTAACAAACCAAAGATTAAAGGAAATAAGCATGGCATTACATCATTACCAATTAAAAACATTATCTTGTTTTGTCCACTAAGGACGACATACGTGGCTTCATCATAATATAACAGGTCTCTTGACCAAATTTAACAAGAAAATTTAACATTGTCTTAAAATTCGAATTAATTATGAACTGTTAATGCCATCATTAAGGGTGGTATTTTAGAGTCTTCTTCCTAACAGGTGTCCAAGCTATGATCATCCTTTAATTACCTAAAAACATGCTCAAAAATAGACTGGGTCAACTAAAAGTTGGTGAGTTTCAAGTTTAAGTGTATAAAGAACATTGTTTACCAAAAATGATTATTTATGCTTGTCTAAAATAAGTTTTAGATTTTCAGAAAATATTTGTTTGAAAAATCACTTAGCATTGTATCTGATGTTACACAATCAACCCTGCACTTAGCTCGGCTTGTGCCTCTTAGAATATAAATGGAGCCGGAACTAAGCCTAAAAATATGTTCATACTCTGCTAGGGTATGACCAACTTGTTTCTCATAAAACCTGTCCTATGCCGCAAACGACCCCACAGGATCTCAGTGCGGACCCTACCTATTATGCCATTGGTGTATGGCAGGTAGGCTCTACGTGTGGGGATTCCCCAAGTAGTACTACCCATATAAACAAGCGGTCCATTCCAAAGATAGAATTAATGATTGTGTAAAATAACGTAGAAGATAGAATCAAGCACATCACAAATTGCACACGAAAATAATTAAGCATCAAAACATATAAAAGGAGCATGCTCTCATCCCAAAACAGTAAGTAAAAAGTCTATTCATGAAACTCACCGTACAAATTGGAGCAAAGTCACGAATAAGCAAGTAAGTCCGAGCACGTGTCTAGCAACCTATTATGTCATCATATTCTTATAATTTTGTGTTCTAAACACTTTCATTCAGTCATGTGCAACCCAAAATGTGTGTTATGTTCAAAATATTCAGTAAATGGTGTTGTCATTAGGTTTTGTAACAATAAAGTTTCCTTAAATAGAAAGTCTTGAGACTTATGTTCTTAGCATCTATTCCCTTTATTAGGTTTTGTAACAATAAAGTTTCCATAAATAGAAAGTCTTGAGACTTATGTTCTTAGCATCTATTCCCTTCTTTCTAAGGTTCATTTAATGGTATAGACCTGTTATACATGGTTTCATTTAGTGCTGTGACAAGTATTGTCTTTGGTGGCAATACGTGTGATGTTAGTTTGTTTCAGTTTACATATGTGTGATTTTCATGCAACTAGTGTTTGTTTCAATTTATTTAGTAAGATCTATATTCCAAAACCCAATCAATCTGATTACCAAGTGTTTTTCAGCATGCTTTAGCTACAAAGCAACCAGATTTTCAAATTTGATAGTTTTGGTCCCTAAACTTTCATAAATGATATTTTTAGCCCAAAGGCTTCATATTTAGTCACTTTTTGGCCCAAACTTAGTCAATAACCTTTTTATGAGTCTAATTTATCTATTTGAGCCATATTATAGCTGAGGATTTCAGAAAATTTTATGTCTTTGTAATAATACACTATACGGTTTTACCGTTTACGGGTCGTTTTTACCATTTTCACCACCGGGTCCATGCTTCTTATTTCCAGACATTAGCGCCCATATATGATAACATATTATTCACAAATAAGTTCTAGAAAGTTTCATATGCCTACACTTTAATATCCTTGTTCATATCTGCATTTAACTTTCGGTTGTTCGGTTACTTCCCGTTTTGACCCGTTTATGGGGCTTTTCACCACTACTAACCCCAGCCATGATTTTTATACCCTATTTCTCACCATATTTCAGTTACAACTCTGGTTATCACAATAGTATACATGTTCATCTCGTTCTTGTGTTTAAAGTGTTTAAAATCACCATTTACAACTATGTAATGTATGTAGTTTTATACCAAATCAAGCCATAACATTTTATAACTTTTAAACCATGTTTATAAAGAGTTTGTTTTATGTTTTAAAAAGTTTTTTACATGAGTGTTGGTTCTGGGTTGAGACATGGTACGAAGAGGGTGCAAACTAATGTAAAAATGAAGGTTTCATGAACGTAGGGTGTTGTACCAAACTTGGTCCGATCTGGGCTTTGAAATGAGCTGCTTGTGACATGAATGAAAGAACCAAGAGCAATGTTGAGGGCTGAGTTCATTGTGGTGGACGTTTAAGAATGTTAAGGCAAGGCAAACTTGCAAGAAATCAAAGGAAAACACTAATTTCTTACCTTCAAGCTTAGGATTCAGGATTTTGGATGTGGGGTTGGCTCCAAGACCTTTAAATCTTCATGTGTGGCCTGGACTTGCAGGAAGTTTAAAGGGAGAGAGAGAGATAGTGAAGAATGAATGGAAAACTAAAGGTGGGGGTTGAGCGTTTTTTTAATGTAGGAAAAGAGAAGAGTGGGTAGGGGGAAGTGGGGTCACGTAGGGGTGTTCATTTTCGGATATCCGAAATTCGGATATCCGAATTTCGGATATCCGAAATTTTCGGATAGCTAATTTTACTATCCGAATCCGTATCCGAATTTTCGGATATCCGAATTTCGGATATCCGAAAATTCGGATACGGATTCGGATAGTTTTTCGGATATCCGAATTGTCATGTATAAAAAAAATAGATAATAGTCAAAAACCAACTCATAAACCATCTTCTTCCCTGTTCGGTTTGAAATTCAAATAATAGCAACGAATAATGGAAAAAACGTCCAAAAAGTTCACGCTTAAATTGTCAAATAAAAACATTTAAAACTTAAACATGTCAAAAGGCTTTGCTTCCATCTTGAAGTCTTTAATATGCATCACTACTTGCAAGTTCAATAGGTCAATCTTGTATCATCATTCATCATCTCAAGTTAATAACCTACAAACACAAAAAAAATCTCTTATTCAAAACAATAAGTAATAGACTTTGCTTGTATACAATCAACTACTAAGTTCAATTAATCAAAGATTTAAATAATCACATAGAAACATTTGACTATGTTTAAAAACTCAAAAGACTTTGCTTGCATCTTGAGGTATTTATTTCTTACCACTACTTGCAATTTGCAATACACATACACCAATCTTTGTATCAAAAGTCCATATCCTATAAACAACCAAAAAAATCTCAATTCAAAACATTTTAAACAAAACAAATATGTAGCGTATAATGCAAAGACTACAAAATACATATCTTAAAACATTTAAAGACATAAATATAAATAAATACCTCATCCAATTCGGACGTTTCATCAATTCTTTCATCAATGATAATGATGGGTTGTTCCGCCACTAACTCCTTCAAACCTATGATATTAAAAATTAAAAATAAAGAATTAAAGCAACTATATAATTGAAATAAAAGATGATAATTTATTAGATATTACTTACCTTCAGCTTCCAAATTCTCTATTTCAAGTAAGATATCTTCAATCATAATAATTCTATTAGAAGCACGCAACCAATCTTGTGCACACACCAAGGCCTCCACCATTCTTGGGGTTAAAGCTGTTCGAAAAGAATCAAGCACCCGACCTCCGGTGCTAAAAGCCGACTCTGAGGCTACTGTAGATACTGGAATGGCAAGTATATCACGAGCCATCTTAGCGAGAATAGGATAACGACATTGTTGAACTTTCCACCACTGTAATATATCAAAACGTGCATCCATAGGTTCACGATCTTCCCAAGATACTTGTCTAACTCACTTTTTCTCAAAGATGTATCCGAACTCCCCATGGCCTTTTCAAACCTCTTTGTCATAAGTTCTTCGATGTCCATTACTTCACGATCATCACCCCATACTCGAGTAGAATTAGATGATGACTCTTCCACGTTCTTTGCATTTTGAGGCATTGATTTTTGATAAGAATCATACAAAGCACGCAAGCTATTATCTACACTTTTGATGACACTTGCATTGACATACTTTTCTTCAACAATCCATTCAATATATTGCCATTTCCTTCTTGGGTCAAGAACCACAGCAATAAATAAAAACTGATTCATCTTAGTGACATCCCCCCAATACTTTTGATATTTTTGTTTCATATTAAGTGCCATTGAACCTATAGACTCATCTTTATGCTTTGTAAAACCATCAATCACAGTTCCAATTCCAAATATTTCATGCAAATAAGCATTGGAAGTCACATAGCGGGAACCAGAAAACTTTAATGTAGCATCATAAAAAATCTTCAAAAAAGGCAACAAACTGCTAACATCATTCCAATCATCCTCATAAATCAAACTACCCACATTCTTCTTAAGGTCTTTTTCACAATTAGAATCCTTTAACAGTAAATTTGAAAAGGCTTTCTTGAACTTAACAGCAGATTCTAACATTAAAAAGGTGGAGTTCCATCGTGTATCAACATCCATACACACCAAGCTCTTGCTTTCTATTTTCTCTTCTTCAACACAATCTTTAAATTTATCAAGTCCAGCAGGAGAAGACCTCACATATTTTACAAGGGCACGTATTTTCTTAATTGCTAAAGTCAAACTATTAAGTCCATCTTTAACAACTAGATTTAAAATGTGAGCTGCACATCTCATATGCAAAAAAGATCCTTTCAAAACATCACACTCCCAATGGTTAAAAACCTTTTTTAAATGTTGAATAGCTAGATCGTTAGCACTAGCATTATCTACTGTCACAGTCAAAATATTTTTTAAACCCCATTCGGTTAAGCACTTTTCGAATGCTCTCCCTATTATGACCCCGGAATGACCAACGATAGGACAAAAGTTAATAATCCTCTTATGTAAACACCAATCATCATCTATAAAATGTGCAGTCAAACACATATAATAAATTCTGACCCGAAGTCCAAGTGTCTGTTGTTAAACATATTCTAGATGGCATGTTTTTAAAGATATTCACCAACTTTCTCCTTTCCTCAATATATAAACTGTAACAATCTCTTGTTATAGTCGAACGTGAAGGTACACTAAAATGAGGATAATAACCTTACAAAATGCACGAAAACCCTCCCGCTCCACAAAAGAAAATGGTAGTTCATCAACAATCAACATTCTCACTAAGGCTTTCCTAATTAATTCTTGGTTGAACTCCCATAACTTTGGAATAGTTGTAGTTTCAACAGAACCATCATCACTAACACGTGTTTTTGACTCAAGATCAATTAGTTTTTGCCTTTTATCAATATTTACAGGATATTGTTTGCAACTATTTATATGATTTTTCAAAGGGGTAGTCCCACTTTTAGTTGAACAACCAATTCTTCTATGACAGTAGATGCACTCAGCCATATCAACTATGTCACACCCAATAAAATGATCCCACCAAATCGATCTTTTTTTCCCCACACGAGTTGAAAGAGATTCACTTACAGCACTAGCAGGAGGTTTACCATCTTTTTTATGTTTTTGCTTTTTTTCTTTAGTCTTTGACACAACCTCATTTTCAGAAACTAGCTCACAAGAGTTGCTTGGATCAAGAGTTTCCATTAAATAACCTAGTTACATAAAGTCACAAACACTTAAAGTTAACATACTTCGTACTGTATGAATAAATTCAAGTCACAAAAAATTAACAGTTAACATACCACCTAATAATCTAATATTTCAATCACTAACTAAAATTTTATTGGAAACTAACTCACAAACTACAAGAGTGAAGAGCAACAGATTGCAAAGGAGGAGAAGCAATTACCGAAGACGGATGACCGGAAGAGGAGGGCGATGACGGAACAGGAACGACGAGCCGACGACGACTGCCGATGGAGGCTGGCGACTGGCGATTGGCGACTGAGGCTGGCGACTGGCGAGGCGAAGAAGGAGCAACGGGACTGCCGATGGAGGAGGAGCGGTGACTGTTGAGGCGGCGACCGGCGAGGCAGCGACCGGTGAGGCGGCTAAGGTCAAGCGACCGACGAAGGTCGACCGACGGCGACGGGCGACGGCTCCAATTAGGGTTTCTGCCTTTTTTGAAAGAGAGGAGAATAGGAGAATAGGAGAATGAGTTTCTGCCTTTTCAAATGCTCGATGAGTTGGGCCATATAATAACATATTATAACCAGAGGTCAGGATCTTTGAGGTCCAAAGCCCATATAATATACATATTATAAAATAAAAAAAATTAATTTAATAATTTCGGATATTTCGGATATCCGAACTATCCGAAAATTTCTGAAATAACTATCCGAATCCGAATCCATATTTTCGGATATCCGAATTTCGGATATCCGAAAATTCGGATATCCGAAATTTCGGATAATTCGGTTCGGAATTTCGGATGTTCGGATCGGATGTTCGGATTCGGATGTTTTTGAACACCCCTAGGGTCACGGATGAAACAAGGCAAGGAAAGGTGTGGTTTGTCAAACAATAATTTATAATTGGACCAAATTGGGTGGTTGAGTGTGGGGTTTAACAAGCTTTTAAATTTGTCTCATTTGGTTGTCTTAATGGGTGTTTGTGTGAGATATTTTATCAACTAAAGAAAGAGTTATTCTCTTTTTTTTTTCTTTTCATGGTGCATGTTCATGTGTGTTGTATGCAAATCATAGGTGTGGGTGTGTATGCATATTCATTTGCATATTATTCCATTTAATGTTCCATGTATCATATTTAGGTGTCGGTATTTTGGTGGGGTTTATATTAGGTTGATTATATTATAGTTGGTGTTTAGTATAAGAATTGTGGTGATGGTTAAATATCTTTATTGTTTGAAAGGCTCCTCATTATGTTTTTATAGTATAGACATTAACCCATTAACTATGATCCACAAGTAATGGGTAGTCTTAATTAATAGTTCTTAAGTTATTTAGATGCACAAGGCGATGTTATATTAGATTCACTAGAATTTCCTAGACTAATAGAAGTCTTAAAAATATTACTCTAAATATACAATTATGTACACGCGTAAATACCTGCCTCAAGTAGCATCTGATATGACTTTGTTTCTTTATTAATGGTCGCACATAAAATATTAGTTAATTAATGGTAATCACAAAATAAAATTACTTCCAATCTAAAGGGTTACAATATAATACTTCTGATTGGTTAGAGTTAAGGTGGGACCTGATAGTCGGGCTATCACATTCTCCCTCCGTTAAAAGAATTTCATCATCAAAATTAACTTTGGTTAGTCTTTGACATAGGCGGCTCAAACAAATGTGGATACTTTTTCTTCATTTCACTTTCGTGTTCCCAGTGAATTCAGGTCTGCGTTTTGAGTTCCACCTCACTTTCACTATCAGTATATGGCTTCGTCTGAGTTTCTTCACTTGTCGGTTCGTGACTTCGACCGCTTCTTCCGTGAAGTTTAACTTCTCGTTGATGCGGGCTTCAGCTAATGGGATTACCAACGCCTTGTCCGAGAGGCATTTCTTCAAGTTTGACATGTGGAATGTGTCGTGGATCTTACTTAACTCTTGTGGTAAGCTACTAGACCGACTCTTGCCAAAATTTCAAATGGTCCTATGTACCTCAGGCTCAACTTCCCTCTTTTACCGAACCAAATGGTACCCTTCCATGGTGATACTTTCAACATGACCCTATCTCCCACTTGGAATTCTATTGGTTTACGCCTTTTATCGGCATACTTCTTTTGACGATCCATTGTGGCAACCAAACAATCTTTTATTTTAAAAATCTTGTCGGTTGTTTCTTGAACAATGTTAGGTCCTGTGATATGGTGTCACCAATTTCATTCCAATACAATGGAGATTGACACTTGCGACCATAAAGTGCCTCATAGGGGGCAGCCTTAATACTAGCATGATAGCTATTATTATACGAGAATTCCACTAATGGTAGGTGCAGGACCGGATGAAGGGTTATGCACTTTACAACACAACAACACAAAGAGGAGAGTGTGGAACAACACTTAACAATTCAAATGGGGAACTAGGAAAATCAGTTTAGAGAACTAAGAAACACAACTGTAAATAAGACAGAAACAAGAACAACATACAAGTATTTGGATTTCAAGGTTGATGTATATTGATCTATAGTTCTTTACAATGGTTTACAAAGTTCTACAAATAAGTTACAAGGACCAGAAATACTTATACTACAACCTACAGCCGGCCATACTTTGAAGGCCAACTGGATACATGATCTAGACAACAAAATCCATGTAGAGTCAAAAGGCAGATTGCCTTTTGACTAGTGACTATGACATGCCATAGCTCACATCCTAATATATTACAAAAAGGATAAAGTACATAAAGTGGAAAGTTATAGACGAAAGACCTCAATGTACAGTTTACCAAAAGCATGGACCTTTTCACCAACTCATGAAAGGTTGGTGACTTATCAGAGTGGCAACGGAAAGTGGTTCAGATTTAGGTAAAAATTACATCAGATAAAGCATGTAATATAAAAGTCTTCGGAAGAAATCTGTCTTCAATAGTTGGCTTCGGAAGACTTTGTCCTTGAAGCTTCGGAAGACTTCATCTTTTGCTTCGAAAGATATTGGTCTTGGCTTCTGAAGATTTCACACTTAGAATAATTTCTAAGGTAGTGTGAAACTTCTGAAGCATTCCACTTCAGTACACTTATGCATGCATGCAGGAGAGACTTTGAGTGTTTGGGTTGCATCAGCCTTACTAATAACCTTACAGTAGGTGTGTGTCCCAACTCCCGCCAAACTCAATTGAACAATCCCTTAATAAATCTTCAAAGGTTTGAATTGACCTCTTGCTTTGGCCATCCGTTTAAGGGTGGTAAGCGGTGCTCAAATTCAATTGAGTTCCTAAAGCCCGTTGTAACGTTTTCTAAAATTATGACGTGAAACGACTATCCCGATCCGATATGATTGGCAATGGCACCCTAGGCCTTGAAACTATCTCCTTAACATAAATTTGAGCTAATTGGGCATTTTGTAAGCTTCCTTAATCAGTAAGAAGTGTGCGCTCTTTGTCAACCTATCTACTATTACCCATATGGCATCATGCCCACTTGTTGTCCTTGGCAACTTTGTAACAAAATCCATGGTAATGTCGTCCCACTTCCATTTAGGGTTTTCGTGTTGTTGAAGATACCCTGATGGTTTTTAGTATTCCACTTTTACCCTTGCACAAATTACACATTTCCCTACATACGTGGCAATTTCTTTCTTCATCTCGGGCCACAAGAAGTTCACTTTTAAATCTTTATACAATTATCACTTCCCGGATGAATAGAGCACCATGACCTATGAGCTTCATCCATAACCACAGTTCTAATGTCCCCATGCTTTGGGACCCAAATTCTTCTATTAAACCTTAGTACTCCGTCATCTTTCGCATCTAAAAGCTTTTCCATCCTCGGGGGAAGTTCTCCGGGTATGTTCATTTTACTTGAGATTCATCCATAACCATGGTTCTAATGTCCCCATGCTTTTGGATGATGGCTCTTGACTTCACAGCTTCTTCCCTCATCTTTCTCTTAGTAGCCTTTTGTTCATTGATGAACTGTTGTTCCAGCTGTTTAAGATATTCAAATTCAACATATTCAAATGAGAGGGGAAGAAGTACAGATGCCTGATAGAGACCTATGACACTCAGGTAGTTGATCATGTTTTGTATTTAAGCCTCTGAAAGGATCTCAGCATCTAGTTTGATCAATTAGATTTAGTTTGAAGCGGAATTAGCACACAAATTAAGCAAATTATAACAAGAACACAAGAGATATAGCAATAAAACAATAGATTATAGAGAGAGAGAATTTCTACTTAAAACATGTATTTCATTCAATATATGCTTCAGCAACAATTACAATTAGGTCATCTTCCTTATATAGGAAAGATGATGTCAGCTGATGTCACTTGATAGTGACATCTAACTGTTATTTAACAAACTACTGAAATGAACATAACTATTGAAGAGTTAAAATAACTACTGAAGATGTCAAACAACTGACATCTTCTTACAAAAAGCCTAAGTGTTAACTCATTACAACTACTGAAAAGAAAACTACTGAAACTACAACGACTGAAGAACATGCTCTTCAGTCGTTTTACAAGTACTGAAATACAAAAGAAAACTACTGATAAGAAAGTGCTGAAAGGTAAACCATCACAACAACTGAAGAATACTTCTTCAGCTGTTGTGACAAACTCTGAAGCTTTCAGCACTTGACTTCAGACTTGAAACTTCAGATGTTGTCATCAGCTTTCAGTACTTTGATCTTCAGCTGATGTTCTTTAGTACTTTAGTCTTCAGCAGATGAAGTCTTCAGCACTTTAGTCTTCAGCTGATGGTCTTCAGCTCTTTAGTCTTCAGCTGGTGGTTTTCAGTCTTTGTCATCATCAGCTGTTGAGGTCTTCAGCAGTTGTTGTGATGTCTTATGGGACTTAAAGGTTTTTCTGATCTGGCTCATTGGTTCTTTTGGTCCAACAAACTCCCCCTAAACCAATGCAGCCAAAACCTTTAAGCTTATTGTTGGTCCCATTTATTCTGGCAGAAAAATTGGTCTTTTGTCTTCTAGATCAGCTCAAAGTGACCTCATATCAGCACAGGCCTGGGAAGAAGTCTCAATGATCTGTTTGGCTAAGGATGGATGGGAACTCTGTCTTGGGGAACTGGACACAGAGCTGTTGCCCCATCCATGAGATGTACTTCCCAACTATGAGCCTATAGAATTCTCTGGTGTAGGCTTCTAAAAACACAATCTGTTCCTCCATGGTTAGCTCTTCTGCCTCACCTTCAAATAATCCTTCTGGTCCATAGAACTCAGATAGGTATTTGACCTGTTTACCATTTTTGAGCTCCACTGTTGTAATCTCTCTGTAAGCAAACTCATCCGGGTGATTACCCTCAAGTAACAGTTGGAGCTCATCCTTTCTGATTTCATTAAGCCTCTTATACACCAGCCCCTTCTTCACCATTCTATTCTCCAGCATCTTTTGTGGGGGCATATTGGATGTATAGGCCTTCTTGCAATCTTCAAGGATTTCCCAGGGTGATACTACAATAGCAAGTATGATCACTGCACCTACAATCCTTTTCACTTGCCTATTGTATCTCTGAGGAATGTCTCTCTTTTGTATCCTGTGAGACACCCTGGGATCAGGCCAAATCCTTACTTTCTCTTTCTGATATTGGAATGTATGCTTGAGGGTGTATAGCCTGAGAGCTTGTTTCCTCATACTTATGATTGATGAGGAGGCTGCATATGCTTTGTCTACCCTCTTCAACAATTCCTCATCATGATGTTTGTGAAGCTCTTCTTCTTCTAGCTTCACTTTCACAGTCTGTCTTTGAAGCTCAGGAGTGATTGTTGAAGAGAGACTTTTGGCCTTAGGCAACTGAATAACAGCTGAGATTGGCAGCCTGTCTTCTTCCTCATCATCATCATCATCTTCTTCTTCTAGCCTCAACACCCTCCTCTTCCTCTTCAAGGGTGCATCATCGGCTATTGGTTTTATGGGTGAGGGAGTTGGTTTAGTGGGTTGTGGTAGTGGTTGTTTTGGTGTGGGAATTTTGGCAGGCTGTTCTAGCAGTTTGGATGTTAGTGATGCTTTGGTTTGCTTGGCTAGAGCAGTCCTGTTCCCAGCACCGACTTCACTTAGGGCTTCTATGACCAGCCCTTTGGTAAATTCCTCAGACGAATAGATCTTGGTGGTTATTGCCAAGATGCTGTCCCTGGACCATGACTTGATCTCTTGGACTGACCTCCCTAAATACTTCGAAGTGAACCTGGCCATAGCTTCAAGTCTCTCCCTTTCTTCAGTGCTATAGCCAGTCCATCGGTTTTCTATCTCTTTAACCTCCAACTTCCTTATTTCTTGATCTATCTCAGCAGTGTCAAAGCCTTGCCTGAACAGCTGATCAATGATGTTATCCATTGACCTGCTGTGTTCAGCATCAGCCTCCTTAACAAGGACTGCCAGCTCTTTCTCCTTCTCTCCCTTCTTCTTCTTATATGTGACATGAAAGTCTTTTTGACTTTTAGTCACTTTCTCCAATTCAGTTTCCTTCTCCCTCTCCTTCTCGTTTTTGGTCTCCATTACCAACTCCATCTTAGTTTCCACCTCCTTCTCAACTTCTTTCTCTTTCTCCTCCTCAATCCTTTTCCTCTTCATTGCTTTCACTGACTGTGTCTCCCCCATTTTGGTTGCATTGGTTGCAGGGGTTTGACTGTCAGAAAGCTTCTTAGCTACAGCAGCATCCACCATTGGCTGAATAGTTGAGGAAAGCCTCTCATCAAGGGTTTTAATTACAATGTCTGTGATAATGGGTGTGATGAGAGGCAGGGAGTTTTGAAAGATAGCAGCTATTTGCTTAGGGGGGTTCTGTCCCTGAGAAGTAGTGCCAGAAGCAAAGGGTGGTGGTAGAGATTTTAGGAGTGGCTCTGTGTTTGTGAGACCTTCGGATGAAGGTGCCATCTGTTGGGTTATATTGGTGGCAGATGGACTTGATTCTTGGGAGAACTTGGCAAGTAGCTCTTTGAGTCTACTTACCTCCTCCTCAAGAATTGTGTTCTGGGCTAGAACATCATAAAAGAAGCCCAGGTCATCATCAGCTGTAGCTGAATCACCTGACCTCCTGATTGGATCAGGATGTACATGTGCTGAGTATGGCTCAGTGATCACATGTGCCCCTTGTTCTTGGTACTGGGGACTTCCTGCCTCAGGACTAGAACCTTCATCGGCAGTTGCCTCTGGTGAGGACTTAGCTATGTTACCAGCTTCATCCTGCTCATTTGCTGAAGCAGGGGAAATGGCAGCCTTACCAGATGTTCCTATCTCCTCTTCCATACTGGAAGATGGAACTTTGTATTCCCTATACTGTGGGTTCTCATCCACACTTTGATTCCCCCTCTCATTGGTTGGGGTTTTCCCAGTTGTGATAGGTTCCTGGGGAGAGGGTGGAGTGTTGAGTCAGCACTTTTGTAATAATAAGTGTTGAGCTTTGAGGGGCGGTTGCATTGGGTGATGGGGTAGAAGCAGTATGCACCTGGGGAGATTGGTGCATTTCAATGGCAACCTCCTCAAGTGAGAAAGGTTCAAGATGTGTAGGTGCCCCTGATATGGTTGCATCAGGATTCTATTGTGAGGATGCCTGTGCGGTTGTGATTGGTGGAGTCGTGGTAACTGCTGGAAAAATACTGCCAGCAGTTACTTCCTGCCTTTGTGTTGCAGGGGCATCCTCAGGGGACTCATCTCCCTGAGTAGCCTTTTTGGTTTTCTTGGATTTGGGTTTGGTGGGGATTTTGGATTTGGAGGTGGGGGTTGTGGGTTCCAGCTGCGTGGGTTTTCGCAGCTTGGCAGCCTTTTTGAGTGTCTGGTTAGAGTTGTGCCTGGAGTATACCTCAGGCAATACAGCCATGGCAGGGACTCCAAGGCCAACAAGTCCCTCAGCACTTAGCTGGTTCTCTATAATAGCTATTATGAACCGTGGATATAGTATCCATCGGTTAGCAATAGGTTTTAGGGCCATATCCTTGAGTTCTAAAAATATTAATTCAGAAAAATTGAAGGTTTGTTGGTCAAGGATAGAGAATAATACCTGCTGCCACCTGGAGGACATTTGGTCCTATGAAGAGGTTTTTGGGGCCAGACAGACATTCACCATGTGAAATATTAGGCGTTCGGCATCATGAAAATGCTTCTTGAGGATGGTAGAAGCACTTAGATCACCCTGATATCCATGGTGGGCAAATGATAGATCAGTGGTGCCCTTTGGATATCCAGTGGGGAAGGTGACATCATCAAGTTTTAGGGTTTGGCGAATGGTGTCAGGAGTGATGACCACCTTGTGGGTGTTGATGAATGACTGGAGAGAGACCTCGACGTCATTCTCTCCAGTGAGGGTGACATTCATCCAGAACTGTTATAATGATTCGGCATGAATGGTTGGATTTAGTAGGAAGGCCGTTTGGTATTGGGAGTTGACCATGAGATCGATAGCATTATCGAACTTGGTCCAGAATGGTGATTTGGTGAGGTAGGCAACACAGTTATGTCTGGGTTTAAGCTGCATGGTCGCCATTAATGGTAGGAGAGAGGTTTCAGAGCTTTTAAATGTTAGGTTTTGAAAGAATGAAAAACTCTGAAGTTAGGGTTGGGTATTTATAATGGTTATGAAACATCTGAAATGAAACGACTGAACGTTTTGGTGTTAGTCATCAGTTGTTTGAAACTACTGATGACATGGTTTTAACCTTTAGAGGTTTTAAACGACTGAAAACTTGGTGTTAGTCATCAGTAGTTGTAAACTACTGAAGACATGGTTTTGCTTTCAGACGTTGTAAACGACTGAAAGCTTGGTTTTAGTCATCAGTAGTTGTAAACTACTGAAGACATGGTTTTGCTTTAGACATTGTAAACAACTGAAGACTTGGTGTTATTCGTTAGTAGTTGTAAAACTATTGAAGACATGTTTTTGGCTTCAGTTGTTGTAAACAACTGAGGACTTGGTGTTAGTCATCAGTAGTTGTAAAACTACTGAAGACATGTTTTTGGCTTCAGTTGTTGTAAACAACTGAGGACTTGGTGTTAGTAATCAGTAGTTGTAAAACTATTGAAGACATGGTTTTGTCCTTCAGTTGTTTGGTATGAAACAGTAGAAGAAATCAGCTGAACAGTAAAATTACTCATCAGCTGTTATCGTCAATTCAGTTGTTTCATTCTGACCTCAACATTTACTCATCAGCTCTGTGGCTGACTTTCAGATCTTTCATTGGCCATCAGCTCTTGTGAATATTTATTCCTCAGCTCTTGTGGACAGATGTTCATAAGATCTGATGAAATAAATTATTCTTCAGAGCTTGTAAACAAATATTGTCTTCAGTACTTATGTGTAAGATTACACATCAGTACTTGTGAACAAAATTTGTTCTTCAGTACTTATTTGTGAAAATTAGTCATCAGTGGTTATTACTACATCAGTAGTTGTAACTACATCAGTTGTTTTCATTAAATAATGTACTTTAGTACTTTGAATTATTTTAGTCTTCAGTAGTTATGCAAAATGCTGAAGGCTAAATGACTCATCAGTACTTATTTTTGACTTTTACATACTAATACTCATCAGTACTTGTGAACTGAGAGCATCAGTATTAGTCAAATTATTCTAGCTGCAGCATACCAAGCCTTAGTACCAGATTTTGGAATGTGGCACTATCTAAAGGCTTAGTAAATATATCTGCAAGCTCATCAGCACTAGACACAAACTTTGGATCAATCAGACCTTTTTCATAGCAATCCCTAATAAAATGATGTCTGATCTCAATATGTTTGGTCCTAGAGTGATGGACTGGATTTTTAACAATACAAAGAGCTGAAGCACTATCCATTAGTAATGGAGTCTTAGTCTCTGTAATGCCATAATCCAAAAGTTGATTCTGAAGCCAGAGTACCTGGGATGTACAACTTGCAGCAGCAATGTACTCAGCTTCAGCAGTGGATGTAGCAATTGAAGTCTGTTTCTTACTCTGCCAAGAAACTAAACAATTACCTAGGAATTGGCATCCACCAGAAGTGGATTTTCTGGTGACTTTGCACCCTGCATAGTCACTATCAGAAAAAGCAACTAATTTGCAAGGATACCCAGTAAAATACCAAAGACCTAGTGCTTGGGTACCTTGCAAATATCTAAAGATCCTTTTGACTGCAATCAAATGGGATTCTTTAGGTGCAACCTGAAATCTAGCACAAACACATGTTGCAAACATAATGTCTGGTCTAGAAGCTGTAAGGTACATCAAAGACCCAATCATACATCTGTAAAGGGTTTCATCAACCGCTTTACCTTTCTGATCAACATCCAGTTGTGTGGTGCTACTCATGGGAGTAGAACAGGGCTTACAGTTTTGTAAATCAAACTTATTCAAAAGATCTTTTGTATATTTAGACTGATGAATGAAGATTCCATCCGTCCTTTGTTTGATTTGCAAACCTAGAAAGAACTGTAATTCTCCCATGGCACTCATTTCAAACTTCTTTTTCATTAAGTTTGTGAATTGATCACATAACTATGGATTAGAAGATGCAAAAATTATATCATCAACATAAATTTGAACAAGTAGCTTATGCTGCCCTACATTCTTAATGAATAAAGTTTTATCTATGGAGCCTCTAGTGAAATTATTTTGAAGAAGAAAGTTAGACAATGTTTCATACCAGGCTCTAGGAGCTTGTTTCAACCCATATAGAGCCTTATCAAGCTTATACACCCAATCTGGATGTTTATTATCCTCAAAGCCTGGTGGTTGACACACATAAACCTCTTCTTTTATTTTACCATATAAAAATGCACTTTTGACATCCATTTGAAAAACTTGAAGATTATGAAAAGCAGCATAAGCTAAAAACAATCTAATTGCCTCTAGTCTAGCTACAGGGGCAAAGGTTTCATTATAATCAATACCTTCTTCTTGTGCAAACCCCTGTACAACCAGCCTGGCCTTGTTCTTAACAATTTGGCCTTTTTCATCTGTTTTATTCCTAAACACCCATTTAGTGCCTATTGCACACTTACCTTGGGGTAAAGGAACAAGCTCCCACACTTGCTGCTTTTTGAACTGAAGAAGCTCAAGCTGCATTGCTTCAACCCATCCATTATCTCTTAATGCAACATGGTAGTTCTTTGGCTCTTGCTGACTGATGAAGAGAGCATAGAAGCAGAAATTGGACAATTGACTCCTGGTTGAAACTCCAACATTGATATCATCAATGATTTGAGACATTGGGTGATTCTTCAGCTCTTGATAGACAATAAGATCAGTGCAAGTGTTTGGAGGACCTTCAGCAGCAACAGATGGTGATGCAGATTCTTGAAACCATGTTGGAGATGGCAATTCAAATGAAGTAGAGGATTCAGAAATCTCATCAGCATTTACTATGGATGGAGCTGCTGAAGCTACAGGAGCATCAGGTTTAGATGACTCAGGCAGTTGGTCACTAAACCTGAAAAGGTGAGTACTGGCTACATCATCATCAGTACCTCCAGGTGGAGAACTGTTGACAGGAGCAACAGCTGGAGCTTGATAAGGAACATACTGCAGTATGTCCAAATCAAATAACTCCACAGGGTTTTGTGGAATCTTGTCCTTTGGAGATTCATTGAACTTCACATGCAAAGTCTCTTCAACCATCTTTGTTCTGCAGTTGAAAACTCTGTATGCCTTGCAGTTGATGAATAACCAATAAAATACCCTGCATCCACCTTTGATTCAAACTTCTGGAGTGGATTGCTTGTGTTGAGAATGTAACAGGGACACCCAAAGGCTCTAAAGAAGGAAATCAAAGGGGCCAAATGACGGAGTACTTCATAAGGAGTCTTCATCAACCTCTGATTCAATAATACTCGATTCTGCACATAGCAAGCTGTGTTGACAGCTTCAGCCCAAAAGGTCAGTGGGAATCCTGAGTCAGCCAACATTGACCTTGCAGCTTCAATGAGGGTCCTGTTCTTTCTCTCAACCACTCTATTTTATTCAGGAGTTCTTGGAATACTGAACTCCTTTTGATTCCCTTTGACTGATAGAAGACATCAAGTGTGTGATTTCTAAACTCTGTGCCATTGTCACTCCTTACACACTTGACTGGAAGGGAATACTGCTTCTCAACATATAACACAAAGTTCATAATAGCTTTTACAGCTTAATCTTTGGAGTGCAAGAAGAAGGTCCATACAAATCTGGAGTAATCATCCACAATCACCAGACAGTATTTCTTCTTTGCCATGCTCATCACTCTGACAGGACCAAAAAGATCCATGTGCAATAGTTGCAAGCAGGCATTGGACTTTGGTTCTTCTATTAGAGGAAATAAGACTTTGTGTTGTTTCCCCTTTACACAAGCAGTGCAGTTGTCTTCACATTTGAACTCCTTCATAGGCATTCCCCTTACGAAACCATGGTGTATTAGCTGGTTCATGTTTTTGAGATTCACATGACCCAACCTTCTGTGCCATAGAGTAGATTCTTGAGGAGAAGCCTTGGAGAATAGGCAAGGATGGCCTTTTAGATCTATTTTCTTGGAAAGATCTAAGGCATATACTCTTCCTGTCCTGTTGGCCTTCAGGAGAGTATATTCATCCAACACCTTGTCAATCAAACTCAGAACTTTGGATGACAGAATCCTGTAGTTCTGACTGGTGAAAAGAGCAACATGGCCTTTATCACACATTTGACTGACACTCAAGAGGTTGTACTTGAGATTCTCCACATGGTTAACATCATCAAACCTTATTTCCCCATTGGAAACAAAGCCTTTGCCGATGATGTAACCCTTAGCATCATTGCCAAAAGAAACAAACCCCTTCTTTCCTTGAGAGTAGTCATGAAGAAGAGAGCTGCTCCCTGTCATATGTATGGATCCTCCACTGTCTACATACCAGATGCTTCTTTGGCATGTTGAAGAACCCTGCATTCACAAAATCAATTAGTTTTTGAGACCCAAACCGTTTTGGTTTTGGGTCTGTTTTCATCAACAGATGTGACACTAACAGGTTTGTTATGAGTAACAGCCTGAGGTGAAGGAGATGGTGTAGAAGAGGATTCCTTTGGCTTGAATTTCCTTTTCTGTGATTTCAACACAGGAGCATCTAATTGGTTAACTCTCCCCATTAGATGTTGAACCATCATAACCAGTTGTGATGATTTTGTGATAAAGCCTTCAGCTCATCAGACACATTAGTGCTTGAATTTGATGGATTCCTGTGTTGAACCATCTTCTTTTGAGCAACCTCAGCTGTTGCTTGATTAACCCCTTCCTTCTTTTTGGATTTCTTTTTGGACTTTGGGGTTTCAGGTTTTGATGTTACTGGTACAAACTTGCTTTCAAACTCATTTTTCATTTGATTAATTTTCCTTTTAATTTTCTTATTTTGTTTGAGTTTGGATCCCCTTTTATACCAGCAATCATCAGTGAGATAATTGAACAAGCCACATATTTCACATGGCTTCTTCTTCATCTTTAGTTGATCATCTACTAAAGAAGATGAAACTACTGAAGACTTGTTCTTCAGCAATTTTCTATCAATACTTGAAGTTTTCTTCCTTGCAGTACTTGCTTTCCTGATATCTTCTTCAGTAGTTTTCAAACCCTTTCTACTTGCAGTTTTCTTCCCTTCAGTACATGCAGTAGTTGGGGTTTGATCTTCAGGTGTTATTACTTGCTCTTCAGTACTTTCAGTACTTTGAGAAACAACACCTGAGTTGATCAACTTTTTGATCATATGACTGTCAGCAGTTGAACCATCAATATCAGCTGATTGGTTCTCAGAATCATGAATGTTGACTTCATCTTCTGATGGTGCTCTATCAGAGAGTAGATCACATGATGAAAAGGATTGGTTATTGCTTTCACCTTCAGAATCTACTTCTGCTCTGGAAGTAAAATTTGTGGGAGGAGCAGTGTGATTATAACCAATGCCAAACTTCACATTAGAAGCTGATTGCTTACTCAGAAGCATTTCAAAACCCTTGCAAGATTGTACCCAGCGATCACACTCTACCTGGGTAGCTGTAAGTGTTTCCTTGAGGTCTTTGTACTTATATAGAAGTACCTCTTCCCTAGCCTTATCATCTGTGACTTGGCATTTAAGTTTATAAATCTCATCATTTTTATCCTTAAGCACAGACTCAAATTCCGCTTTTCTTTTGGAAAGGGTTTGCTCTAGCTCAAGATTTTTATCGATTAAAGCTACATTTGCTTCTCTAATAGAAGCAAATGTGGCTATGCATGATTCAGAACATAGCTTGGCTTTAGCCTCAGAAGATACCTGTGATGAAGCATTGGAGGATGAACCATCAGCAGACTCCTGGGCCATGAGAGCAAGGTTCCCAAAAGGATGATCACCACCATGTTGACCAGCACCAGGAAACAGTTGTTCATGACCAGATAAATCATCTGGTAAACTGCTCCAGTCAACAACTCCTGGGGTGAAGAAGCTGTGTTGTTGAGGTTGGGTTTGATGATGAGATTGGGATTGTTGAGGCTCAGGAAGAGCATGTGGTTGATGAGCAATGGGTGCTTGAACTTGACTTGGCTGAGGCATGTAATAGCAGGGGTATGGGTATGGCATAGGACTTTGAGAAACAAAGTATGCAGGTGATGATTGTGCTGGTGATGGATGACTAGAACTGGTGGAATGTTGCCCTTTGTTCTGTGAACTATTGCTTGGAAAAGTCACAAAGGGTGCTGATGAGTTAGATCCATATGATCTACACTCTCTAGCAAAGTGTCCAAGCCTATGGCACTTGTGACACCTCAACTTGCTCTTGTCAAAACCAACTTTGGTTTTGCCAGAGAGACCAGGAAATTTCCCGCCAGTTCTCTTGTAGAACTTTTGAGATCTGATATTTATCATTGCCATTTGACTTAAAATATCCATCTCTTCCAGATCATCATCTGGAATGCCCTTCAAGTCCTCTATCAGAAAGCACAAGTTATCACTGCTACCTCCTGAACTACTATCAACACCAACAAAAGCATGTTCAGAATTGGTAGAGAAATCAATATGCTCATCATAGGCACTCTCTGATGCAGCATATTTTGACTCTTGACCTATCAGTGCAGCATTGCCTGATACAAAGTCATCAGTGAGCTTTCCAGATGATGACAACTTCCTTTTCTGTTCTATCTCAACTTCCTTTTCTGTTCTATCTCTCTCTCAAATGTAAGCAGTTTCCCGTGAAGTTCGGTGAGAGATAGAGTGCTCAGATTTGCACTAGAGCGTAGGACAATGGTATAAGTGTCCCATCTCTCAGGCAAGGATCTGAGGAATCGGTTGTTCATCTGGCTATTGGAATACTCTTGTTTAACCATTTTCAGCTCAGAAATAAGACAAGAGAATCACTCAAACTGTTGAGTCAGTGTCTCACCCTTCCTATGAGAGAATGTCTCATATTGTTGGGCGAGGATTTCCCTGGTGTTTGCTAAGACCTCATCAGTTCCTCCGAAATGTTCCTTCAGAGCAACCTAGAGATCATGAGCAGTTTCATGATGCATCAGCCCAGAATAGATTTCATTAGGCAGTGCCATGGCCAGAATTCCATGGGCTTTAGCATCAATTTCGAACAGCTTAAGATCTTCGTCCGAATATTGACCGGGTTTCTTCGAAACCCTCTCATTTGATTCAGGAACGCTCACCATAGGCTTGTATGGTCCATGCACCACTGACTTCCAATAACCAACACTGTTGATAGACAGGTGATGAAGCATACGACGTTTCCATATGTTATACTCACTCCTAACAAGCATCGGAGGCTTTGTTGAGGAGCCAGTATTGTGAGGATCATTTGTTGGTGTCGCCATTTCAGATTTCAAGCAAATTCAAGGTAAACAAAACAAATCTAGCTCAAAACCACGTAAGCCTCAAGTTGATTTTCCAGAAGCAGCAGAAACTCAATCTCTATAACCGATTCTTGCAAATTTGCTAATTCGATCAAACGTAGATAGCAAAAGAGCAGTTTCAATGATCAATTGTTAAATCGATCAATGATTAACCAACTCTGATACCATTTGAAAGGATCTCAGCATCTAGTTTGATCAATTAGATTTAGTTTGCAGTGGAATTAGCACACGAATTAAGCAAATTATAACAAGAACACAAGAGATATAGCAATAAAACAGTAGATTATAGAGAGAGAGAATTTCTACTTACAACATGTAGTTCATTCAATATATGCTTCGGCAACAATTACAATTAGGTCATCTTCCTTATATAGGAAAGTTGACGTCAGCTGATGTCACTTGATAGTGACATCTAACTGTTATTTAACAAACTACTGAAATGAACATAACTACTGAAGAGTTAACACAACTACTGAAGATGTCAAATAGCTGACATCTTCTTACAAAAAGCCTAAGTGTTAACTCATTACAATTACTGAAAAGAAAACTACTGAAACTACAACGACTGAAGAACATGCTCTTCAGTCGTTTTACAAGTACTAAAATACAAAAGAAAACTACTGATAAGAAAGTGCTGAAAGGTAAACCATCACAACAACTGAAGAATACTTCTTCAGCTGTTGTGACAAACTCTGAAGCTTTCAGCACTTGACTTCAGACTTGGAACTTCAGATGTTGTCATCAGCTGATGACTTCAGTTGTTGTCATCAGCTGATGTCTTTAGTCTTTGTCTTCAGTCTTTATGCTTCAGCTGATGATCTTCAGTACTTTGATCTTCAGCTGATGTTCTTCAGTACTTTAGTCTTCAGCAGATGAAGTCTTCAGCACTTTAGTCTTCAGCTGATGGTCTTCAGCTCTTTAGTCTTCGGCTGATGGTCTTCAGTCTTTGTCATCATCAGCTGTTGAGGTCTTCAGCAGTTATTGTGATGTCTTGTGGGACTTAAAGGTTATTCTGATCAGGCTCATTGGTTCTTTTGGTCCAACAGCATCCTTGTCTACCTAAGGTTGTTCAGTTACCACAACCTCTCTCTCAGGGGTTTCATGAACTGGGAGAGAGTAGGAGCGTGTTTGTATAACCTCTTTTGCCTTCTTTCTTCTTTAACTCTGAGGAGCAATTAATGCATCCTCTGCCTCCTTCTTCTACTTTGTCAGCTCTAACTCTGCCAGTTCATTTAGTTGTTCAAAGGGAAGAAAGCAGAGTTAATCAACGTTATAGTTCCTGGTTCCCAAGTAGTTCAATCTTGTAGCCCTCAACTCATCATCTTGAGTGTTTGACCCGTGGGCGGTCCTAATTGCAGCTTCCATGAAGCCTGGGGAACTAGTTGAACTTTCTCCCCTTAGCTTCCTCTTGCTCTCTCTTTCCACCTCCTCAATCTCCTAAGAGGTCATTTTCCTCTTCCTTTTGTCACTCACAGGCCTTGGTGACTCAGGGTTGAAAGAGCTTTGGCCTTCATTAGCTTGGTTCAGCAGTCAAGCTCTGGCCAGAGAGAGGTTGTGAAGCACCTTCACCAATTGGTGCCACACTGAGGGTATAGGATGTTGAAGTAGTTGTTTCTGTGATAACGCTCATAAGTTCTATCACTGGGCCTCCAGTCAAGGTTTCACTTTTGAAGCTAATAACACTCAACATCCAGTTGACCAATGACATTGCCTGTTTCCATTTGCCTTCTTCTATGCCTTTACTCTTCAAAAATCCTGTCTTGAATTCTCTCAGCCAATATGTCAGCCTGCCTATGTTGAGTTTGGTTGACAAGTGGCATATTGACTAAAGAGAGACTATCATAGTAGTTTAAGGTCTTAAACTTGAAGACCTCTTGCTACCCTTGAAATCTATGCAGTATCAGGGCTCTTCTATCTGTATCATACCTCCACCCTAGTATTTCATTTACAGCTACATACGGTGGGAATGACATTGCCCTTGATATACCCTCCTCAAATAGACTTTGTATGAGAGAGTCCATATCAATGTGAACTTGAGGAGGTTGCTGAGTATGGACAGTTATAAGTGAGGATGGTGAATCCTCAATGTCCATACTCTGAGAAGGACTCCCAGGTTCTGTGATTGTGGTAGCTTCTTCCCCCTTTTTGGTAGCATCACCCACTTGCATAAGTGAGCTAGAGGTTAAGTCTATCACATACTCAGGTTCTTGTGTTCCTGGTTTAGTCATCTTGAAGGGTCTCCTAGCTAGTTGTTCCTTGAGATTAGAGATCTCAAGTTGCTAATCATTGACCCTTCTGTGCAAGGTAGTCACTTGAGATTCCAAGTCACTGACCTTGGAGACTAAATAGGTGCATGTTTTTGTCAGTTTTTACACCTTTAGTCTAAGATTCCCTCATCTTCAGTAGAAGAATCACTAGGGGATGAGAGAATTGGACTTAAGTCTTCTTCCTCATCACCACCTTATTGTTCTTGGCTGCTGGATTTCCCCTGCTCACTGACAGCTTCAGTTGAAGTGTCAATGAGTTGGGTTGCGATGATTGAGGTCTTAATGATGTAATCACTTGCAGAAGTGAGAGCCTCTTCCATATGGATCTCCTGAACAGGTTCAGGAAGATCTATCTCAGTGGGGGTGGATTATGTAGGCTAGATATGGGTGACACAGGAGTACTTATCTCTTTTTGAGCAGGGAAAGATAAGAGAGACTCATGATACTCACTGAGTGCCATATCCTCATCATCATAGAAGTCAATGCTGGGAATTGGCTGGTTTAGATCTAGAGGCTGAAGATGGTAACTTTCCCCTGAAGGTTGTTCACTAGAGTGTTAAGACTCTGAGTGAAGGCTTAAGGATTATTGGGTGATGAGCTCATCAGCCTAAGCATGAGGAACCTCATGACTGATTATTTGTGAGATGGGAGTGGTTTGCTCCTCAGGAGAAGTGGGAGCTTCAGTGTCCACTCCCTCCTGTATTGGTGGTGATATGGGGCCTGCACAGGTTGAATAACATGTGCAGGGGTTCTTTTGGATTTTCTTTGGTAGGTGAAGGTTATTTGTGGTTGTGTGGGTGGTCTCTAAGTAGAAGGTGTGGGTTCAACACTAGCTGGTGCTGCTAGGTTGTCACCTTAAGCAATGAGCTCTAACATTTTTAGGACCAGTGCTGTTTCTACCCCTGAGAAGCCAACAGTTGGTTTTCTCATAGTCTTAAAAATGCCAGACTTCATCTGTCCCAATTTTAGAAGATTACCTATTCCCATCAACCGTGAGCCCAGTTCACTATTGACAATGTGCTGGACATATCTAGGGAACATACATATTCTAAGGAGTCCAAGTTTGCAAGTAAATTAGTGTACACAAATTGTGAATGCCTGAACTTGAACCTATGAACCATCCCATGGACTATGAAAGAGAGGTCTTCTAGAATTTGATCACATCCTCCATGTTTGTTAGACAAGCTGTGGATAATGACATGGAGGAGGTACTTCCACTAAGAGGAAATTTTCCCTTTCTTGAAGGTTCTGACTGAGAAGTCACCTTTATAACCCATCTGCTCAAAGGAGTGGTTTACAACAGATTTAGGAAGGAAAATTCACCTTCTGCATCATCCAACCGTAGATGAGAGTTTGTGGAAGCTGGAGTGATGAAGATTGTCCTCCATTACACTGTGGTAGACAGTTCCTTCTCCCATTCATGGTGACCTCTTGGCAGGTCCTCTAAAATTCCAAAAGTTGATCCTCATAGAGTGGAGGATCAATGTTGAGAGAGCTGAAGCAGTTAGATAGAGAAAGAAAGCGAAAACCTCTGAGAAACTTGGATATTTCTCAGAGTTCAACAGAGCAGCTTGATTGTGTTGACTATGAAGATGCATGGAAAAATCTGGTTGGTTTCTATGTTCAATGTTGGCCATTTGTGGTAGCTTTGAGTTGAAGAAAGGTAAGAACAAAGCCGGTAAGTGGGAATTTAGGTTTAGAGAATTTTCTGATGAAGAAGATAGTGAAAGAGGGGGGAACCGTTGGCTATATTTATATAAAATGGACTTGAGTCAAAGTTAATGCAAAAAAATAAACTGAAGTCTGAATGTTGGTCCCACCTCTGAGAAAAGTGCCCAAAAATTTTTTTGGAAGTCGAAACTCTTCCGAAGGTAATTTATCTTTAAAAGTTTTGTGAAAAATTTCCGAAGCCAAATTTTAACTTTGGAAGATATCCCTTAGCTTTGTGAAAATTTGCTTTGGAAGAAAAAATACTTGAAGTATTTTCTCTTACGAGGAATATTTGGTTTCCAAAGATATTAAAACTTGGAAGTTTTATTCTTAAGGAGAATAAATCTTCCGAGACGTAATTGCTTTCGGAAGAAATTTGTTTTTGAAATTCATATAAGTACTTAGAAGCATATTTTGGTTATGGAAGAAATATTAGCATTTCTTCTGAAGGTAAATTTCTTATAACTAGTTATCTGATTTGAAGACTTAAAATACTTTCGAAGGCAATGTTTATGTCTTTTGAAAGAAAACATATCTAAGATTTTTCAATATTCTACGGAATATCATTGGAAAAATATTTTCTCCCAAGATAAACTGGGCTTATGTTGGTGATTGTCTAGACAACTTAGGACACACAATTCATTTTAGAAGCAATATTACTTAAGTTTTAAGAAAATCTACTCAAGGTTAACCATCCCAATAGCTGAAACAAGATATTTAAATCTCTGTTCATCAAAAGCCTTTGTGAACAGATCAACATATTGTTCATTTGTGTTAACCTTGACTAGTTTTATGACTTTATCAATACTTTTTCATTATTATTTCTAATTAGTTGATACCTGATGTTGATATGTTTTGTCCTTCAGTGCTATACAGGACTCTCTGTGATAGATATAGCACTGTTGTTATCTATGTATATGGGAATCTCTTTGAAGTTGTATCCATAGTCCAGCATCTGATTATAAATCCAAAGCACTTGAGCATAGCAGCTTGCAGCAGCAATGTATTCAGCTTCAGCAGTTGATGCAGATACACAGGATTGTTTCTTGCATTGCCATGAGACTATCCTTCACGAAGGAATGGACATCCCCCAGATGTGGACTTTGCAGTCACGTTGCAGCCGCCATAGTCACTATCTGTATAGGCATACAGAATAAAGTCAGAATTCTCTGGGTACCAAAGGCCTAGCTTAGGGGCACCTTTGAGATATCTAAAATTCTTTTAACAACAACCAGGTGTAACATCTTGGGGTTGGCTTAATGTCTTGCACATATGCATATAGCAAACATAATATCAGGCCTGCTGGTTGTAAGATACATGAGAGACCCAATCGTAGCCCTGTAAAGATGTTCATCCACACACTCCCCCTCAAGATCAGGTCCAAGGGGGTGGTTTCTGGCTATGGGTGTCTTTGCAACCGTACATTCAGTCATGTTGAATCTTGTAAGTATGTACTGTACATACTTTGACTAACTGATGAAGATGCCATTGTTAACTAGCTTCACTTGAATTCCTAGAAAGAAATTGAGTTCCCCCATGGCACTCATTTCAAATCTATTCTTCATCATCTTCTCAAAGTCTTTGTACTTTGGATTATTTGACCGAAAGATAATGTCATCTACATATACTTGAACCAGCATCAAGTCATTCCTTGTTCCTTTGATGAAGAGAGTTCCATCCATAGTACCCTTCTTGTATCCATGCTGACAAAGATACTGAGATAGTGTCTCATACCACTTCCTTGGAGCTTGGTGCAGCCCATAAAGAGTTTTATCAAGCTTGTAGACATAATAAGGATGATCTAGGTCTGCAAAACCAGGTAGTTGTTTGACATCCACCTCTTCATCAATCACCCTATATAAAAGTGCACACTTGACATCAAGTTGGTAGACCTTGAAGTCCTTGGATGCAGCAAACTCCAGGAATATCCTAACAACTTCAAGTCTTGCTACAGGAGCAAAACATCAGTGTAATCAATTCCTTCTTTGTGTGTGCACCCTTGAACAACCAGTCTTTCCTTGTTCTTGATGACAAGTCCTTTATCATCTTTCTTATTCCTAAACACCTACTTGGTTCCTATTATAGTCTTCCCTTGAGGCAGAGGGCATAGGTTCTAAACCTTTTGTCTTTTGAATTAAAGCAGCTCCTCTTGCATTGCTTCAACCCAACTTCCATCCTTCTAAGCCTCATCAACATTCTTTGGCTCTATCTGGGACAAGAACCAAGAGTATAGACAAACAATTTTGTCATGGGCTTTTCCTCTTGTCCTCACCCCCTTTTCAACATATCCAATGATGTTTGTGGTGGGGTGTGACTTGTGGATACTAAGTTGAGGGATCACAAAAAATTGATTAGACAGATCTAAATTTGAGAAGTTTGGATTTGGCAATGAAATGTCTCCCACCACATCAGCACACTTATCAAGAGAAGCTTGATCTAATGAGTGTGTGACATCATCGATGTTTTCTTCAATGGAGTGGTTATCAGCATCAAGAAATTCTTGATCACTGTCACCACCACCATTCCATCTTACATTTGAAGTTCCTTCATTTGTGTTTTATGCCTCTAAGCTGGAATTTTCAGGCACTTCAGATGTATCAGCTTGATTTGTCATTGTTATGCTGATAGGAACTTCACCTGCAGGGTTAGTTACAATTGGAGCTAAAGTAGTAGTCTTGTTTGGTCTTCTCAGCTCAAATCTTGGGTCAGGATCTTCTATTAATATGTTACCTGTGGTTCGTAAAACATCTTCACAAGATTTGTTAAAATAGTTGGTAACTAAAACAAGATCAAATAGCCAGTCAGTACCAGAACCTTTCAATTATGGAGTGTGATCATTAAACATCACATTGGCTGATTCTTTAACTACTCTAGTTCTAAGATTGTATACTCTATAAGCCTTAGCTTGAGAAGAGTATCCAATAAAGTGTCCATCATCTGATTTCTCAACAAACTTGGCTACTTGATCTTTAGTATTCAAGATGGTGCAGGGACATCCAAATAATATGAGAAAACCAATAAAAGGTCTTCTTTTGTGCCATAGTTCATAAGGAGTCTTACCATGAGACTTGACTACTAAAACTCTGTACTGCACATAGCAGGCAGTGTTAACTGCCTCTGCCCAGAAGGTGATGGGCAGTTTAGAGTCAGACAACATGGTTCTTGCAGCTTCAATAAGTGTCCTATTTCTCCTCTCAGCAACACCGTTTTGCTAAGGAGTCATGGGAGCATTATATTGTCATGTAATACCCTTTGCATTACCAAATATGTCAAGGATGTGATTCTTGAATTCAGTTCCTTGATCACATCTTATGATATTGACCTTTCGATCACTTTGATTCATAATTTTCAGAATGAAATTCTTCAAGATCTCAGGAGTCTCATCCTTAGTTCTAGGAAGAAAACCCAAGTGAATCTTATGATATCATCTATGATCACTATGCAGTATGAGGTCCTTCCTAGACTCATTAAACTGGTGGGGCCAAAGAGATCCATGTGTAATAAGTGAAGGGGAGTAGTGATAGATTTCTTTTCCTTTGGCCTGTGAGACACCAAGTGTTGTTTCCCTTTCAGGCATGCAACATTATGTTCATCACTTGTAAACTCTTTCTTTGGCATTCCAGTTAGCAAATTATTCTTAATTAATTTATTCATATTCTTAAAGTTTACATGGCACTATTAAGGAAATACTTTTCACTAATTGCTTTACATAGAAAACAATAAACTTCTCCTGAAAGGGATGTTTCCTGCAAATCCATCTTGTACATGTTCCTTTTTTGGGTTGCTTTAAGCAGGATATGTTCTTGAGGAATGACCAACCCGGAGCTTGAGAATAATGCACTCATGCTCAGTGAAGTGCATGTCATGTCTCTAGTGACAAAATTAAGATACACTTAGTAAATTGTAGCTAAGCTCCTTAACAAAGTTTACCTTCTCAATACTGAGCTTACCATTTGTGAACCTGCCCCTTCCTGTAATGTAACCTCTAGCATCTCCTTCAAAGCAACTGACCCTCCATCAATTCTCTTAAAGTTTTAAAGCAAAGAGCCATTGCCTGTCATGTGCGTGGAACAACAACTATCAATAATCCATACATTCTTCTTGGTCTTCAGCTGTTCCTGGATAATAAAAGAGAGTTAGTTACATTTGCAAACCCAAGCCTCATTGGTCTTGTGCTCTTCAAAATGAACTGAAGACAATGCAACAGTAACTGATCCTATGCTAAGATTTTAGGGATCATTTGCAGTTGTTAGTGAAGAATTCTCAGTCACATGGTGTTCCTTCATCTTCCACACCATGTTTGGAAGATTAGACTTGACCTTCAATATTTCAGAATTTTTTACAACTTCGGAAGTTTTTACAACTTCGGACGTTTTGGAGACCGATCCTTCGGAAAATCTTGCTTTCACTGCAGCAACCTTCAGTGCATCAGAAGAATTCCCTTCTTCCGAGACGAAAATATCTTCCAAAGGAAAGTTTTCACTTGTCTTCATTTTTATTTTGGAGCTTCCGAAAGAAACACAGATTTCTTCTGAAGCTTTCTTCTTCTTGTTTCTCTCAGAAGTCTTCTTCCTTGTTATGTTGACAGTACTTTTAGGATTGTAAATGCAATCCTTAGCAAGTGAGAAGTACTGCCGCACATAATGAAGTAAATTTGCTTTCTTTTGAGGGTCTTCTTGTGAATGGAAGACTAAGTTTGATCACTTTCCATCTCCATCTTCATCCTTTTAGATACTGTAGTAAGCCTCCTAGGGTGAAGCTTGCCTTTAGAGGTGGATGGTTCATGCTATGTAGCAGTGTTATGCAACTGAGTAGCATTCATTCCTTCACAGGTAGTAATTGGACATGAGCTTGAACTCTTGGTACTAGATGTAAGGCCCTGTTCCTGAGACGCTTACAGTTGGAGAATCATCACATTATTACATAAAACAATGCATATTTCATAAATAAGCAGCGGAATACATTTATAAAAACCATTCATTTTATTGATAAATACTGTTGTTAAGCAATACAACATTGTTTAAGTTACAAAAGCATCGTTCAAATGCATTACAAAACAACAATAATATTATGCATGAATGGATGCCAGTCTTGCCCTGCCGAGTAGCTTCACCCTCATGCCATCCTCAACAAATTACCGGCCAACTGAAAAGACATAAAAGTCAGCGCTGCTGAGTGAGTTCTAGTTTTATAAGTACCAAAATACCTTGTGTGTTTTAGACACGAAATATACTTTTACATATACTTTACTTTCGTATGCGAGCACACATCATACGTACATCCAAACAATATTCATTGTTTATTTTGTTGTTTCGTACTTTCATTATTATATTTCATCATCATTATACATACTTTCGTTCGTTCTTTTCATTAACTTTCACTTTCATATACATTCTTTCGTTTCGTACTTTTCACTATCTTTTACTTTCATTCACATACTTTCATTCGTACTTTTCATCATCTTTTACATTCATTCACATACTTTCGTTCGTGCTTTTCATCATCTTTTACTTTCATAGGAATCGATGTACAATACCCCCAACATTGTGCACGAAGCTGATGCTGGGCCTGAGGTCTGCAAATATACCCTGAACATTATGCACGAAGCTGACCCACTCACCTAGGGCATGTCATCTCTCTCTTTCATCCGACCAATATGCAACACCCCGAACATTGTGCACGAAGCTGATGCTGGGCCTGAGGTCTACAAATAGACCCCGAACATTACGCATGAAGCTGACCTAGTCACCTAGGGTTTGCCACAAGGGTCCCGTCAATCTCAATGATTGACCCTGTATGCATCCTTCGGGTTATTTAAACCACACACAGTTGAGCTAACGACAACATGGTCGTGCACCTCCTTTCTATTTGCTTGCAATCCATTCTTTTGTTCTTTACGTTCCATTTTTCATCTTTGTTATCTTTCACTTCATTACATCACACTTTATGTTCATTCATACGTACGTCATACCACGTAAAGTCATAACATAATACATAACGTATTTAATGTAATATATACGTTTTGAAAACCGTTAAAAGATAACACATCACTCACATATACATATCATAACATACATCACATCATAATCCTCATTACATCAACATACATACCTTAATCATAGTCAATCACATCACATCAGTGTCTATCTCATCACATGCCTCTTAAAACCCCCAAAAAATTCTAAGTTCAAAACAGGCAAATGGGACATTTCAAGTGCATAAGGCTGAATTTTCTAAGTAAAAACAGACTAGGCGCTTTGGCACTATGCAGGCGTATGAGGACTGCTTAGGTTTTTTCCACTATGCATGCGCATGAGCTTACTTAGGCGTTTCAATACTTAGGCGCATGAGCCACTTCGGGCGCATGGCACTATTTAGGCGCATGGGGTACACTTAGGCGCCGGAGCCTAATACTTAGGCGCATGAACTACTGTTCAGGCATATAGGAGTACTGTTTGGGCGCATCAACCTCACTTAGTCTTTCTAAGTCAATTTTACAGGCGCATGAGCCCTATTTGTGCGCACGACCACCTATTTAACATGTTACTAAGTTATTTTCAGTCCTAGTCTACATTCTAACATACTTACAACTTAATTCTAGCCTTTTAATCATGAATAACAACTTCACCATTCCTAAAACATAAACATTCATACATACATCATACTGCTAACATACAAAACGTTTGTAAAAATGTTTTACATACATTTTCAGCCCCAAAAACATTTAAAACAAGTAAAAGCTGGGGTCTAGAAACTCACCTTTACTGATTCCAAACACCTCTCCTTCAAACTTGAACTTTCAAAGGGTTCTAACACCTAAACATGTCAAAAGCATTAAACCGAACACATATACCCACATAAGAACACATAAAACTCGGTCACAAGGTTAAAAACTCGGTTTCAAGCTTGTAAAAATACAAGAAAACTCACCTCTTAACCAATTCTTCTACTCCTTCTCTCTAAAATCCGATGAACTCTGCTTTCTCTCTCAAAATTGGCGAAGCAGTTGGTGTGCAGGAGTTGTGGGCAGCCATGCCACCTTTTAACATAATAATAATAATATTTGTCCTTTTTGCACTTTTAGCCCCTCCACTTTTATCCATTTTACTTTCTATCAAGATACTTTCTTTTCCTTTTCTTATTTCTGTTCTTTCTTTTATTTTGACAAAATTTCGGGCGTTACAAGTCTACCCCCCTTAAAGAGGTTTCGTCCCAAAAACCCGTCACTCTTTGAATAACTGTGTGTAATGCTGTCTCATCTCTTCTTTAGTCTCCCATGTAGAGTCCGAATCCTTTCGGTGTTTCCACTGCACAAGCACTAGTGAAACCACTTTATTCCACAGCCTCTTCTCTTTTCGATCAATGATTGCCACTGGTTTCTCTACATAATTGAGCCGTTTTTCCACCTCGATATCCTCCAGTGGGACAATCATATCTTTATTGGCTAACACTTCCTGAGATGAGATACACGGAATGTCAGATGAATTCCACTTAACTCATCAGGCAGTTCTAATCGATAGCCACCTCTCCTACTTGTGTGATGATTCGAAAAGGTCCTATATACCTTGGGCTCAGTTTCCTCACTTTTTGAACCAGATAATCTTCCAAAGTGAGACCTTCAACATGACTCTATCACCTACATTGAACTCGATCGGTCTATGCCTTTTGTCGGCATACGACTTCTGTCTATCTTTTGCTGCCTTTATAAAGGCTTTAATCCTTTCTAACTTTTCTATTGTAGCCTCGATCACCTCGATACTTCCCAACTCTTTCTGCCCAATGTCTCCCCAAAATACGGGCGTCCTACACCTTCTCCCTATAGCATCTCGTATGGTGGCATGCTAACGCAGGCATGATAACTGTTGTTGTATGAGAATTCCGCTAATGGTAGGTGATCATCCCAACTTCCTTCAAAATCGATATCCTCAAGTGTCTGAATCGTCCTCTCAGACTGACCATCTATCTGAGGATGATAAGCCATGCTAATATATAGCCTTGTCCCCATCGCATCATGAATCTTTTTCAATACTTGGATGTAAACCGAGTGTCACGATCCGACATAATAGACACTGGTACACCATGACGAGCTACAATCTCCTTGATGAACAGATTCGCCAGTCTCTCAGATGAGTATGTCTCGCGGATCGGTAGGAAGTAAGCACTCTTTGTTAGACGATCAACTATCACCCAAATGGTATCGTACCCCTTCGCCGTACAAGGTAACTTCGTTATGAAGTCCATGGTGATGTGATCCTACTTCCACTCGGGTAAATCCAATGGTTGGATCTTCCTGTATGGCTTCTGATGCCCTGCCTTCACTTGCAAACAAGTAAGCATTTACTCACATACTCCGCTACATCGCGCTTCATCCCCGGCCACCAGTAATCTTTCTTCATGTCCTGGTACATCTTCGTGGCACCGGGATGAATCGAGTATCAAGTCTTATGAGCTTCATCCATGATTCGCCCCCGTAGGTCTCCATAATGAGGGATCCACATCTGTCCATTTCGGGTTCTAACACCGAGAGTGTTCTCACCCAATTACGTGACTAGACCCTTCATTCATTCGGAATTAATCCGATCCTCTTTAACCGCTTCGTCTTGAAATTCTTAACCTGTTTCATCACATTAGCGGTCATAACCAACTGACAGGCCTTCACTCGAATCGAATCGGGTCTCTCCTTTCGGCTAAGGGCATCAACCACAATGTTAGTATTGGTCCAGTTGATCGAATTGCAGTACAATTGATATGTTCAATCGTTCAATATCATAAACACTAGACAAACAACAAAGATGAAGAAGAATGATAACAACCACAATGTATTCAAATATGAACAATAAGGATTCAATACAATCAAAAGAAACAAGCTCAAATGTATTTAATCAAAGGAACAGCTTACAACAGTCTCTTGCAACAATAATATTCGATTAGGGTTTTGCAAGGTTGCCTAACAATGAGCAAGATCAAAAGTATATATAGCAGTCATAGTTTCGCTGACAGTTTCGCTATCAGCGAAACTATACTGCCAAAACTATAGTTTCGCCTGGCAGAGACAACAGTTTCACCGGATGAAACTAAACATCTGACTATGAGCGAAACTGCAATTTTGCTAAACTGCAGTTTCACTCATAGTTTCACTGGACAGCAAAACTTAAACTAAATAAACAACATTGAAAAGTAAACTAGGGATATAAACATAATCTAATCTAAGGTGAGTCCAACCTATACGTGATCTTCAATACTCCCCCTGGGCTGGATCTCACCGTCTTCATTAGTCTTTATTTGTCTGATCGGCTCCAGTCTCTACTGTTTCCTCTGATTATTCTTTTGTAGTTCCTGCATCATCTTCCTCGGGGGCTTTAGTCATAGATTCTCCTTGGTCAGCTTCAATCTTCCTCGCTGCCTTTGATATATATCTTCATCAGCTCCTGCAGCATTACCTCCCTTAAGACGAGCACTAGTTTGCTCAAGTTGCTTTGTTAAGTCCCGGACATCCATGTTCAGATCATCTTGTTCTCTTACCTTCTCTGCCAACTCCTTTAGCTCAGTTCTCACACCTCTCACCTTGTTTGCCACGTTCATAAACAAACTCGCTTCTTTTCTGGTCTCCTCCCCTGCTCCTGCTTTGATGTGATTCTCACAAAGTACCAGCAGGTCCTCATCACAAAAGGTGAATAACTCCATAGGATCAAACAATCTGTACTCAATCCCATTCTTCACCCTGATCACAGCCTCCCCCGTGTTGTTACCATAGAACCATTTCTCAAAACTTTGTAGTCTTTGGGGAGGGGATCCGACAATCTAACCATGTTTATAGTTTTTGGGGGTTTCACCCTCAGCACTATCTTTCCCATACCTGTCTCCCAGTCTTTATCCTTTTTCGACCTTTTTCATTTAGCCTTCATGAATCCGAACGACTCAAAATTATCATTCACTCCTTTCCTGATCTCCTTTTCCAACAACATGGCCCTCTCACTAAGATCAGTATCCAGTAATTGCAGCACCGCCAACCTTCTCAAGTCCCATTTTGGCAAGGTCTTGAATGCCTTCCTCTTATGCATATATGTAATACCTCCCCTCTCCTCTTTATCAAACATCTTGAGGCTGGGGTTATACTTCTAACTTATGATTCTCTTATCAGCCTCTTTCTTGCTCAACCATTCCATGTTTTGGAATAGGGGAGTTAACTCTTCAGGCTCTTTCTCTCTCACAAACCATTCCTTCTGCTCCATCTCAAACACATCATTCTCATCATCTCCTTTCTTGACTACATAAGTTAGTGGTCTTTCATCCACTTCATAATATTTGGGCTCAGAGTCATAATCCACTAACTGTTCATCATCCTCCTCCTCATCAATCAATCCCTTCTTAACAACCTTCTCAACACCTTCAGTATGTTCTGGGAACATTTCTTCTCCTCCAAGATCATCGATGTTCATCCCTATGTCAACCAAACCAGCTTCAAACACCTGCTCCATATTCTCTTTCTCAGCTTCCTGCCTCACTCCAGAGCCCCATGCCTCCTCAGTTGTAGCACCAGACGTGCCCTCTCCTACCCGAGAAGATGTACCCACATTTAGAAATGGGTACTTGGAGGTGTCAGTAAAATCATCTAACTCAGGTTGAGTTAGCTGATTGGGCAGGCCGGCAGCTTTCTTGAGTTCATTCACCCCAGTCAACAGTCTTTTGATCAATAATTGTTGATCCATCTTCATCTTTGTCATGCCTTCAATCATCTCATCCTTCTGTTTTTCCCTCAGTTCTTGGTTGGTAAGTTTGGTCTTGATCCTGCTTAACTCATTAGCAAGAGATGAGTTGAGGTTTCTTATCATGTCTTCATCAAACCCTGCTCTCTCCTCCCTTCTTGGGGGCTCAGTAAAAGACTGATGTATGTGCTTAGTCCTTCTCTCTGTTTCTCCCTCATCTGCTTTCTTCTTCGACCTCTTTTCCTTCTTAACTCTAGCCTCAGATGCCAACTCATAAATTTCCTGCTCAAAATCACAATCCTTCTCTTTCGCATACCTCTTCCTTTTCTTAACAGCTTCGGTCTCTTTCTGCCTCGTCTCTTCTGCTTTTTCTCCTCCGACTCATTTACCCTCCTTATATAGTTCCAACGTTTCGGAGGGTACATATTTCCCACAGATGAGTAATCTTCCCGCTGAAGTCATGTCTAATAGCACAACAGTCTGCAAAAATACGGGTGTTGATCTGTACTAATCTTTTGATCTCTCCATGTTTGGGAATGTTGGGAATAAGATCATCTATAATAATATGAAGGAATCGAGGGTACAACAGCTACTTGTCCTTCTTTAAAGCCATCACATTCTCAACCATGCAATCAAAGATCAATCTTGCAATGTTGGCCTTTTGCCCTCTACAGCAAATCACCATGGCTTTGGCCCAGTCTAAGTTTAGCCCGTCTGATCCATCTTTTTGGTGATCTAAGCACATGATAAACACGTGGGCTATGTATCTCCACTCCTTGGAGAGAAATGACTTTTTGATTTCCTTTCTCGTGCCAAACAGAGGTCCCTCATATCCCATAGATCTAATCGCATCAAACACCTCCTGATATGATAGTATAACCTCCTCTCCAGTATCCTCATCGAGTCTCAACACCCTCGATATAACTTCAGTAGTGATGATCAGGTCATTCTCCAGATCTCTAGCGACAATCCACGAGGATTGGCTCTCGTGTCATACTCTGCAGTGCGCCAGAAATCTCTAATGTGTAAATCATATACTGTAGCCAACGGATGCAGTCTCTAAAACCGTTTGCTTTGGGATGAGTGCCATCAAGCAGAGCAGTGATATTATTCCTTTCGTCAAATTTAAGATTAGCCATGGAATCTGAAAAACAGATGAAACGCATTTGTATGGTATGTGAAAAACTAATATTAAAGAAAAATAATTAAAAGAATAAAAATGAATGAAATTCAATTTAATTTCGCTAGCCGAAATTATAGTTTCGCTGGACGAAATATTAGTTTCGGCAAGCGAAAATGTAATTTCGACAACAATTATTAATTAGTTTCGTCAAGACAGAGCAGTAGATTCGACAGGCCGAAACTATAGATTTGGCGTAGCGAAACTGAGATTTGATCAGCGAAACTGTGAAGTTTGCTCGGACAGCATGGCTGCACAGTTTCACTGAAAACCATTGAACTTTCGTTTAGTCTCGTTGGACTATCAATAATTTCGCAGTAAGAACTGCGAAGGTACCGAATAGTCTCAATCGAATAAACTGACAATGAAGCCATTAAACCTAGATTAAACTACAGTCCTTAGTTCGAAACTCACTTGCAAAGATAAAACAAGGGTCAATCGAGAATCATAAACACAAAATCTTAGATTTGCTAAATAAGTACACGGGAGGGTTCTCTATAACCTAAAGCTGTGATAGTGCGAAAATGAGAAGGTAATTTCACAAGTTGAGTTATATAGGACTTAGTTTCACAGGCAGCGAAACTATAGTTTCGTCCATGTAAGCTCTGGTCAAAACTGACCTTGCAACGTGCAAAAGAGCCAGCGAAGCTATAATTTCACCCTGCAAAACTACCAGCGAAAGTATAATTTCCCTGGGTACTTAAGAATTAAAATTTTTATTTTCTTTTTAAAATCAAATAAAGAAAAATTATTTAGAAAATAATTAAAACAAAGTAAACAAAATAAAAGAAATCAAAAGAAATTTGCCCCACAAGACCTTACCATACTTCACTATTTTTAAACGAAATCAAACAGTAGAAAAAGGATATGAACGAGAAGCTGAAAAGATCTTCTTGAGAGTCAAAGTTTGGCGGGATTGCTGATATACTTGTGCCTTTAAGTCCATGCCTTCTTCGTTTCAACAAGTGCACTGCAGTTACTGTTATCATGTTTTGGTTCTTTTAAGGAAAACATTGAATGACCCAGTACCCACAGACATTTGGCAAAGAAACTTATCCTGTCCTCATGATATATTGAACAAATGACACACTCTGCTTGATTATTCCTCTCAGAAGCAACGAAGGTCCTTTTTCATAAGAAGGGAAGCCCCATATATACATCAAATGATGAGAGCTCCAGGTCTATACTTACGTATAACAGAGAAGTTGATCAATTGAGTCTTACAAATGAGAGCTCCAGGTCTATACTTACGTATAATAGAGAAGATCATCACATTGTGCCAATGAGAGCTCCAGGTCAGTACTATCGTACAGCAGAGGAGATCATCACTCCAGGTCAATGTTCACACATAGCAGAGGATATAAGCACCAAAACTAATGTAACAAGGAGCTTGTTAAATATGAAGATGAGTAAGAATATAGCATTTAAGATAGGGTGGAAGATCTAGACGCAAAGATATTTTAGATAAGAATGACTCAAACAGAGATATCACGTTGTTCTCAATCCTTTTTGAACAAGAACTTTAATCTTTGTGAATGCCAAAAATGTCAAGGGAATTATCCAAGTCATCAAGTTTCTTGTAGTTATTAATTAAGCTGCAAGATTACTGTTTACTACGCTTTCCGACTGAACCTATTAAGCCTATCCCACACAATACTCTTAACCTCCTTTACATCGTCCAGGCTTCTTATTTTATCCTGCAAAAGAAAACAAGAAGAATATTTAATATATATTCTCCCTCGAAATTTCTACGAATTAAGCAAGATGTAGAAATTTCTTATTTAATATTTAATATTTAATATGTATATATATATAGATATATATATATATATATATATATATGTATGTATGTATATATATATTTTTATGTGAAAGATTAGGAAAGACTATGGAGTGAGCAGAACAAAAAGGAAAGAAAGAAAATAAAGAAAGAAATAAAATAAAATAAATAAATAAATAATAAAAAATATGTACGTCAAATGCTTTTAAAGAAAATGGGTTTAAAATGATATTAGAACTAACATAGAGATCAATTCATAAAACGAGGTTTATCAAACGTTTTAGTGAAAAGATCTGCTTTTTGATTTTTAGTGTCAATGGGAATATTATTAATAAAACCCTTTTTCTGAGCATCACGAATTGCATGAATTCGTGTCTCAATGTGCTTGGTGCGGGAATGATTAATAGGATACTTGGCAATGCCAATAGCTGCTTCGTTGTCACCGAACAATGGTGTGTGGAGAAAGTTGATCCCGTAGTCAATCATCTGATGTTGTATCCAGAGCACTTGAGAGCATCAGCTTGAAGCAGCAATGTATTCTGCTTTCCTTGTAGAAAGAAAAGCAGTGGTTTGTTTCTTGCTCCATCATGATACCAGACAATTTCCTAAGTATTGACATCCTCCGGTAACTGACTTTCTATTTAACGTGCAGCCATTAGAATCACTATCAGAATAAGTGTGTAAGTCAAAATTCCCACCATAAGGATACCAAAGCCCTAAACGAGAAGAGCCTTTAAGATAACAAAAGATTCGTTTTACAGCCTTTTTGTGAGACTCTTTCGGGTCAGATTGGTATCGAGCACAATACCCTACAGCAAAGGTTATATCAGGACGACTTGCTGTAAGATACATAAGGGAACCGCTCATTGATCTGTAGAGATGAGGATCAACAGATTTCCCATTCTCGTTAGGAGTGAGGCAAGTTTGAGCAGTGAAAGGAGTGAGTTCAGGAGAAGCATCATCCATCTTGAATTTCTTCAGAATCTATTTAATATACTTCTCCTGATGAATGAGAATTCCCTTTGGCTTTTGTTCAACCTGCAACCCGAGGAAAAAGCACATCTCTCCCATCATGCTCATTTCAAAGCGACCACGCATGACTTCCTCAAACTCCCAACATAACTTCGGATTGGTGGCCAAAAATAATATCATTGACATAGACTTGCACAATCAGCATCTCACCATCCACTTCCTTCTTGAATAATGTCATATCGGTAGTGCCACGAGAAAAACCATTGCTTAAGAGATACTATGTTAAAATCTAGTACCAGATTCAAGGTGCCTGATGAAGACCATAAAGGGACTTATCAAGCTTGTAGACTATGTCAGGAAAGTCGGGATCCTCAAAACCTGGTGGTTGACACATGTATATCTTTTCATCAATATCTCCATAAAGAAATGCACATTTGACATCCATCTGATAGACTTTGAACTACTTGTGTGCGGCATGAGCCATAAAATTCTCATAGCTTCAAGACGGGCTACGGGAGCAAAAACTTCCGTGTAGTCTATCTCTTCTTCTTGAGAAAAGTTCTGAACCACCAAACGAGACTTATTTCTTATCACAATGCAACGGTCATTGGGTTTGTTCTTGAACACCCATTTCATCCCAATTGGATATTTTTTGGTGGAGGATCTACCATGGTCCACACCTTGAGCTTCCTGAACTGTTGCAGCTCCAATTGCATCGATTCAACCCAGCAAGGACCCTGAAGAGCTGCATGAACATTTTTCGGTATGATTTGGGATATAAAACAAGAGAATAGACAGACATTAATCAAACCAGATTGACTCCATGTCCGAACTCCATCAGTGATAGATCTAATAATGTTATCACGGGGGTGATCTTTAAAAGTTTTGAAATTAGTAGGCATAGGTAGAGTAGTTGAAGACGATTGGCTGATGGGTTGTTGGTGGGTAGATGAAGGTGAGGAAGATGGTAAGGTAGACTCAATTGGAGAGGAGGATGGTACCGGCTGAGATGAAGTAAATGTAGATAATAAGGGAAGTGATGCAGAAACAGGTGAAGGTGGAAGGTCAAAGGATGATGAGGAAGATGGAATGTCAACTGATGTAGCATCGTTTGTTGATGTATTGGAAGGGACTTGAGGAATGACAGGTAATGGATCTGGAGGAATGATGTTTGTTTGGACATTGAGAAGGACACATCATCATTGAAAACTGGAAGAATAAATGAATTGAACACTGTATTAGAGTCAAAGAACCATGCAGGTTTTGATCGCACATCAGAGGAATTGTGTTCTTGCCAATCTACATAAAAGGACTCTTGTACAATATGAGTTCTCTTGTTGTATACCCGATAAGCTTTCTGAGATGATGAGTAACCGACGAAGTAACATTCATCAGACACGGCACCAAATTTCATCTTTTGCGACTGGGTATTCAGTAAAGTGCATGAGCAACCGAATGGCCGAAAGAAGTCAATCAAAGGCTTTCTCTTATGAAACAGTTCATAAGGAGTCTTCATTTTGTCATTAACGATCAGCACCATATTTAGAACATATGAAGCACAATTCACCGCCTCTGCCCAAAAGATGATAGGTAAAGAGGATTCAATCAACATCGTACGAGCAGCTTCAATGAGGGTGCGATTCTTTCTTTCTGTAACACCATTCTGCTGAGGTGTTCTCGCAACACTGAATTGTCTCAGAATTCCTCTACCAGCACAGAAAGAATGAAATATTTGATTCCTGAATTCGGTACCATTGTCACTTCTAATTGCCATAACCTTCCTCTTGCATATCATCTCAATAGAAAGAATCAACTTCTGCAGCTCCTCAGTAACCTTTCTTTTATGGGAAAGAAATCTCACCCAGAAATATCTGGAAAAATCATCTGTAACCATAAGACAGAAATATTTTAGCAATTGATTTAACACTGATTGGGCCAAACAAATCAGTATGTAACAACTCGAGGGGATTAGATATGCTATTTTCAATTTTTGGTTTATGTTGTTTCTTATGTTGTTTTCCCTTGGCACACGCCATGCATTTTTCAACCATTGAAAAGTCCTCTAAAGGTAATCCCCTAACAAAATTGTTTTTAACTAATTTGTTTATATCTTTGAAATTATCATGGCCCAATCTACGATGCCATAGGAAAGACTCAGAAGTGGAAGCTTTGGACAAAAGGCAAATGACGGTAGATGTTGGCTCCCTTGAACTCATGTCAAGAAGATACGTGCCATTCTTTCTTGGAGCCCGCATTAACACCATCTCTTCTAGAATATCAATCTCTGATATCAGAAAAAGACATTCATTGGACTTGAACAAGACCGGAGTGTCTTTATCACAAATCCGAGAGACACTCAACAGATTAAAAGCAAGTTCAGGGACATAATTGACTTTCTCTAGAGTAAGAAAGCCGTTGGAAACCTCCCCTTGGCCAACCATTTTCCCTCCTTTCTTGTCACCAACAAATGCAACATAACCTACATTGATTATTCGATAATTGGTCAATAGATCTTTTAGCCCCGTCATGTGTCTGGAGCATCTACTATCAACATGCTATACACTGTTTACAACTTTAGTGGATAACTCCTGCAAAATTGTCAAAGAACAAATTAACCAGGTGAAACAGGAACCCAAGTTTGAACAAATTTCAGTTTTGGAGAGATTGGCTTCTTACAAAAGAAATTATTAACCAATTGAGTCAATCTACTTCCAAATGAATGCCTATTAACATTTCTATGATGTAGCTCAGGACAATGCTTAACTACATGATCATCTTTCACACTTGAAACAATGTGATTTTAATCTAGGTCTGTTATGCTTCAATTCAAGAATCTTATTCATGAGTACTTCCTCATCACATTCAGACAATCTAGAATCATCATCACGATAAGTCTCATACTCATCATTGGGCCTGTTTTTATTTACAAAAGAATGATTATTTACAAAAGGAGATGAGTTTTTATCTGAAATATATGTGATACTTGTACCACTTGTACTTGCCTCAGATGATGACGTTACCCTTTCAAAAGAGATATTAGTTGGGTAAAAGATGGGATAGGGTGACAAAAGAATTTTTCTAAACAATTATGTTTAATTTTCTCGTTACTCTTCATAGTGGAATCATTCACAATATTAACGCAATTAGAAGTATCTTCATTACAATCCACATCACTTAAAGAGGAAATAGAAATATCACTTGAACAAGATGAGACAGTGTCTGATACAGATTGACTTGAAACAAAGACGGAATTTAAACTAGATTTATGATCTAAGGCAGAATGCTGAGATTCAGGTGTATTAAGACTAGTGCATCTAAGCCCGCTAGTCGGTCCATAATCGTAGTCCTCACGAATGTGCTTAGTATTCACACCTTCTAAACCTGTAGATATACTGTTAGTATCTATTGTGATCAAATCATTAGAAGAATGAGGAACAAACATAGGTGAATAACAGTAAGTACTAGGAGGAGGATAAATCCTAGCATTTTCATAACCCAAACCTGTTTTAATCCTATCCCCCCTTTCAGATTTGCATAAATCATCATGTTTCATTCCCGATATTGTCCATTTATCGAGCTTTGACTGAAGTTTGCTTGTTTCAAATTCAGCAAGTGCAACCCTTTCAGTCAAAGTGTTAATCTCAACATTTCTCGTCAAAACGATTCTTTTAAATGATCATTTTCTTTCAAAGCTTCATTTAATTTTACAAAATATTTAGACTCATTTATTTTAAGTTCATCATTAATTCGTTTTAAATCTTTTTCATTGTCAATTAACAAACGATTAGCTTTGCATGCCCCAAATATCCTAATTTTGCATGCTGAAGAACACATGTCCTGAATTACCTCATACAGGAGTTCCACCACCTTTTCTGCTGCTAAAGCTTTCTCACATTGGCTCACTAGAGTACTCAACTTGTTTTCCTCGACAGTGGCAGCGGCATCATCCTTTCCATTACTTTGCTCAGTGGTTTGACTTCATTCCTTCTGCATCTTCTCAACCTTACTTTCTTTCCCAATCTCATCCTCCTCAGTTTCAGCAGCTTCACTTATAAATTCCTTAAATGGATCAAATTCTTCCTCACTATTCACCTTCTTCTTCTCTACCACAATCTCAGCTACCAACGCTTGATTAATTTCTTCTCTCGTCTCTTCAACTTTTGCACTCCAGTCAAAATTAGAGATCAAGGTCATCTCTTTCTTCTGTTTCATTTCTTCTTTATCCCCACTTGAAACCAGATTTGGAAATCCTGAATTGCTAGGATCAGTGACGATCGGTAATGAATATCCACGTTTGAAGTGTCCAACTGTTTGCAATTAAAACACTTTAGTTTAGACTTATCAAATCCTAGTCTTGAGTTAGAGCTTTGACCTCCAAACATCTTCCTTCCAGTGCGCTCCATGAATCTTCGGGCTCTGAGAGTCAACATTGCCATTTGCCACTGAATGTCAGTCTCTTCAAGATCATCAAGATCCACCTGATACATGTCCTCTATTCCCATTCCTTTTCCTTTCAACTCCCCAGCTACCAAAGCTTCATAACTCTGAACAAACATACTAAAGAGGGCCATCGTTTCAGATGGAATTGACATTCCAGTATTTGCTTTCGAGTTGGCTTGATCCCTACCAGCACTACCACTACCACCAGAATAATCACCAGTATTCACTCCACTTTGTCGAGATGCCTGCATTGGAGAGCTTACAACGAAAGATAGTAATGCAGCATTCTGAGTGAAACCAGATGTAGGAATCATGGTTTGGTTGAGTTCCCTTCTCTTTATGTCTAACTTGAAGGACTTAAGCTTATTTATGATGTCCATAAGCTTGTAGTCAGTGAAACCTCTTTCCCGCTTCAACATTCTCACCTGACGACTCCACTGAGGTGGAAAAGAGTCTAACAACCTGTTAACTTGCTCACTATTGGAAAGTTCTCGTCATATTTCTTCAGTGTACTTAAAACTATCAGAAAATGATTTGTAAGATTTGTGAGACTCTTATTCTTGTATCCCACAAAAGAGATGAACTCCTTTTTAGCTTGGATGCTCTTGTCTTTTACCAACTCATCATTTCCATCATAGAACTCACAGAGAGCATCACAGAGTGACTTAGCAGTCTTATGTTCAGCAAATCGATTGTAGATGTCAGGTGCAAGACATAGAGTTAATGCTCCAAAAGCTTTCTAGTCTTGATCAATCAGCTTCAGATCCTTCTCAGTGAGCGTGACTGGGTCTATGTTTTGAGACATGACATCACCAATAGTGACAATTGGTATGTGTGGACCGGATATGTAGACTCCCATTGGTTATGGTCAGTGTAGAAGAAAAAGGCTTTAAGATATCTCTTCCAATCTTCAAAGTTGTCTCCGTTAATAAGTCTCGGAGGTCTGTTGGGAGCTACGCTTTTTAAATCTGCAAGGGTGAGAGGAGTCATCTTTGACATTCTAGTTTCGCTAAAGAAATGATAATTTCACAGAAATGAGCTAATTTTGCTGAGAAGATCTAGTTTCACTGGGCTGACAGTAGTTTCACTGGGCTGAAAGTAGTTTCGCTGGAAATTTCGGCAGAAATGATAATTTTGCTAAAATGAGCTAGTTTTGCTGAGAGGAGTGCAGTTTCGCTGAGAAATTTCAGCAGCAGTTTCGCTAGCCAAATGATTGAAAATGCTTAGTTTCGCCGACAATTTGGCACGAAACAAGCTTGAACTTTCGTTCAGTGATAATTTCAACAACAATTTCGCTTAGAATATGCACACAAGCACTGTTGAACTTTCGTTCAAGATTACTACTTTCGCTGAGTTGCTGAAATTAACTACAAAGTGTAAAACACTTGTAGTTTCGCTGGATGATGATGTAGTTTTGCTGGATGAATATGCAGTTTTGTTGGATGAATCTGGAAGCCTTTTTGCATACGAAATCGATCTGAAATCACCTAAACCTCAATGGACATGAGATATGATGATTAACAGAGCTTTCCTAACCAAAAACAAGCAAAATTCAATCAAATTCCATATCAAATACACTCAAATTTGACCTGGAATTAATGAAATATTGGTATTGAACAAAGACAACCAAAAACCTCAAACAATCAAGAGCACTAAGTCTCTGATACTATTTTGTTGGTCCATTTGATCGAATTGCAGTACAATTGATATGTTTAATCATTCAATATCATAAACACTAGACAAACAACAAAGATGAAGAAGAATGATAACAACCATAATGTATTCAAATATGAAAAATAAGGATTCAATAGAATCAAAAGAAACAAGCTCAAATGTATTTCATCAAAGGAACAGCTTACAATAGTCTCTTACAACAATAATATTCGATTAGGGTTTTGTAAAGTTGCCTAACAATGAGCAAGATCAAAAGTATATATACCAGTCATAGTTTCGCTAACACTTTCGCTGTCAGCGAAACTATGCTGCCGAAATTATAGTTTCGCCAGGCAGAGAAAACAGTTTCGCCGGGTGAAACTAAACAGCTGACTATGAGTGAAACTGCAGTTTCGCTCATAGTTTTGCTGGACAACAAAACTTAAACTAAATAAACAACATTGAAAAGTAAACTAACATTAAACCTATTACAAGGGATATAAACATAATCTAATCTAAGGTGAGTCCAACCTATACGTGATCTTCAGTTAGCCTTACCCAGATGATAGTGGATCTCATAGTCATAATCTTTGATCAACTCTAACCACCTCCTCTACCTCATATTGAGATCCTTTTGCTCAAGGAAATACTTTGAGCTTTTGTGGTCCATGAAGATGGTGCACTTCGTCCCGTATAAGTAGTGTCGCCAAATCTTCAGCGTGAATACCATACCCGCTTGCTCCAAGTCATGGGTGGGATAATTGACTTCGTGGGTTTTCAGCTGTCGGGACACATAGGCAATTACCCTTCCTTATTGTATCAGCACACAACCTAGTCCTGAGTAAGAAGCATCTGAATAAACCACCAAGTCTTCACTACCTTCAGGTAACGTCAAGACAGGAGCTTGAGTCAATCTCATCTTTAACTCGTCGAAAGCATTCTCTTGTGCTTGACCCCATACGAACTTCACACCTTTACGGGTCAACTTAGTCAACGGAGAAGCTATCTTGGAGAAGTCTTGGATGAATTTCCTGTAATAACCCGCCAAACCCAAGAAACTGCAAATCTCTAATGGCGTCTTTGGAGACTTCCATTGCATCACCGCCTCAACCTTTGCCGGGTCCACCATAATTCCTTCAGCATTAACAACATGACCTAGAAACTGAACCTCACGCAACCAAAAACCGCACTTAGAGAACTTAGCGTACAACTTCTCTCTTCTAAGTGTCTCCAACACTTCGTGTATGTGACCGGCATGTTCTTCCTCATTTCTTGAATAAATCAGAATATCATCAATGAACACAATAACTTATTTATCCAACATCGGCCAACACACCCGATTCATCAAGTCCATAAAGGTAGCTGGCGCGTTAGTTAAACCAAAAGACATAACAATAAACTCGTAGTATCCGTAACGCATACGAAAAGCTGTCTTAGGAATATCTCGCTCCTTTACCCTCAACTAATGGTAGCCAGATCGGAGATCTATTCTTGAAAACCAATTGGCACCTTGGAGCTGATCAAACAAGTCATCAATCCTCGGTAGAGGATATCGGTTCTTCACTATTAACTTGTTTAACTCTCGGTAGTCTATGCACATCCTCATACTACCGTCCTTCTTCTTAACAAACAAGACCGAAGCATCCCATGGGGAGAAACTTGGTCGAATAAACCCCTTATACAACAGCTCTTGCAACTGAGCCATCAATTCCTTCATCTCTGATAGAGCTAAATGATATGGCGCCTTAGCAACAGGTTGGGCACCGAGCATCAAATCAATCTGGAACTCGATCTCACGATCAGGTGGCACACCGGATAAATCCTTAGGGAACACGTTCGAGAAATCACATACAACTAGTACATCAGACAGTTGTGATACCAACGTGTCCATATCCTTTACGTAAGCCAGGTAGGCATTACATCCACGCTTCATGCACTTCTCCGCCACCGCCATCGAAATCACCTTTGGAACTGTAGTAACACGATCACCGTAAATCGTCAATGAACTTCCATCGGGGGTAACTAATCGAATCATCTTCTTTTGACCCACAATGTTTGCCTCATAGGCTACTAACCAATCCATCCCTAGTACTACATCGAATCCGCCTAGGGGCATTACATGTAATTTAGCAGAAAACCTATGGCCTTCTAGTTCTATGGCAAAATCTCCTATCATATCAGTAATTCTAGTAGACTTACCAATAATAGTTTTTGCATCAAATGGCTCATCCATACTTCTACTACTAACAGACAATCTAGCACAGAAAGCAGTAGAAATAAAACTCCTACTAGCACCAGAATAAAATAACACAAAGGCACAAGTTCGCTTTACTAGAAACATACCTGACATGACATCAGGGTCTACTCTGCCTCCTCTCGCGTCATCGTGAATACTCTAGCAGTTGCCCTCTGTCCTCCATCCTCCATTCTTTTCTTCGCTCCGGAACAATCGGCCCTGGGCTTCTTACACTCCCGATTCAGGTGGCCTACTTCACCGGAATTGTAGCACCTCGCCACCCTACAATCGTTAGCGATGTGACCGGGCTTCCCACACTTGAAACAGACATTTAATCCCAGCCTGCATTCGCTAGTATGCTCTCTCCCACACTTACCGCACCTCTTCATTCCCGAGTCTGCTACAACCACCCGTCGATCATCAACCCTCGCCTTCTTTCTATTTGGGGTGAAACCACCACGCCCAAACCGTTTCCTACCCCAGCTTTTTTCACCACCACCCATCTTCTTCACTTCAGCCACCGCAGGCTCCTCCCTTTCATCATACAGTCTACCTGCCAGGTCCACCACCGACCGAAAGGTACCCGACCGGGCAACAATTAGATGCCTGTGGATGTCAGCTGGCAGTCCTTGGATGTACTTCTTGATCTTCTTTGACACCGGCATCACCTGATCCGACACCAACCTTGCCATCTCATTAAACTTGGTGGTGTATTACTGGTGTGTCATGGTGCCTTCCTCAAGATGTTGGAACTCCCTCTCTATCTTGTCGAGTTCCTAGTGAGGACAGAATTCCTCAATTACCAGCTTCTTCAACTCTCCCTATCTCATCCTCCCGATGGCCCTGCTGCCCTCGGCTTGGACAATATTGTCCCACCAACACAGAGCCAAGTCAACGAAAGATTGAGTGGCAAACTTTACCTTCTGATACTCCCTGCACTCACTAATCTCTAACACTACTTTCATCTCTCTCACCCAGCAGTGAGCAGCAGCATTATTGCCATTTCCATCAAATGTTGGGGCTTGCATCTTTGAAATGCCCTATAGTTGCAACCCCGTGCAGTTTCCTGCACCGCTTTTTTCTCCTCCTCATCACTCGAGACAACCATTTCAGTCTCCGATTGCTCCCTTTCTCTTCCCCCAGTGGTTTTCCTCCTTTCCTTCCTCTCCTTCTTTTCATCCTACCTTACAGCCTTAATCAATTCAGTCACCATAGACGGTAGTATCATCTGCATGACTTGATGGACCTCCTCTACTACTGCCTCTTTCACCGAGGCGCTCAAGTTTGCACTCTCATCACCGCCTTCCTGGTGATATATCTCAGGCTCTTCTCATGTCCATTCAGTACTCCTAGCCTTATTCCTTGTATCTCACGGTTCAGCACCACGTCCACCCTGTACTCCACCCCTAGAGGCCATGGACGATCTATCTCCAACCATTCTCTAATCACTATAAGATTCAAACACTACCATGTTCATTCAAGGGAATAGCTCATTTTATGTTAAGTATAATAAGTCCCTAATTACAGTGGGCAGTTGTGATTAGCCACTTACTTTACTCTTCACACCCCAAGCATTTTCTATCCTGACTACATCAGTATCTAAATCTACTATGAGCACGTAATCAAATAGCACACACACGTAATATCAGTTAATTTAGGGAAAAGAAATATCTGATGGGACGTAGCTACTCGGGCTGGCATCTATTCCCTTTAGTCCTATTCTTAGTTTAAGATTAGGTTTTTGAAAATATTTTACCCAATTCACTTAAAATTTAGCTCTGATACCAACATGTAAGGCCCCGTTCCCGATACGCTTACAGTTGGACAATCATCGCATTATTACATAAAACAATACATATTTCATAAAATAAGCAATGAAATTACATTAACAAACCCATTCATTTCATTGATAAGTATTGTTCTTAAGCAATATAACATTGTTTAAGTTAGAAAAGAATCATTCAATTGCATTATAAAACAACAATAATATTATGCATGAATGGATGCCAGTCTTGCCCTGCCAAGTACCTTCACCCTCATGCCATCCTCAGCAAATTACATGCCAACTGAAATGCATAAAAGTCAGCATTACTGAGTGAGTTCTTGTTTTATAAGTATCAAAAATACCTTGTGTGTTTTATACATGAAATATACTTTTACATAAAATACTTTACTTTCGTATGCGAGCACACATCATACGTACATCAAAACAATATTCATTGTTTATTTTGTTCTTTCATACTTTCATTATTATCTTTCATCATCATATACATACTTTCATTTCGTTCTTTTCATTAATATTCACTTTCATATACATACCTTCGTTTCGTACTTTTCACTATCTTTTACTTTCATTCACATACTTTCATTCGTACTTTTCAACATCTTTTACTTTCATTCACATACTTTCATTCATGCTTTTCATCATCTTTTACTTTCATACGGATCCAGTTACAATACCCCGAACATTATGCACGAAGCTGATGTCGGGCCTAAGTTCTACAAATAGCCCCGAACATTATGCACGAAGTTGACCCAATCACCTAGGGCATGTCATCTCTCCCTTTTATCCGGACCAATGTGCAACACCCTAAACATTGTGCACGAAGCTGATGCTAGGCCTGAGGTCTACAAATACACCCCAAACATTATGCACAAAGTTGACCCAGTCACCTAGGGTATGCCACAAGGGTCCCGTCAATCTTAATGATTGACCATATATGCATCCTTCGGGTTATTTAAACTGCACACAGTTGAGCTAACGACAATATGGTCATGCACCTCCTTTCTCTTTGCTTGCAACCCATTCTTCATTCATTACATTCCACTTTTCATCTTTGTTATCTTTCACTTCATTACGTTATACTTTACGTTCATTCATACGTAAGTCATACTACGTAAAGTTATAAACATAATACATAACGTATTTAATGTAATATATACGATTTAAAAACCATTAAAAGATACACATCACTCACATATGCATATCATAACATACATCATATCATAATCCTCATTACATCAAAATATATACTTTAATCATAGTCAATCATATGATATTAGTGTCTATCTCAATCACATGCCTTTTAACACCCCTAAAAACATTCTAAGTTCAAAACAGGCGCATGGGACATTTCAGGCGCATGAGCCTGAAATTTTCTAAGTAAAAACAGTCTAGGCGCTTTGGCACTATGCAGGCGCATGAGGACTGCTTATGCGTTTTTTCCACTATGCAGGCGCATGAGCTTACTTAGGCGTTTCAACACTTAGGCGCATGAGCCACTTCAGGCGCATGGCCACTATTTGGGCGCATGGGGTACACTTAGGCGTCTGAGCCTGATACTTAGGCACATGAACTACTGTTTAGACGCATGGGATTACTGTTTGGGTGCATCAACCTCACTTAGTCTTTCTAAGTCAATTTTCCTAGCGCATGAGCCGTATTTGGGCGCATGGCCACCTATTTAGCATGTTAGTAAGTTATTTTCAGTCCCATTCTACATTATAACATTCTTACAACTTAATTCTAGCCTTCTAATCATGAATAACAACTTCACCATTCCTAAAACATAAACATTCATACATACATCATACGGTTAACATATATAAGATTTGTAAAAATGTTTTACATGCATTTTCAGCCCTAAAAACGTTTAAAACAAGTAAAAGCCGAGGTCTAGAAACTCATCTTTACTGCTTCCAAACACCTCTCATTTAAACTCAAACTTTCAAAGAGTTCTAACACCTAAACATGTCAAAAGCATTCAACCGAACTCATATACCCACATAAGAACACATAGAACTCGGTCACAAGGTTAAAAACTCGGTTATAACCTTGTAAAAATACAAGAAAACTCACCTCTTAACAAATTTTTCTACTCCTTCTCTCTAAAATCCGATGAACTCTGCTTTCTGTCTCTAAAATTGGCGAAGCAGTTGGTGTGTAGGAGTTGTGGGCGCCATGCCACCTTTAAACATAATAATAATAATATTTTGTCCTTTTTGCACTTTTAGCCCCTCCTCTTTTGTCCATTTTACTTTCTATCAAGATACTTTTCTTTTCCTTTTCTTATTTCTTTTCTTTCTTTTATTTTGACAAAATTTCGGGCGTTACACTAGAGTTCAAAGTTGTATCCTCAGTCTTCACCACTTCAAAACCTACAGAGATAAAAACTTGTTTCTGCTCGGAGTTGAAGGTGGCCTTGATATCTTGAGCTTTCTTTGATCTATTCTTAGCTGCTCGAATCAAGTTCTTCCTCTTTTTCTTTGTCATCCCTAACTTCTTTCTGTCCTCAGGAGAATAGTGACCCTTGTTAGGATGATCTTCTTCACTATTCCAAGATCTATCCTTTATTATCTCTTCTTTATCCTCTTCATCACTAGGATCTATGGATGGAAGCTCATCTTGACTAGTTCTACACCTGAGAGATCTTACAGACAATAGAGTGTGTAGAGGAGCTATCTCACTATATCCGAGTCCCTGTTTGTTTAGATAACATAGTTTGGCATGCAGGGATGAGGATATTATGTTCTTGAAGGTCTCTTCTTCAAGAACATGTTTCTCTGCCTTGGCTTGCTGATCACAAGCTCAGCCTAGCATTCAGTTAACTTAGTGATGAGATCTTTTATTTGAGTCCTGTAGTTGGTATGCTCATGTTTAAGAGTTGAAATGGTTTTCTTTAAGTCTTCTATTTTTAACTTATACTCATTTTTAGCTCTTTTAAAATTAGATTTTAAGATGTTCAAGGATTCAAGATGAGATCTCATCATAGGACCTATATTTATTTAATTTAGCAATGCATTCTGGAGTACAAAGATGTTCCAATACCTTTGCTTTATTAAGATATGTCATCAGTGCTTGGTTTGGAGTCACATCGTCTACATGGAATCTCTAATCAAAGTCTCATTTTTCAATAGCAACTGTAGCTTGCTGCTTAGGCTTCTCAGTGCATGAAGCTCCCTTAGTGTTGCTTGGCTTAGGTTGTGCTTGGCCACCATTTATCCTGGGTGCCTTGCACTCCCTAGCAAAGTGTCCTATTTGGTTACAGCTAGGAAACTTCCTCCCTATCCTCTTGTTGAATTTCTTGGCTCTATAAGTGAGAAGAGCCATCTGTTGGACTATCTCCATATACTCTAGGTCATTTGGATGAATACAGTCCAAATCTTCAAGGGTGAAGAGGAAGTTGCCTATGCTTTTATCATGAGACACAAAGGCTTGTGATAAGATTATCTCTTAGAATGGGCCTCCTTGGATGTAGTTCTCCCTTGGTGTCTTTTGTGAGGTGATGAAAGGTCCCTTTGGTGAATTATCAGGATAAGAGATGAAATGATGTTGTGGTTCTTTATAATCCCTTTCAACCATATGTGCAGGATCGGTTTTTGTCACTTAGAACTTGGTTTTCTCTCAACTCACAATGCCACACTCGAATCAGATGAAGCAGAGTCTTATCTAAGAGCTGATAATAATATACTAAGTAACAGAAAAGCACAAAGATATAATTTTCAAGATACTTGTATATATTACTTCTCAACTCAAAGTGTTACAAGACTCTTACAAGCATTCAAGCATAACTTATGAGTTACAATGAGAAACTATATATACTACTATCTACAGCCGGATATACTTTGATACCAGCTGGAAGCCTATGACTAAAGCATATACTACAATGCTAGAGTTAAGGTATCTTAGATAAAGTATTATCTAAGATATGGTAGTCATGACATGTCCATGACTTACCTGTTGTTACTAACTTAAGTTGGTAATTGCACTACTTAAGTTTATCAGAGGTCTGCAGCAGAGTGTCAGAAGGTCCATACTTATGTCCACTGGTTCATAGCAGAGTCTTCCGAAGGATAAGTTGGCTTCGGAAGAACAAGTTCTTCCGAGACCACTTATACTTTGGAAGAGACTGCTTCTTCCGAGGCTTGATGAACTTCATACTTCGGAAGCAGTCTTCTAGTTTCTTCTCTTAAGACTTATCTTCAGAAGCATGTCTTTGTCTTCTGAAGTAGAGCTTTGTCTTCAGAAGTTGATATTTCACTTTGTCTTCAGAAGTTCTCTACAACCTTTGGAAGTTTCATGCTTAGCTTCGGAAGCCTTTATACATAGTACAAAAATTGTCTAAGTGAATTGGTTTTGGTTGCACCAGCCTTCTTCTTGATCCAACAAACTCCCCCTAGGCTGATGCTACCAAAACTTCACTTATTTTGGCTTCTCAAAACTTTCAGCACTAGGGAAAGAAGATACATATCAGTTTCTTTGTTCTTCCCAGAAGTGGTGCTGAGAAGTTTGTACAAGTCCTTGGTAGACAGCAAGTGAACTCTGTTACCTTGGATGATGTGTACCCTTTCTTGTGGCCCTCTGAAAAGAGTTAGCTTATGGGAACTGTAATCATATTCCCATCTAACTATAGGTTCCAAGTCTGGACCCACCATCATCTGTAGAAAGGCGGTGCCCTTGGTGGAGGATCTTTCCTTGTCTTCCTTCTTCTCTTTTTCAACTCTTCTTCAATCTTGGCTTTTGCAGTTAGCTCGGCTAGATGAAGGCTGCTGATGTGACTTCGGATGACCGCAGCAGCTTGAGAGTTGGAGGGGTTGGAAAATGGCTTCTCTGCTAACTCTACAATATCCAATCTGCTAGAGTGTAGCAGAGAGGTTGCATTAAGTCTGTTGACTTCGCCACTCTCCCTTTCCACAAGAAAGTTGTGAGAAGCCTTGTTGAACCTCCACTGAATTATTTTCTTTCTAGGCACAAGAGACTGACTGGGAATCTTGTCCTTTTTACTTGTATCCAGCAGAGTCAGCAGGTTTCTTCTAAGTCTCTTCTCTTCATCATTTAATGAATCTGAGTTGAGGCCTAGAAGTGTTGCAGCCTGCCCTAATGTTCCTCTAGGCAAATCAAGGAATTGATTTCTTATGAAGGAACATGAAGATCCATCAACATAGGTGGTGTTGACAGAGTCTTCTTCACAAGAATCTCGCTCAAGGTTGAGCAGTTTATGAGCTTGGTCTTGATTGCCTTGAATTCCTCAAGAGAGAGAGAGGTTGAGAAGGCGGACAGGATGGTTTGGATGGTGGTTGGGTAGGTTGTGGTTCAGAGGTTCTGGGAAGTGTTTTGGGTTGAAGGATGGGAAGTTTAGGTGGCTGGGGTGATGAAGTGGGTGTAGGTAAGGATGTAGGTTCAGAGGTGAAAGGTTCGGTTTTGATGGTGAAAGGTGAGGGTGAGGGTTCAGGTTGTGATTGAAAAGGTGAGGGTTTAGGTTGTGAGGTTGCTGTGAAGCTCATCCCCTTTCCCCTTTTATACATCTCTCTCATTTTGCCCAAACAGATGTCAGCCTTGATTTCACTGACTATCCGTTAGAGTGTTCTCTCTGACATGGGACCCACCTGCCTTCCAGAGAATCCATGAGCTCGAAGGTAATCCTTCATCCATGCTTTCTCACCGGACCTCTTGGCTGCAGTGATCCTTTCTTCTTCTTCCTTCTTCTTTTTCTCCTTCATCTTCTCTCTGGCAGCTCTCTTTCTCTCCTTTTGAAGTTGATCCTGCTCTTTGTTGAAGAGCATAGGATCGTATCATTGTTGTGTGGAGAGAGTCCTTGCAGAGAGAATCCTCTGGAGGTCAGGAAAGATATCCTTTCCTCTCTGAGCTGCAGATCAGCTTTTCTCTGTTCTTCCTTTTCTCTCTCTAAGGCCAACCTGGCTTCTTCTTCAAGTTGCAGCCGGGTTGCCTTCTCCAGATTCACCAACTCCTCTAGTGGTAGCAGGAGTGTTTCCTCATGGGCAACTCCCAAATCTATAAGTTTGTCAATGATTTCTTCTCTCTTTTGTTGTTGATATCCTCCTTATTTGTTGCAGCTACTTTTGAGCTAGCAGCTAACAGCTTTTCAGTTGGATATCTTCCTTTCTTCTTTAGTTTTTCAATCCTCTCCTCTTCCTGAAGGTCTTCCGCAGTCATCTTTCTTTTCCCTTTATCTTTTGAAGAGCTTGACTGCGGTGGTTCTTGGACAGAGGATTCTGATTGTGATAAAGGTAGAGATGGTGTCTGGGATGAAGGTAGATCAAGAATGTCATCGCTGCTCAACTCAGATGTCATATCAAAGATTACATCTATGATGATCAGTTCCTCGGACATCTTGAACAGTCCTTCCGCAGCTTCCATTTCAGCTTCGGAAGATTCAGCTTGTTCTTCCGAGGCTTTAACTTCAGCTTCGGAAGAAGAAGGATATGCAAATTCTGTCCCAACTGCTTCAGTTGCTGGGCCATCAGTCCCCATTTCTCCTTCGAAGTGAATCTTATGTTCCATGTGGACCTTAGGTTGACCAATTTCTTCCACAGTGGTAGAAGGTGAAGTGAGCCTTTAAAGCTCTTCAGCCCTAAAGTAAATCAGTGTAGTATCGGGGTTTGGCTGATCAAAGGAGGATCTCAATACAAACTTGGTGAAAAGTCTGTAGAGATCATTTAGCATCTGTGAGTCAATCTGAAGGGTGACTGGAGATGACTCAGACATGATGATAGAAGAAGTTGAAGAATATTGGATCTGTGGTTCCTCATGTGTTTGTCTCTGAACATCCTCCCCCTTTTGGTAGCACCATCTTGAGAGATATATGAGCTAGAGGAAGAAGTCAATGAGACTTGAATGGGTACATGCCTAACAGACCTCTCTGTCTGTGTCTCAACTAGTTTAGCCTTAAGATTGTCAATCTCAAGTTGCTGAGTGGCAGACTTGTTCTCTAAAGTCTTAACCTTGGATTCAAGATTTGAGACTTTGGAAAGCAAGTCTTGAATGAGGAGTTACAGACTTCCCTCATCTTCGTTTGAAGAATCACGGGGAGATGAGACAACATACCTAGTATGTTCAGTCACACCACCAGATGTGGTTTCTTGGCACCCTGGTTTCCCGTGCCCAATGATTTCCCTTTCAGAGTTATCAAAAGTCTCGGTTGCCGCAGATTAAGTTGCGGATATGTTACCACTATCCACAAGGTCCATTGAGGCACCTTCTGTAGTGGCAGCTGAATCTGCATGAGTCCCCTCCACATCAGTGGGACTCACCTCAGTTATAGGCTGCTGATGGGGGCTAGAGATAAGGGATTTCTCTGGGCTCTATTGATCTTGGAGAGGGTGTTGGAGATCAACTTCATTGCCATGGAGAGATGTTATCTCTTCATCAGTTCTGAGTAGTAAATCAATAAAGGATAGGGAAGCTAAACCTACTGATCCGGGACCTTGATCAATGTCTACAGGCATTGAGCCTTTAGTGGGTTGTCCCTAACTGGCTGCTCAGAAGAGTGTAAATACTCATTCTGAGGGCTAAAGGTTTGGGTATCGGGCTCCTGGGTTTGAGACTGAGGAAACTCAAATCCCAAATTGAGGTCAAAAGTGAAGGATGGTATGACCTCGGACTGAGTGGGAGCCCATTGTTCTACTCTAGTCCTTTTGGATTGAATAGGAGGAGCTTGTTCAATTAGAGTAGATTGAACAAGGGTTCGTTTGGGGTGTCTTTGATATGTGATTGTGATGGGTGGAGAAGGAAGAGTTGGCATTATGGTGGAGGTTGCTGGTGTGGGTTCATCACCTGTGGGGTTAACAGGGATGTCACCAGGAGCTATGCGCTCAATCATACCAGGAAGCAGAGTAGTGTGTCTTCCAGTGAAGTTGGTGGACACCTTCTTCAGAGTCTTGAAGATGGTAGGCCTCATGTGAGGGACAGTCAGAGCAGCTACATAGACAAGCTGACTCTGGTCCAACTCATAGTTGATGATGTGCTGAAGGAATCTAGGATATATGAAGAATGTTTCCCTTTGGAGATTCCCAATGAGATTAGTCAGTACAAGTCTTGAGTAGTTGAAGCGCAAGCCTCTCACCAATCCATGAACTAAGCATCCTAGTTCATAGGGGATTTGATCCCATCCCCCAGACTTGTTTGACAGACAGTAGAGAACAGTATGCAGGAGAAACTTCCAGTTGTAGGAGAAGTTGAACTTGTATACTGTTGACCTGCTTAAGTCTCCACCATATCCCATTAGGATATAAGTGCTGTCTAAGTCTTCCTTGAGGAATTCAGTAGGAGCTCCTTCATCATGAAGCTCTAGATGCTCCCTGATTAGTTGTTCAGTAAGGATCAACTCCTGTCCACAAATGCTGGTCCCTAGTACACGAACCCCATTTAGGGTTTCGGTTCGACCATTTCCCCAAAATTCAGCCATTGGTTGGAGTAAACAGTGGGGTTAACAGTAAGGGCTGTGAAATAATGTGATTTAGAGAGAAAGGAGATGATTTCAGAGAAGTCAGCATCTCTTGAAGAATCAAGTAATGCAACTTGGTTGTGCTGAGGGTTTAGTGCCATGATGAAAGGTGAACGAAGATAAGTTTGAACTTGGGTTGAATTGCAGGATTGGAAGTGAATTAGAAGTGAAGGAAATGTTTAGGGCAGTAAAATGGTAAAAGAAGATGAAGTTGAATAGTCTGGATTGTTTAAATGGGAGAGGAATGGCGGTAAGGGCGATATGGTGGGGTTCTGAAACGACAGTGGCGGTTAGGGTTAAATCTTATTTAAATAATCCAACAATCATTAACAAAATCTTTACCTTTTACAGAGTGGGGCCCAAAAAGATATTCGTTACACAGTAAAATCTCTCTTTCCGAGTGTAAAACATTTACGAAGGTAATTTGTCTTCCGAAGGCAACTCTTTCTTCCGAAGCAAAGCATTGCTTCCGAAGGTAAGAACTGCTTTCCGAATGAAGAGTTTTATAAATTTCAGAAGTAGATCTGATATGAAATCAATCGTTTCTTTCGAGACTAAAACTCTTCCGAGAAGAAAATTTCCATGGAGGAATTTAGTTTCGGAAGATATTAAAGAATATCTTCCGAGAGTTAATTCCTCTTCGGAAGAAATTTATATAACTTTTCAAAGAGATCTTTTGTAACAGGGCTTAAATTGTATTGACATAAGACATTACATATTAGAAAGGTTTTCAAGAGAGGAAGTTTAATCAATGTTTATCATCCCAATAGCTTATATGAGATATTTAAACCTTTGTTCATCAAAAGCTTTGGTGAACAAATCAGCGTATTGTTCATTTGAATCAACTTTGATTAGTTTAATCAGATTCTTCTTATGAAATCTCTAATGAAATGATACCTGATATCAATATGCTTTGTCTTGGAGTGCTTTACTGGATTTTCGGTGATGGAGATAGCACTATTGTTGTCAATATGGATAAGAGTAGTCATGAAGTTGAATCCATAGTCTAACATCTGGTTTTGAATCCATAACAGCTGAGCACAGCAGCTAGCAGCAGCAATGTATTCAGCTTCAGCAGTTGATGTAGATACACAGGATTGTTTCTTGCATTGCCATGGAATGATCCTTCCACCAAGAAATTGACATCCTCCTGATGTTGATTTCTTGTCAATATTGCAGCCACCATAGTCACTGTCAGAGTATCCATAGAGATTGAAATCACTATTTCCTGGATACCAGAGACCTAGTTTAGGTGTTCCTTTGAGGTATTGAGGATTCTCTTTGCAGCAGCTAGGTGAGACACCTTTGGAGCAGCCTGATATCTTGCACAAATGCAAGTGGCAAACATGATATCAGGTCTACTAGTAGTAAGATACATTAGAGAACCAATAATTGCTCTATACTGATGTTGATCAGCATCCTCCCCCTCAAGGTCAGGGCAAAGATTATGGTTTCTGGTTATGGGTGTCTTGGCTGGTTTTTACAGTCCTTCATCTCAAATCTCTCTAAGATGTCATTGACATAGTTGGATTGATTGATGAAGAATCCTTCCTTCAATTGCTTTACCTGAATTTCAAGGAAAAAGTCCATTCTTCCATGGAACTCATTTCAAACTTCTTCTTTATAATGCTTTCAAAGTCTTTGCATATTCGTTCTTTGCATATTTGGTCATTTGAAGAACCAAATATGATGTCATCAACATAGACTTGAACAAGCAAAATGTCCTTTCTAGACTTTCTAATGAAGAGAGTCTTATAAATGGTACCTCTGGTGTAGCCACTCTTCAGAAGAAATTGAGACAGAGTCTCATACCACAGCATAGGTGCTTGGTGCAGCCCATATAAGGCTTTATCCAGTTTGCACGCATAGTACGGATGTTGTGGGTCTTCAATCCTGGAGGCTGGCATACGTAGATTTCCCTATCTATATCCCCGTATTGAAAAGCACACTTGACATCAAGTTGGTAGAAAGTAAAGTTCTTGGATGCAGCGTAAGCAAGGAAGATCCTAACTGCCTCAAGTCTTGCAACAGGTGCAAAGACATCAGTATAATCGATTCCTTCCTCTTAGGTCTACTAATCTTGCCTTGTTCTTGATAATCAAGCCTCTATCATCTTTCTTGTTTCTGAAAACCCATTTAGTGCCTATGGGTACTTGACCAGATGGTAGTGGGCATAGATTCCAGACCTTTTGTCTTTGGAATTGAAGCAGCTCCTCCTGCATCGATTCAACCCAACTACTATCTTTCAAGGCATCTTCCACCTTCTTAGGTTCCATCTGGGATAAGAAGCATGAGTACAAGCAGACATTCCCATAATGAGTTTGTCCTCTTGTTCTCACACCTTCAGAGACATCCCCTATGATGTTCTCAGCTGGATGAGTGTTATGAATCCTTAACCGGGGGATCACTTCTAGTTGCAGAGATAAATCCAGATTGGACATATTCTGCTCAGGGACTGGAGCACTTTGACCAGCTAATGTTTCAAAGTCATTCAAAGAGGACTGATTGAATGAATGAGAAACATCATCAATTGTTGGCTGTGAGGCAGTATTAACAGTTTTCTGTTCCTTCATAATGCTGCTTCCTTCAGCCTGGTGTTATACAGTGTCTCCTGATGAAGTTGAAGGGTCACAGGCGAGTCACTGGTTGAGGCTCCACTACTTCTTGAGATGGTTATGCTTTCAGTTCTGTCAATAGTGGGGGCTTGATTCGTTGTGAATATTGGAGAACTTGGAAGAGGTCTGGGTAACTCAAAAAGATGATTGTCCTCAGAAATGCTTTGAGTACCTGTTCCAGCTAAAACATTCTCACAAGATGGTTTAGAATAGTTTGGAAACAATTCTAAATCAAAAATACGATCAGGTCCATTCCCCCTAACACAAGGAGTGTGCTCATTAACAACTATATTGGATGATTCCTCAAATTGTTGATTCTTAATGTTGTATACTCTATAAGCTTTAGAGCTAGAAGAGTATCCAATAAAGATAGCATCACCTGACTTTTCAGCAAACTTTGCCAAATTGTATTTTGTGTTAAGTATGGTACACCTGCTGTCAAATGACCTTAGAAAGCCAATGAACGGTGGCCTCTTGTTCCATAGCTCATAAGAGGTTTTCCATGGGGCTTAACTACAAGAACTTTGTTCTGCACATAGCATGCAGTGCTGACTGCCTCTGCCCAGAATGTTATAGGAAGTTTTGAATCAGCTAACATAGTTCGAGCAGCCTTAATAAGTGTCCTGTTCCTCCTCTTGTAAGGACCCGTTCCGGGCACCTCACAGCTGGTCATCATCGCACTTAAAACACGTCATTATATAATCATTACAAAAAATCATGCAGCGGAAACTTTGAAATAACTTTTTCAATTTACTATAAATGCTTTTGCCAGTTAATACAACGTTCATCAGTTACAAAATCCATATTGTTGTATTACATCACAAAAGCATTACACAAATGAATGTCATCCCAAAAGAGCTGAGTAGCCACTCGCGCCATACTCAGCAACTCTACCTGCCAACTGGAAACACATAAAAAGTCAGCGTTACTAAGTGAGTTCTAGTTTTATAAAAGATACTTTTTTTCGTAAACCGTTCTTTACATACATACGGTCACACAACATACGTACACATAGATAATATCATTATTATCTTCATCATTCATTCATTAGCTTTCGTTCATTTACCATTCATCGTTAACATTCGCATTCTTTCATAAACTCTTTCTTTCGTTCGTACGTTTCTTACATTCATTCATACGTTCATTCCATTCATTCGTACGTTCATTACTTTCATTCATACGTTCATTACATTCATTCGTATGTTCATTACATTCATTCATACGTTCATTACTTTCGATGACATGTACAATACCCCGAACATTGTGCACTAGTGCTGGTGCTGGACCTGTGTTAATTAATCACAAACATTGTGCACGAAGCTGATCCAGTCACCTAGGGCAAGTACATGCACCAATTATCTTTCCTCTTTCATTTTGGATCAATGCCATGCGCTATACCCCGAACATTGTGCACAAGTGCTGGTGCTTAACCTGTGGTAATTAATCACAAACATTGTGCACGAAGCTGATCTAGTGACCTAGGGTAAGCGGCAAGGATCCCGTACATATGGTCAATCATAAGGATTGGACCCCAGTGTGCATCCTTCGGGTAGCTAACCCCCACACCGTTGAGCTAACACCTTCTTTGGGTGTGCACCTTCATACCTTTGCTTGCAAGCCTTTTCTTACTTTCATTCATTCATTCGTTAATGCATATATTCATTCATCATGTTCCTCTTTCATTATCTTTCACTTTACGTTTCTTAATACTTTCATTACATTTATTAGTCATAATGCGTAAAGCCACGGAAAGATAAACACGTATCGAAACAAGGAACATCGACATTTACAAGTCATCAGTCATCAGCATTATATAGGGCAACATCATACTTAACATGCAACACTATCATCATCGTGCCTAACATAACTTCTAAGGCCAAGAAATGCTAATGACGCTGTAGCAAATGTGGATGGCACTGTTGCAAGTGCGGATGGCACTGTAGCAAGTGCGGATGACACTGTAGTAAGTGCGGATGGCACGTAGGAAATGCGGATGAGCAAATGCCTTGTCCGCATTTCAATGGTTGTCCGCATTAGTTAATGCGGATGAGTAAATGCATTAGCCGCATTTCATTAGCTGTCCGCATTAGTTAATGCGGATGAGTAAGTCCGTAGGACCAACACCATTCGAAGGTTGGCGGCCCACCCCGCCTAAAACAGTTATGTTTGACTGGGCTTACACACATTCGCTCACTTACGCTGTCCCCTCTCAGCTCACCCTAGCCCCCGCATTTCATTAGTTGTCCGCATTAGTTAATGCGGATGAGTAAATGCCTTAGCCGCATTTCATTAGCTGTCCGTATTAGTTAATATGGATGAGTAAATGCCTTGGCCGCATTTCATTAGCTGTCCGCATTAATTAATGTGGATGAGTAATTTAACCTGTAACGTAACTTATGCTATTTCAGATTCAATCATCATCCTAACACATCCTTGGAACAGATCTACCATACTACACACTTAGAACAAACTAAACATCATAAACTTCATAGGAAAACACCTAAAAAACATACATCACCGTACTTAGTCGAACGTCATGCTGAAATTCATAGTTTGCCTTAAAAACCTTATGTCCAGTATGCATAACAGTCCCAAACGAATCATACACTTACACATACATACATGAATGAGTTTTTCACCCAAATACCTGAAAAGAGTTTTCAGATGTGTTCCGGCCCCAAAGTCATTCAAAACGTGTAAAATAGGGGTCTTAGAACTCACCATATGCAACTTTGAGTATGACTTCTTCAAAACCGTTTGCTGTTAGCTCAAGCACCTCGAATTCGACTTCTTCTTGTTCTTCCTTCAAAAACCTGAATTCTGCTCTTTCTCTCTCTAGAATATCCGAATAAAAGGATGTACAGAGATGGTGTGAGCGGCCATACCACCTTTTGTACGAAATAAATATAAATTTGTACTTTTGACACATTTAACCCCTCAACTTTGGTTAAACTGCATTTTCTCCTTTTTATTCATGTTTATTATTTCTTTCTCGTCTAAAAAAATTTTCGGGTGTTACAAGTCCACCCCCCTTATTTAGGTTTCGTCCCCGAAACCTGTTATTCCTTGAACAAACATGGTGATGCTGTCTCATTTCCTCTTCTGTCTCCCACGTTGACTCAGATCCTTTCTGTGCTTCCACTGTACACGCACAAGAGGAACCACTTTATTTCTCAGTTCTTCTCTTTTCGATCAATGATTGCCACCAGTTGCTCCATATAATTGAACCGTTCATCCACTTCGATATCCTCCAGCTAAACAATCATATTTTCATCCGCCAAACACTTCCGTAGATGAGATACGTGGAATGTCGGGTGAATTCCACTCAACTCATCTGGCAACTCCAATCTATAGGCCACCTCCCCAACTCGAGCAATAATTCAGAAAGGGCCTATGTACCTCGGGCTAAACTAGCCCCGCTTTCTGAACCGAATGATACCCTTCCAAGGTGAGACCTTCAACATAACCCGGTCACCCACCTGGAACTCAATCAGTCTGCGTCGTTTATCAGCATACGACTTCTGCCTATCTTTGGCTGCCTTCATGTAGGCTCTGATCATTTCAAGCTTTTTGGTTGTAGCTTCGATCACTTCAACGCTCCCCAATTCCTTCTGAACAATATCACCCCAACAAGCGGGTGTCCTGCATCTCCTACCGTATAGCATCTCATAAGGTGACATACCAATGCTGGCATGATAGCTGTTGTTGTATGAGAATTCAGCTAACGGTAAGTGGTCATCCCAACTTTCCCAAAAATCAATCACGCATGCCCGAAGCATGTCCTCTAATGTCTGAATGGTCCTTTCCGACTGACCATCGGTTTGGGGATGATAAGTCGTGCTAATATGTAACCTCGTCCCCATGGCATCGTGGAATTTCTTCCAGAATTTGGAGGTAAACCTGGTGTCGCGATCAGACACAATCGACACCGGCACACCATGATGAGTCACAATCTCCTTGATGAATAGATCCGCCAACCTCTCGGATGAATATGTCTCGTGCATCGGTAGGAAGTGAGCACTCTTCGTCAAGCGGTCAACGATCACCCATATAGCATCATACCCTTTCGGAGTACGCGGAAACTTCGTAATGAAATCCTTGGTGATGTGCTCCCACTTCCATTCCGGTATATCCAAAGGTTGAATTTTTCCATACGGCTTTTGGTGCTCGCCCTTCACTTGCAAACTAGTAAGGCACTTACTCACATACTCCACCACATCGCGCTTCATACCCGGCCACCAATAATCTTTCTTCATGTCTTGGTACATCTTCGTGGCACCAGGATGAATAAAGTATCGAGTCTTGTGAGCTTCATCCATAATTTTCACTCGTAGATCCCCAAGATGAGGAATCCATATACGTCCAAACCGGGTTCTAACACCAAATGTGTTTTCACCCAACTCTGCGACCAGACCTCTCATTCTTTCGGAGTTAAGATGATCTTCTTTTAGTGCCTCATCTTGAAGCTCTTTGACTTTCTTCCTCACATCCGAGGTCATAATCAGCTGGTACGCCTTCACCCGAATTGGCTCGGGCCTCTCCTTTCGGCTAAGGGCATCCGCCACCACATTGGCTTTGCCCGGATGGTAATGGATCTCACAATCATAATCCTTTATAAGCTCCAACCATCGCCTCTGCCTCATATTCAAATCCTTCTGCTCGAAGAAGTACTTTAATCTCTTGTGGTCGGTGAAGATGGTGCACTTCGTCCCGTAGAGATAGTGCCTCCAAATCTTTAATGCAAAGACCATAACTTCTAGCTCCAAGTCATGAGTAGGATAGTTAACCTCATGAACCTTCAACTGTCGGGATGCATAGGCTATAACCTTTCCCCTCTGCATTAACACGCCCCAATCCCGAGTAGGAAGCATCAGAATAAACCACCAGATCTTCACTTCCATCAGGTACTGACAATACAGGAGCTTGGGTCAACCTCGCCTTCAATTCTTCGAATGCCTTCTCTTGAGCTTGACCCCATACAAATTTTACATCTTTCCGGGTCAACTTGGTTAGTGGAGAAGTGATTTTGGAGAAGTCTTGAATGAATCTTCTGTAATAGCCCGCCAAACCCAAGAAACTACGGATCTCGGATGGCGTCTTTGGAGACTTCCATTGCATCACCGCTTCCACCTTTGCCGGATCAACCATATTCCCCTCTGGATTCACCACGTGACCCAAGCACTGAACTTCGTGCAACCAGAACGCGCACTTGGAGAACTTTGCATACAGTTTCTCCCTTCTCAACGTCTCCAACACCACTCAAATGTGACTGGCATGCTCTATCTCGCTCTTTGAATAAATTAGGATATCATCAATAAACACAATCACTGATTTATCCAACATCGGTCAGCACACTCAGTTCATCAGATCCATAAAAGCAGCTGGCGCATTGGTCAAACCAAAAGACATGACAAGAAACTCGTTGTGACCGTAGCGCATGCGAAAAGCTGTTTTAGGAATATCCTGCTCTTTCAATTTAGCTGATGGTAGCCCGATCGAAGATCTATCCGTGTGAACCAACTGGCACCTTGAAGTTGATCGAACAAATCATCTATCCTCGGTAACGGGTACCGATTCTTCACTGTCAACTTGTTCAGCTCACGGTAGTCTATACACATCCTCATACTACCATCCTTCTTCTTTACAAATAAGACCGGAGCACCCCAAGGCGAGATACTCGGTCTAATGAACCCCTTGTCGAGCAGCTCTTGTAACTGTTCCATCAACTATTTCATCTCAGTCGGAGCCAATCGATACGGTGCCTTGGTGTAAGGCCACATTCCCGGAGACCTCACAGTTGGTCATTCACAGCAGTAATTACATAAAACATTATAGGTTTACAAATTTAAGCAGTGGAATTAATTTAACAAAAGCCATTCATTTCATTATAAACACTGTTGCTAAGCAATACACCTTGGTTTAATTCAGATTACAAAAGAATGGTTCAACTGCATCACAAAACAACAGTGATATCTATGGAGAATAAATGTTAGTCTTGCCCCGCCGAGTAGTCGTCCCCGCGTGCCATCCTCAGCAACATTTTACCTGCCAACTAGAAAATACATAAAAGTCAGCGTTGCTGAGTGAGTTCTAGTTTTATAAATAAAATACTTCACCTTTTCTTCAAAACCGTTTCTCATTTCCATATGTGATCACACATTGTACTTACACTTAGGTGATATTATTATTATCTTCATCATCGTTCATTTTGTACTTTTACCATTATTCTTCCAGTCTGTTGCGACACAGAGTCGCTCACCCATTAGCAATCTCAAGGATTGCATGTCTTTCGGTCTGTTGCAACACAGAGTTGCTCACCCATTAGCAATCTCAAAGATTGCATGTCTTTCGGTATGTTGCGACACAAAGTCGCTCACCCCATTATCAATCTCAGAGATTGACCCTGTGTGCATCCTTCGGGGTAGCTAACCCGCATCACAGTTGAGCTAACGACAACAAGGTCGTGCACCTCTTTACATTTGCTTGCAAGACTTCAGTTCATCATTTACGTTCCACTTTTCTTTATCATTAATCTTTCACTTTATTAATGATAATAATTTTTGTTTCGATCATGATCATACCACGTAGAATCATACAATAATGACATTAATAAATATGATAACAATAATAATAACCCTGATAATAATAGTAATAATAATAGTAATAATAATAATAATGATAAGAGTCATAATGAAAACCAAGCATAATGATGTGCATCAAATAAACCCTAGTCAACATCGGTCCAAACCCTAAATGCACAGACTCCCACAAAATTTCTGCATTTAATTCTAAGTGTTGGGCGTATGAGGACTATTTGGGCGCATCAGCCCTGTTCAGGCGTTTCACCACTATGTAGGCGTCTCTGCCCACACTTAGCCAAATAAACTCTTAGGTGCATGAACTATTCAAGCGCATCAGCCTGTACTTAGGCGCCTGAATGAAAATTTCGGCGGATGAGCACTATTGGGGCGCATGAGGTCTTAGGCGCATGGGAACACTTAGTCAAATTCAGCCTATTTCTAGGCGCATGACTACTATTTGGGCGCATGAGTTTCAGGCGCATGGGACTTAGGCGCATTAGGTCCTGTTTGGGCGCATGAGCAACACTTAATATTTCTAAGGCAATATTTAGGCGCATGAGCCTTATATAGGCGCATTATCAACCTGTTATGTTTCTAAGTCGATTTCAGTCCCAAACATCATATTACCTTGTTCTAAGCATAAACATACTATACTAAGCATGAACATAACATAACCATAACATTATATTCGCCCAAAACATACCCCACCCACATACACATGCACATGAACATACGGGTAACATACCCACTCTCATAAAAACATACATACATGTATTTTCCAGCCCCAAAATCATATAAAACATGTAAAATGGGGTTCTAGAAGCTCACCTTAGTTGTTTTCAAACTTTATACTCTAAATCTTGGACTTCCCAAAGAATTCAAACACCTAAAAACAACACCACACACACACACATACGAGCACAATCACAAGCACATAAGCACATAAGCACATAAACATGTAACTGGGATAAAACCCGTCATAAACATGTAAAAACCACGAATTCTTACCTTGAATTCGTTCACTTCTTCTTCTTCTTTAATCCGAGAGTATTCTCTGCTCTCTCTCTCTAAAACCGAAGAAGATGGTGATGTGAAAAGAGGGTGGGCGGCCATGCCCACCTTTACACAAACTTTTCAAAGATTTTGTCCTTTTTGCACTTTTGGTCCCTCCACTTTAGGTTGACTTTCACTTCCTTCTTTTTCTTTCTCGTTTATTCTTTTATTTCCTTCTAAAAAAATACGGGTGTTACAAATCCACCCCCCTTATATAGGTTTCGTCCCCGAAACCTGTTATTCCTCAAACAGATGAGGGTAATGTTGTCTCATCTCTTCTTTAGTCTCCCATGTAGACTCGGATCCCTTCCTGTGCTTCCACTGTACACGCACAAGAGGAACCACTTTATTCCTTAACCTCTTCTCCTTACGATCGACGGTCACCATTGGTTGTTCCACGTAATTGAGTCGCTCGTCTACTTCAATATCCTCCAGCGAAACAATCATATCTTCATCAGCTAAGCACTTCTCAGATGAGATACATGGAATGTGGGATGAATTCCACTTAACTCATCTGGCAATTCGAGTCGATAGTCTACCTCTCCTACTCGTGCGACAATTTGGAAAGGTCCTATCTATCTCGGTCTTAACTTACCTCGTTTCCTGAATCGGATAATTCCTTTCCAAGGTGAGACCTTCAACATGATTCGGTCGCCAACCTTGAATTCTATCGGTCTTCGCCTCTTTTCAGCATATGACTTTTGTCTATCTTTCGCCGCCTTCATGAAGGCTTTGATCTTTTCCAACTTCTCAGTCGTATCTTCGATCACCTCGACACCTCCCAGCTCATTCTGCCCTATGTCACCCCAACATACGGGTGTCCTACATCTCCGACCATATAGCATCTCTCAGGGTGGCATGCCAATACTGGCATGATAACTGTTGTTGTACGAGAATTCTGCTAACGGCAGGTGGTCATCCTAACTTCCTCCAAAATCGATCACGCAAGCCCGAAGCATGTCTTCAAGTGTCTGGATCGTCCTCTCAGACTGACCATCCATCTGAGGGTGATAAGTCGTGCTGATATGTAGTCTCGTCCCCATCGCATCATGGAATCTCCTCCAAAACTTCAATGTAAACCGGGTGTCACGATTCGACACGATGGACACCGGCACGCCATGACGAGCTACGATTTCCTTGATGAACAGATCCGCCAATCTTTCGGAGGAATACGTCTCGTGGATCGGTAGGAAGTGGGCACTCTTTGTTAGTCGGTTGACAATCACCCAAATAGTATCGCATCCCCTCGACGTGCGAGGTAGCTTAGTAATGAAGTCCATGGTGATATGCTCCCACTTCCACTCGGGTATATCCAACGGTTGGATCTTCCCGTATGGTTTCTGGTGTTCTGCCTTCACTTGTAAACAAGTCAGGCACTTACTCACGTACTCCGCCACGTCGCGTTTCATGCCCGGCCACCAGTAATCTTTCTTCATATCGTGATACATCTTGGTAGCATCGGGATGAATGGAGTATTGAGTCTTGTGGGCCTCATCCATAATCTTTCCACGTAGATCCCCGTATCGAGGAATCCACATTCGTCCGAATCGGGACTTAACACCAAGAGTGTTCTCACCCAATTCCGTAACTAGATCTCTCATCCTTTCGGAGTTAAGACGATCTTCTTTCAAAGCCTCGTCTTGAAACTCCTTGACCTGCGTCATCACGTCAGAGGTCATAATTAGCTGATAAGCCTTCACCCGAATCGGCTCGGGCCTTTCCTTTCGGCTAAGGGCATCTGCCACCACGTTGGCCTTGCCTGGATGATAATGGATCTCACAGTCGTAATCCTTTATGAGCTCCAACCATCGCCTCTGTCTCATGTTCAGATCTTTCTGCTCGAAGAAATACTTCAAGCTCTTGTGGTCTGTGAAGATGGTGCACTTCGTCCCGTATAAATAGTGCCGCCAAATCTTCAACGCGAAAACCACTGCGGCTAGTTCTAGATCATGTGTGGGATAGTTGACTTTGTGGATTTTCAGCTGTCGGGATGCGTAGGCTATCACCCTTCCACGTTGCATCAAGACGTAACCTAGCCCGGAATAAGATGCATCCGAGTATACCACTAAGTCTTCACTTCCCTCGGGCAATGTCAAGACAGGAGCTTGTGTCAGTCTCGTCTTCAACTCCTCAAAGGCATCCTCCTATTCTCGACCCCACACAAACTTCACGTCCTTACGAGTCAATTTAGTCAAAGGTGAGGCTATCTTGGAGAAGTCTTGAATAAATCTCCTGTAGTAGCCCGCCAATCCCAAGAAGCTACAAATTTCGGACGGCGTCTTAGGAGACTTCCATTGTATCACGGCCTCAACCTTTGCTGGGTCCACCATGATTCCCTCTGCATTTACCACGTGACCCATAAATTGTACCTTGCGTAACCAAAAAGTACACTTGGAGAACTTAGCATGTAGTTTCTCTTTTCTCAAAGTCTCCAACACTTCCCGAATGTGACCGGCATGCTCTTCTTTGCTCCTTGAATAAATCAAGATATATCGATAAACACAATCACCGATTTATCCAACATCGGCCGACACACTCGATTCATCAAATCCATAAAAGCAGCTGGGGCGTTGGTTAAACCAAAGGACAAAACGAGAAACTCATAGTGTCCGTAACGCGTATGAAAAGCTATTTTAGGAATGTCCTGCTCCTTCACTTTCAACTGATGGTAGCCAGATCGAAGATCTATCCTCGAGAACCAAAGGGCACCTTGGAGCTGATCGAACAAGTCATCGATCCTCGGTAACGGATACCGATTCTTTACCGTTAGCTTGTTCAACTCACTGTAGTCGATACACATTCTCGTGCTACCGTCCGTCTTCTTCACGAATAAGACCGGAGCACCCCAAGAAGAGGTACTCGGCCTGATAAAACCCTTATCGAGCAACTCTTGCAGTTGCTCTATTAACTCCTTCATCTCCGTCGGAGCCAACCGATACGGTGCCTTAGCCACAGGTTGGGCACCGAGTATCAAGTCAATTTGGAATTCGATTTCGCGATCCGGTGGCACACCCGATAGGTCCTCTAGAAACACATCGGGAAAGTCACACACCACCGGTACATCGGATAATTGGGGTGTTGACGTGTCCACATCTTTCACGTAGGCCAAATAAGCGCTACATCCACGCCTCATGTACTTTCCCGCCACCACCATCGAAATCACTTTCGGAATCGTCATAACCTGATCGCCGTATATTGTCACTGGACTTCCGTTAGGCGCCGTCAGTCTAATCATCTTCTTTCAACACACGATATTTGCTTCATAGGTTGCTAACCAATCCATCCCTAGTACTACATCAAATCCACCTAGGGGCATCACATGCAACTTAGCAGCAAATCTATGACCTTCTAATTCTATGGTGCAGTCCTCTATCACATCCGTAACTCTTGTGGACTTACCAATAGCAGTTTCTACGTTAAAGGGCTCATCAATGCATTTACTACTAACAGGCAGTTTAGCATAGAAAATAGAAGAGATAAAACTCCTACTAGCACCAGAATCAAATAACACAGAAGCAAGAGTTTGATCTACTAGAAATGTACCTAACACAACATCGGGGTCCGTCCAAGCCTCCTCCCTGGTCATGGTGAAAGCTCTGGCACTCGCCTTCTGCCCTTCTGTTCCAGCCATCTTCTTTGCTCCGGAACTCTCCGCCCTCCGCCTCCTGCAGTCCCTGCTCATATGGCCCTCCTCGCCGCAGTTATAACACCTTAGCGCCTTACAGTCCCTATAGTTATGGCCCGGCTTTCCACACTTGAAACACACGTTGAGGCACATCCTGCACTCTCCCGTATGCTCCTTCCCACACTTGCCACATCTCTTGGGTCCCGAGCTTGATGACCCCACCCTACGGTCATCCATTCTCATCTTCTTGTTGTTCGAGACGAAACCCCCATGTCCGAATCATTTCCCGTTCCAGTTCCGGTCACCACCACCAGCCTTCTTCACCTCCACCACCGTCACTTCCCTCTCATCATAGAGCCTCCTAGCCAAATCCACTGCCGACCTAAAGGTGCTCGGTCGAGTAGCGATCAAGTGCCTGCGAATGTCAGCTGACAGTCCCTTAATGTACCGGTTAATCTTTCGAGACACCGGCGTCACCTGATCCGGCACCAGTCATGCCATCTCATTAAATTTGGTGGTGTACTGTTGGTGGGTCATGGTTTCCGCTTCGAGTTGTAGGAACTCCCTCTCGATCTTATCGAGTTCCCTGTAAGGACAGAATTCCTCAATTACCAGCTTCTTCAACTCGTTCCATCACATTTTCCCGATGGCTCTGGAACCTTCAGTTTGGACAATATTGTCCCACCAAACCAATGCCAAGTCGACAAAAGAGTGAGTCGCGAACTTCACCCTTTGATCTTCGTGACACTCACTGATCTCCAACACAGCCTCCATCTCCCTCACCCAGCGGTGAGTGGCAGCGGTATTGCCATTGCCGTCGAAAGTCGGGGGCTTGCAGCTTTGGAATGCCCCGTAACTGCATCCCTTGGTCGTCACCCCTACTACATCATCCTCTTCCTCGTCAGACACTACCGTCTTAGGCTCTGGCCGTTCCACTTTTCTTTATCATTAATCTTTCACTTTATTAATGATAATAATTTCTGTTTGGATCATGATCATACCACGTAGAATCATATAATAATGACATTAATAAATATGATAACAATAATAATAACCCTGATAATAATAGTAATAATAATAGTAATAATAATAATAATGATAAGAGTCATAATGAAAACCAAGCATAATCATGTGCATTAAATAAACCCTAGTCAACATCGGTCCAAACCCTAAATGCACAGACTCCCACAAAATTTCTGCATTTAATTCTAACCCTAGTCAAAAGAGATGTTCAAAGTTGCGAAAACTACAGGGGAATAAAGCTATTGAGTCACACGATGAAATTATGGGAAAGAGTTATTGACACGAGAATTAGACGGGAAACTCAGATAGCGTCAAACCAATTTGGATTTATGCCAGGACGCTCTACAACAGAAGCAATACATGCCATAAGGAGGTTAATGGAGAAATACAGAGAAAAGAAAAGGGACCTCTATATGGTATTCATCGACCTAGAAAAGGCCTATGACAGTATTTCGCGTCAACTAATTTGGGAAAGTCTACGACTTAGAAGGGTACCAGAGAGGTATATCAAAATAATCAAGGATATGTATGATGGGGCAAAAACGTTGTGCGAGCCCCGATCGGAGACACAGACTCATTCACAGTGGAAGTGGGACTCCACCAAGGATCGGCACTGAGCCCATTTCTCTTCACAATAGTGTTAGATGAGTTGACCAAGTCTATACAGCAGCCAGTCCCGTGGTGCATGCTCTTTGCGGATGATATTGTCTTAATATTGGAATCTAAAATGGTGCTTAACGACAGGCTAGAACAGTGGAGAGCAGCACTAGAGCGCAAAGGTTTAAGGATAAGTCACTCTAAGACAGAATACATGCATTGTAACTTTAGTGGTGAGGCGGAAGAGGACACCCAAATCAGTATTCAGGGTATGGCGGTCCCACAAACGTCTAGGTTCAAATACCTGGGCTCGTACCTGCAGGAGGACGGAGAAATACACAGCGATGTAGCGCACCGTGTTCAAGCAGGATGGTGCAAGTGGAGAGCAGCATCAGGGATCCTATGTGATAAGAGGTTTCCAGCAAAACTAAAGGGAAAGCTATACCGAGTGGCAGTACGTCCAGCTATGTTATATGGAACAGACTGCTGGGCCACAAAAATCGCAAGAGAAACAAATAGAGGTAGCGGAAATGCGAATGCTGAGGTGGATGTGTGGTCACACAAGACTGGATCGGATAAGAAACGAAGTGTTTCGACAGAAGCTAGAAGTGGCTTGTATCGCATATAAAATACGAGAGGGAAGATTAAGATGGTTTGGGCATGTCAAGAGGAGACCAATGGCGGCACCAGTTAGAGCAGTAGAGAACATCATCTTAGAGGGTAGGAGGAGTAGAGGAAGACCAAGATTGACTTGGGATGAGGTAATTAGGCGAGATATGATACATTTGCACCTCTCTGAGCACATGATCGAGGATAGGAGTGAGTGGAGGCGTAGAATTAAAATTAAGGACTTTTAGTTCGACCTATAGGCAGGAAGGGTATTTGAAGTCCGGTTGCGGGCCTGATGTCTAAGTAGTCCATATCTGCCCTTCAACGGTGATTATACCTGCTCCTATGATGTATGTATGCTATGTGTTGTACGATTTATTGTATACTGTATGCTATTGTGTCGTATGATTTATTGTATGATGTCTTGCTATCGGTATGGCTTTTGGTATACTGTATGCTATGTGTTGTATGATTTATTGTATGATGTCTTGCTATCAGGATGGCTTTTGCTATCGAGTCGGGGGTCTCTTTGGAAGCGGTCTCTCTTCCTAACAAGATAGAGGAAAGACTCGCCTACACCTACCCTCCCCAGACCCTGCTCTTGAGTGGGATATACTCGGTTTGTTTGTTTGTTTGTTTGTTTGTTTGTTGGGCGCATGAGGACTATTTGGGCGCATCAGCCCTATTCAGGCGTTTCACCACTATGTAGGCGTCGCTGCCCACACTTAGCCAAATAAACTCTTAGGCGCATGAACTATTCAGGCGCATGAGCCTGTACTTAGGCGCCTGAATGAAAAGTTGGGCGCATGAGCACTATTGGGGCCCATGAGGTCTTAGGCGGATGGGCACATTTAGTCAAATTCAGCCTATTTCTAGGCGCATGACTACTATTTAGGTGCATGAGTTTCAGGCGCATGGGACTTAGGCGCATTAGGTCCTGTTTGGGCGCATGAGTAACACTTAATATTTCAAAGGCAATATTTAGGCGCATGAGCCTTATATAGGCACATTATCAACCTGTTATGTTTCTAAGTCGATTTCAGTCCCAAACATCATATTACCTTGTTCTAAGTATACACATACTATACTAAGCATGAACATAAACCATAAGATTATATTCGCCCAAAACATACCCCACCCACATACACATGCACATGAACATACGGGTAACATACCCACTCTCATAAAAACATACATACATGTATTTTCCAGCCCCAAAATCGTATAAAGCATGTAAAATGGGGTTCTAGAAACTCACCTTAGTTGTTTTCAAGCATTATACTCTAAATCTTGGACTTCCCAAAGAATTTGAACACCTAAAAACAACACCACACACACACACGAGCACAATCACAAGCACATAAGCACATAAACATGTAACCGGGATAAAACCCGTCATAAACATGTAAAAACCACGAATTCTTACCTTGAATTCATTCACTTCTTCTTCTTCTTTAATCCGAGAGTATTCTCTGCTCTCTCTCTCTCTCTAAAACCGAAGAAGATGGTGATGTGAAAAGAGGGTGGGCGGCCATGCCCACCTTTACACCAACTTTTCAAAGATTTTGTCCTTTTTGCACCTTTGGTCCCTCCACTTTAGGTTGACTTTCACTTCCTTCTTTTTCTTTCTCTTTTATTCTTTTATTTCCTTCTAAAAAAATACGGGTGTTACACTTGGCGACAGGTTGGGCACCCGGTATCAGATCAATCTAAAACTCGATCTCTCGGTCAGGTGGCAGTCCCGATAAGTCTTACGGGAACACGTCTGGAAAATCACACACAACCGGAACATCGGATAGTTGTGGTGTTGGCGTTTCCACATCCTTTCATAACATAAGTAGGCGCTACATCCACGCCTCATACACTTTCCCGCCACCGCCATTGAGATCACTTTTGGAATCGTCGTGATCCGATCCCTATAAACGGTTAACGAACTCCCGTCGGGGGCTATCAAACAAGTCATCTTCTTACGACACACTATATTCGCCTCGAAGTCCGCCAGCCAATCCATCCCGAGTACCAAGTCGAAACCACCTAAGGTTATCACAAACGGTCTAACCGGAAATTTATGACCCTCTAACTCCACATCACAACCCTCTATCAACTCTGAAATCCTGGTAGACTTACCTATGGCAGTTTCTACATCAAATGGCGCATCAACACGTCTACTACTAACAGGCAGTTTAGCACAGAAAGCAACAGAAATAAAACTCCTACTGGCACCCGAATCAAATAATACAGAGGCTAAAGTTTAGTTCACCAGAAACGTACCGGATACAACATCAGGGTCCGTCCTAGCCTCCTCTTGTGTCATTGTGAATGCCCTGGCGCTCGTCCTCGGTCCTTCATTCCCCGTCTTCTTCACTCTGGAACCCTCAGCTCTCGGCTTTTTACAGTCTTTACTCATATGACCACTTTCCCCACAGTTGATGCACCTCGCGCCCCTACAATCTCTAGCCATATGACCAGGCTTCCCACGCTTGAAGCAAACATTCAACCCCCATCTACACTCTCCATTATGCTCCTTCCCACATTTGCCACACTTTCTCAATCCCGTACCCGGTGTGGCTACACGGCGATCATCCACCCGTGCCTTCTTGTTACCCGTCGAGGCGTCACCCCTACCGAACCTCTTCCCCTTCCAGTCTTGATCACCGCCACTCTTCTTACGGAACTTCTGTCACCACAACAACAGCCCTCTCATCATACAGCCTTCCCGCCAAGTCCACTGCCGACCTCACGTGCTCGGTCGGGCAGCGATCATGTGCCTGCGAATATCCGCTGGCAAACCCTGAATATACCTCTCGATCTTTCGCGACAGAGGTGTCACCTCATCCGGCACCAGACGTGCCATTTCGTTGAACTTTGTGGTGTACTGTTGGTGGGTCATCGTCCTCGCCTCCAGCTGCAGGAACTCTCTCTCAACCTTATCCATCTCTCGATGAGGACAGAACTCCTTGATCACCAACCTTTTCAACTCGGACCACTTCATTTTCCCAATGGCCCTACTACCCTCGGCTTGGACTATGTTGTCCCACCAGCATAAAGCCGAATCCGTGAAAGAGTGGGTAGTGAACTTCACTTTTTGGTCCTCCCGGCACTCGCTGATATCAAGAACGACCTCCATTTCCCTTACCCACCGGTAAGTAGCAGCAGCGGTGCCATTACCGTCAAAAGTAGGGGGCTTGCATCTCATAAATGCCCCGTAATTACAGCCTCGTGCTGACTCCTGCACAGGCTCCTCCTCCTCCTCTTCATTAGAAAGAACCATTTCCGGCTCTGGTTGCTCCTGTCTTCCTGAGGACCTATTCCTCTCTTTTCGTTCTCTTTCCCTGACAACCCTTATCACTTCGGTCACCACAGACGGTAAGATCGTCTGCATGACCTGATGCACCTCTTCAACCACTGCCTCTTTTACCGAGGCTCTCAGATTAACGCTCTCGTCTACACCCTCCGGATGAGGGGTCTCGGGTTCTTCAGGAACCTCCTTCTCAACTCTAGGCCTTCCTCTTGTGGCTCGTGGTTTAGCACCACGTCCGCCACCACCTCCACCACGTGAGGCTTTGGATGATCTACCACCGGCCATCCTCTATCACACACTGAAAGATTCAAACACTAACACGGTCATTCAAGGGAATAGCTCAGTTTATGTCAAGTATAGTAAGTTCCTAATTACAATGGCCAGTTGTGATTAGCCACTTACTTTACTTTTCGTACCCCGAGCATTACCTGTCTTGACTACGTCGGTATCTAAACCTACCAGCAACACATAAACACATAACATGCGCACATAATACCGGTTAACTTTAAAAAAAAAACTGATGGCACGCAGCTACTCAGATTGGCATCCCTTCCCTTTCCATCCCATTTTTAGTTTAAGTTAAGGTTTATTTTGAAATTTTACCCGTTTCACTTAAACTTTGGCTCTGATACCAACTTGTAAGGCCCCGTTCCCGGGCACCTCACAGCTGGCCATCATCGCACTTAAAACATGTCATTATATAATCATTACAAAAAAATCATGCAGCGGAAACTTTGAAATAACTTTTTGCAATTTACTATAAATGCTTTTGCCAGTTAATACAACGTTCATCAGTTACAAAATCTATATTGTTGTATTACATCACAAAAGCATTACACAAATGAATGCCATCCCAAAAGAGCTGAGTATCCGCCTCGCGCCATCCTCAGCAACTTTACCTGCCAACTGGAAACACATAAAAAGTCAGCGTTGCTGAGTGAGTTCTTGTTTTATAATAAAACATACATTTCTTTCGTAAACCGTTCTTTACATACATGCGGTCACACAACATACATACACATAGATAATATCATTATTATCTTCATCATTCATTCATTAGCTTTTGTTCATTTACCGTTCATCGTTAACATTCACATTCTTTCATAAACTCTTTCTTTCGTCCATATGTTTCTTACATTCATTCATACGTTCATTACATTCATTCGTACGTTCATTACTTTCATTCATATGTTCGTTACATTCATTCGTACGTTTATTAATTTCATTCGTACGTTCACTACATTAATTCATACGTTCATTACTTTCGATTACATGTACAATACCTCGAACATTGTGCACTAGTGCTGGTGCTGGACCTATGGTAATTAATCATGAACATTGTGCACGAAGCTGATCCAGTCACCTAGGGCAAGTACATGCACACTTATCTTTCCTCTTTCATTTTGGATCAATGCCATGCGCTATACCCCGAACATTGTGCACAAGTGCTGGTGTTTAACCTGTGGTAATTAATCAAACATTGTGCACGAAGCTGATCTAGTGACCTAGGGTAAGCGGCAAGGATCCCGTACATATGGTCAATCATAAGGATTGGACCCCAGTGTGCATCCTTCGGGGTAGCTAACCCCCACACCGTTGAGCTAACACCTTCTTTGGGTGTGCACTTCATACCTTTGCTTGCAAGCCTTTTCTTACTTTCATTAATTCATTCGTTAATGCATATATTCATTCATCATGTTCCTCTTTCATTATCTTTCACTTTACGTTTCTTAATACTTTCATTACATTTATTAGTCATAATGCGTAAAGCCACGGAAAGATAAACACGTATCGAAACAAGGAACATCGACATTTACAAGTCATCAGTCATCAGCATTATATAGGGCAACATCATACTTAACATGCAACACTATCCTCATCGTGCCTAACATAACTTCTAAGGCCAAGAAATGCGAATGACGCTGTAGCAAATGTGGATGGCACTGTAGCAAGTGCGGATGGCACTGTAGCAAGTGCCGATGGAACTGTAGCAAGTGCGGATGGCACTGTAGGAAATGCGGATGAGCAAATGCCTTGTCCGCATTTCAGTTGTTGTCTGCATTAGTTAATGCTGATGAGTAAATGCCTTAGCCGCATTTCATTAGCTCTCCGCATTAGTTAATGTGGATGAGTAAATGCCTTAGCCTCATTTCATTTGATGTCCGCATTAGTTAATGCGGATGAGCAAATGCTTTGTCCGCATTTCAGTGGTTGTCCGCATTAGTTAATGCAGATGAGTAAATGCCTTAGCCGCATTTCATTAGCTCTCCGCATTAGTTAATGCGGATGAGTAAATACCTTAGCCGCATTTCATATGATGTCCGCATTAGTTAATGCGGATGAGTAAATGCCTTAGCCGCATTTCATTAGCTGTCCGCATTAGTTAATGCGGATGAGTAAATGCCTTAGCCGCATTTCATTAGCTGTCCGCATTAATTAATGTGGATGAATAATTTAACCTGCAAAGTAACTTCTGCTATTTTCAGATCCAATCATCATCCTAACACATCCTTGGCACAGATCTTCCATACTACACACTTAGAACAAACTAAACATCATACACTTCATAGGAAAACACCTAAAACATACATCACCATACTTAGTCAAACGTCATGCTGAAATTCATAGTTTGCCTTAAAAACCTTATGTCCAGTATGCATAACAGTCCCAAACGAATCATACACTTACACATACATACATGAACGAGTTTTTCACCCAAATACCTGAAAAGAGTTTTCAGATGTGTTCCAGCCCCAATGTCATTCAAAAACGTGTAAAATAGGGGTCTTAGAACTCACCTTATGCAACTTTGAGTATGAATTCTTCAAAACCGTTTGTTGTGAGCTCAAGCACCTCGAACTCGACTTCTCTTGTTCTTCCTTCAAAAACCTGAATTCTGCTCTTTCTCTCTCTAGAATATCCGAATGAAAGGATGTACAGAGATGGTGTGAGCGGCCATACCACCTTTTGTACAAAATAAATATAAATTTTGTACTTTTGACACATATAACCCCTCAACTTTGGTTAAACTGCATTTTCTCCTTTTTATTCATGTTTATTATTTCTTTCTCGTCTATAAAAATTTTCGGGTGTTACACCTCTCAGCAACACCATTTTGTTGAGTAGTTCTGGAAGCACTATATTGTCTGGCAATCCCTTTTGAGTTATAGAATGAGTCAGGAATGAAGTTCTTAAACTCAGTCCCTTGATCACTTCTGATAATTTTAACCTTATGATCTATTTGGTTTTCTATTTTAAGAATAAAGGATTTTAAAGTTTCAGTAGTTTCATCTTTAGTTCTTAAAAAGAATATCCATGTGAATCTTGTAAAATCATCAACTATCACAAGGCAGTATGATTTCCTTCCAATGCTCATTATACTTGTGGGACCAAAAAGATCCATGTGCAATAAGTGTAATGGAGTAGTGATAGAGTTAACACATTTGGATTTGTGAGATGTCCTGTGTTGTTTCCCTTTCAGGAAAACAACACAGTTATCTTTGCAGAAAGCTCCTCTTTAGGCAAACCATGTACCAAGTTATTTTTAGCCAATTTATTCATTGTCTTAAAATTTACATGACACATACGTTTATGCCATAGTGTTGACTCATCACTATCAGCTTTGGAAAGAAAACATGATACTTCACCCATAGGAGAAGTATTGTTCATATCTAGCTTGTACATATCCCCTTTCCTGGGAGATCTAAGAAGCACTAATTACGGAGGAATTGTCATCCCTGATTTGAGGATAATGCACTTATGTTCTGTGAAAAGCATTTGATGCTTTTGATCACAGAATTGAGAAACATTTAACAGATTGTGTTCAAGCTATTTGACAAAGTGAACTTTGTCAATCTTTAATTCACCATTGGATATACTTCCTCTGCCATAAATATATCCTCCGGCCTCACCTCCAAATTGGACAGGTCCTCCATCATAGTTCTGGATATGTTGAAGGAGAGATATGTTCCCTATCATATGCTTGGAGCATCCATTGTCTACAATCTAGACATTGTTGTTCTTGTCAGATGGATGTCCCTGCACATAAGATGAGATTATTAGTTTTGATTGGAAGCCCAAGCCTTGCTGGTCTTGGGTTCTTCCAATGTTAATAGTATAATTGAACCAAAAGATATGCATTGGGGTTCAATATGGGTCTTTGAAGAAGAGGTTTGGGCTGCAGCATCTTCCTTGATCTTCCAGTCCACCCTTTGGTTAATCTTGAAGGATGAGCTTGTTGAAGCTTTTGCAGCATGGTCTTCTTCCGAAGCTTCTTTCTTTTCGAAAGAAGCCTTCACCACCTTTTCTTCCGAAGCAGTCTTCTTCTGGGATGGTTTCATGGGAAATTTCTTGTTCTTCCGAACTTTAGTAGCTTTTACCTCCGAAGCCATTTTCCTTTCGGAAGAAAGATTTTATTCCGAAAGCAACTTTGCTTCCGAAACTGGCTTTCCCTTCTTCATCACTTGTGTCGTTTGAAAAGGTCCAAATGTGAAACCTTCCCTGACTCCTTCTTTTCTAGCATTATTTGCATAATGTGTGCTTGCAGGATTGTAGTAACAATCTTTGCCATGTGGTTTTGCAGTCCACACATTATGCATGCAATGTTTGTCTTTAAGGAATGTGAGGGTTGCTGTTTCATGGGCTTCTTCTCTGCTTCAGCAACTTTTTCTTTCAACTTCTGATCCTTTGTCAGGAAAGGAGTGGTGGCCTCTATTGTTGCTTCATCCTTCAATTCTAATGAGGAAGGGTCAGCAGTTGGAACCTCTTGCTCCTCAGTACCACATCTAGGTTGTCTAATAGACTCATAGGAATGTGGTGGAGCAATTTCATTGGCTCCCAACCCTCCTTTGTTCTGATAACAGAGTTTAGAATGGGAGGATGATGCAAGAATAGCTTGGAAGTTTTGCTCAGAAATAGCATACTTCCTGACCTGAGCTTCAGCAGTGACAAGCTGAGCTTGAACCTCAGACAATTTGGTTATCAAATCTTTTATTTGAGTCTTATAGTTTGAATGTTCATGTTTTAATAGGGACACAGTTTTCTCTAACTACTCAATTTTTCTTTGATAGTCAGATTCGGCCCTTTAAAATCAGTTTTCAAAACATTTAAAGACTCAATATCGGATTTAATCTACATATTTTAATCCTAATACAATTTAACCTTGGTAATACATGCAGGAGTACAGAGATGTTCATATATCTCAGTGTCATATGTTCCTTCCATGAGAGCTTGAGCAGGAGTCACATCTTGCACCATAAAGCTCCAGTTAACTTCTTGAGCCATTGCAGCTGTTTCAGTTGACTTTCCAGTTGGCTTTGAGATGGAAGGATGTGTGGAGGCCTGTGGGGTTCCCGGATTTGTCTTGGGAGCCTTGCATTCCCTTGCAAAATGACCAAGTTGATTGCAGTTATAGCATTTGGCCTTGGTTTTGTCAAACCAAAACTTGCTGTTAGTTGGGTTCTGGGGAAACTGCCTTCCCGTTCTCTTGAAGAACTTCTTTGCTCTGTAGGTTAAAAGAGCCATCTGTTGGACTATGTCCACATACTCTACATCATCTGGACTAAAGCATTCCAGATCATCAAAGCAATACTGAAAATCACTTGAATGTCCACTTCCTGAGACAAAGGCACAACTGTCCTGAAAGGAACTCTGTTGTGCTGGTTGAAACCTTGGAGTCTCAGGAAATATGATGTATGGTCCAGATGAGCAGGATGGCTGTTGAGTGTAAGTCAGGTACTGTTGAGGTTGTGTGGGTCCTTAGCCTTCAGAAACCATCAAAGCATTGCTAGTAGGAAGACTCAGGGGTCCGCTTGTCTGATGGGCTCTCTTGCTCTCCATTTCCAAACGGTGTCCATCAAGAATACCATAAAGCTCGGTCATGGTGAGTGTGTTCAGATTCTCTGTTCTCTTGATAGAGACATAGTAGAATGTCCATTTATTAGGAAGAGAACTCATGAACTTTCTTGTAAGGTCTTTAAGTTCAGGAGTGATTCCCATAGACTGAAAGGAAGAAATGAGATCCATGTACCTGAAGTATTGCTGACTGAGAGTCTCTCCAGCAATATAGGTGAAGTTCTCAAACTGCTGCTTTAGTGAGTCCTTGGAGTCATTTGAGCTAGAGTACATTTGAGAAAGTGCATCAAACAATTCTTTGGCTGACTTGCAATGCTCAAACCCCAGCATGATGGAGTTTGGTATTGCAGTCATGAGAATAGTCATAGCATTACTGTCAATGTCCATCTTCTTTCGGTCCTCATTAGAGTAATCTTCAATAGCCTTCTCTATCATGGCCCTATTTCCACCAGATGAAGCCACCTTGGGTTTATACGGTCCATTGACAATAGATTGCCACATTTTGCTGTCTTGATACCTGATGAAGCCTTCCATGCGTCTGCTCCATGATCTGAAGTTTTCAGGGGTGATGACAGGTGCTTTGGTCATCGTCCCCATTTCAACTTCGAATTTGTTGAGGGCCATATTGAGTGTGTAGTAGTGAGGAGTGAAAAACAGGTTGATTTGGATGGTAAGATCTCACAATCAAGAGCCTGGAAGCTCTGATACCAATTGCAGGATCGGTTTTTGTCACTTAGAACTTGGTTTTCTCTCAACTCACAAATGCCACACTCGGATCAAATGAAGCAGAGTCTTATCTAAGAGCTGATAATAATATACTAAGTAACAGAAAAGCACAAAGATATAATTTTCAAGATACTTGTATATATTACTTTTCAACTCAAAGTGTTACAAGACTCTTACAAGCATTCAAGCATAACTTATGAGTTACAATGAGAAACTATATATACTACTATCTACAGCCGGATATACTTTGATACCAGCTGGAAGCCTATGACTAAAGCATATACTACAATGCTAGAGTTAAGGTATCTTAGATAAAGTATTATCTAAGATATGGTAGTCATGACATGTCCATGACTTACCTGTTGTTACTAACTTAAGTTGGTAACTGCACTACCTAATAAAGGTAAACAGTGGAATAAAGTATGGTCAACTACATGGCTTTTGAGAAAACGCCATGCAGTTTATCAGAGGTCTGCAGCAGAGTGTGAGAAGGTCCATACTTATGTTCACTGGTTCATGGCAGAGTCTTCCAAAGGATAAGTTGGCTTCGGAAGAACAAGTTCTTCCGAGACCACTTATACTTTGGAAGAGACTACTTCTTGCGAGGCTTGATGAACTTCATACTTCGGAAGCAGTCTTCTAGTTTCTTATCTTAAGACTTTATCTTCGGGAGCATGTCTTTGTCTTCAGAAGTAGAGCTTTGTCTTCAGAAGTTGATATTTCACTTTGTCTTCAGAAGTTCTCTACAACCTTCGGAAGTTTCATGCTTAGCTTCGGAAGCCTTTATACATAGTACAAAAAATTGTCTAAGTGAATTGGTTTTGGTTGCACCAGCCTTCTTCTTGATCCAACAATATGCAAGGTAGAACTCTATAGACTGCTGGAGTTATTAGATGGATTTTTCATATTCATCTCCATCTGGTAGCCACTAAGGATGCCATATAACTCAGTAAGAGTAAGGGTCTTAAGGTTTTCAGTCCTCTTAATGGCCACACAGTAGTGTGCCCATTGTCTAGGAAGAAGGACATGAATTTCTGTTGGGTCTGAAGGATAGTCTAATATTATCAACACAGTCAAAGTCAACAAAGTCAACGTCAACGGTCAAAGTCAACGCAACAGTCAACTCGACGCGTTCGGGATGAAGATTAGAGAAAAGACGTTGAAGATATATTTGTCTAGGATGTTTATCGTTAATAAATATATTTTGTGTCGACAAAATATATTTAATCTTGTTTTTAGACATTTTGGGTTTTTATTGTAATTTTTAATTGTCATAGTTTAAGGTTCTAAGTGTTATTAGTAAATTGTCATTTACTATAAATAGTAAAGTATGGCAATTAGGGTTTTAAGCTTGGAGGAGCTAGTGATTAGGGTTTCCACTTTGAAATTATTTTGTAATCACATTTTTGGATTTAACAAGGGTTTTATTCATTGTTCTTGGTGTTCATCCAAGTTCTTCATATTTTATGTGTTTGATCCAAATTTTCATTGTTAATTGATTGATTCAAGTGCTCCTGGAACAACAATTTGGTATCAGAGCCAACTGGAATCAATCTCTATTGCTGATTTGAAAATTTTATTACTGATTTTTGGAATTTCTTAGAGAGAGAAAGTGGGTTTCTAGAGAGAGAAAGTAGATCTGAGTTTAATTTTTTACAAATTCAACATCAACAACATCAGATCTATCATTATCTACAACATATATTGGATCTACATCATCGTTTATACAAGAAAATTCAAAGAAAATCTTCAGATCTGAAATTTCTCTCACATACACTAGTGTATGTTCTTAGTGTTCTTGAGGATCTTCAAATCTTCAAAACATCAAGCTGCGAATTTAGCATTATCTTGAACGAAAGTTCACATTTTCTAGCGAAAATTCTAGCGAAATTGCTGCCAAAATCATCAACGAACCTGCGAAATTAAAACAAAATTTTCAGCGATTAAAAAAAATCTGCGAATTTGAAGATTATTTCTGCGAAATTATAAAATACAAAATTAATCTGCGAATTTATAAAAATCAAACTGCGAATTTAACCTAAAATCTTGCTGCGAAATTAAAAAAAAAAACTTGTTGCGAAATTACAAGTTTAACCTGTGAATTAAAAAAAACAAAAATCTATCTGCTAAACCCTATCCGCCGGTCATACCTTCCACTACCACCACCACCATCTCTCTCAACTTGAAACACCAACCACGGCTGCCATCACCACTACCGTCACAATCATCACCAATCACCAACCACAACTACCATCACAACTACCATCACAACCATCACCAACCACCAACCACGGCTGCAACCACATCACAACCATCACCCACAATAACCACCAACCACTTTCCATTCACCCGCCGCCGCACCACCAACTGATCTAAGAACCCAACACCACCCGCAGTTCCCCTCATTCGACACCCCGTCTCTTGGCCACAACCCTCGACCCCAACCCCTCGTGAACTTATCACCGCTTAACCACCACCGCTGCGACCACAACCAACAACAACCCACCATCATAGATTTACCACCACCCATAACATAGAACCATCCGAGCCATCCCCCTTTCTCCAGTACCCTCCTGACTCACTCACCCCATCACCGAACCACTACTACTGGCACCACCATCGTCACCCTACACACCCGAACCAAACACCACACCACCGCCAACCCTAACCCGTCGGCCACCTATCCGCCACCCCACCAACCGCCCCCAGCCCTACCTATCTTCTCCTTTCCCTCCGGTCGCACGACCATAGCCTCCTTCCACCTCCCTCCCTCGCTCAACATTAGTACAGATCTATCCTCACCATCATGAAATCGAACCAAAACAAAAAAAAGGGGTTGAAGAAATTTTGGTTTTGGGTTGAGGAAGTCACCGGAGAAGGTAAACTACTAGTTCCGGCGACTGGCCAGTGACCTGGCAAAGCCCCCGGCGGCGAGTGCCGGTGATTTCGGCGCATAAACCGCTAGATCTTCACGACGGTTGATGTAGATTCCGAAGATGACAGGAGTGTTAGTCACAATAGTTGTGGTATAAACCATTACTCAAGGTGATAGTGGTCCAGCTGATGGATGAAAAACCCTTGTAGGTTGTGTGTGTTTAAGAGTGTGTTTGAAGTTAAATGTTTGAATGTATGTTGAAAGACAAAGAGAGAGAGAGAGAGAGAGAGAGAGAGAGAGAGCAGTCAATTTAGTTTTGGAGGTGTTTTTATTTTGAAGTGATTTAAGGGTAGAGTAGGTTTAAACAAAGTTTTGTATTAAAAAATTTTGCTTTGAAACGATATAGTTGATATTAAAAATATTTGTCTTTGGGCTGGGTTTTCTCAAACAATTGGGCTAACTATTTGGTTAAAAAAAATTGTTGGTCGGGTTATACAATACGTTTTTCTCGGAGGAGAATTATTTTAAAATTTTTGAGAAAAATATTTTTAGGTCGTTTAATTATTCAAAAATGTCATCTTCAGAAGACTTTAAATCAGATAATCTCACAACGGCTCAAAGCCGGCTTGACTGTTTTGCAGCTTTAAAGAATGAAAAGATGTCTGATGTTGTTGATTGATTTCTGATGGTGGCAAGCAACATTAAAAGGAATGATGACCAGCTGGGAAACCATGAGCAAGTCACAAAACTCCTGGACTCTCTTCCTCCACAGTGGAGTCCACAAGTTAGATTGTTAAAGCTGGAAAGAAATTTTGCTGACTACAAACTCATGGAAGTTATCAACAAGTTGAAGTCATTTGATTTGGATATGAAAAGTAAAGAGTACAGTCAATTCATGTATGGTGGTGTATCTTCAAGCATTGAGAACAAAGAAACTAAAGAAGAAGTCAACCATGCATTGTTGATTGAGGTGGTAAACAATGCTGAGGATTCTATTGAGGATTTTGATCCTTTTAAAGAATTCAGGTGTGATACTCAAGGTGAGAGTTTTGGTGATGTTGGTGATTGTGCAAGCCGATGTAAAGTTCAGGATGAAGAATAACAAGAGGAAGGTGAAGCTGAAGAAGCTAAGAAGAGAGCTACTGAGGAGGAAGAATACAAAAAGAACACTCCCGTTTGTCAATGTGAAAAAGCCCTAGCTGCGGAGAAGATAGTTATGGGACTCCCTTATGAGGTTGTACAGGACATGTGTTCTCCTCCCTGTAAAATTCGTTTATTCGGGGTTTATAAAGCTAAAAGATTATTGTTAGAAAATGAAAAAGAATTAAAACGAATAAACAAAGAACTTAAAATCAATGAGTCCAAATATTTTATTAAACTGAGAGAAGCTTTAAAAGAAACTGATCTTTTAAAAAGAAATCTTTTAGAAAAGAATGTCGAGATTAATGTTTTGAGCGAACGAGTCACATTAGCAGAATTTGAGACTAGCAAGCTTAAAACTAAACTTGATAAATGGACGATATCAGGGATGAAACAGGAAGAACTATTCTGTAAGAAAAGGGGAGCAAGAATCAAAACGGGTGTGGGATGTGGTGAAACTTCATATGTTTATCCTCCTCCTAGCACCCATTGTTACTCTCCTATGCCTCAACCTCATCCATCTAATGATTTGATTGAAGTTGCAGACACTAATAGTTTAAATGCAGGGTTAAGCAGTGTTAATTTTCAAGAGGTTAGAGATGTGCAGGATTCTCCTGTAGGTTTGGGATTCCTCAGGCAGGGGTCTGATAAGAAAACTAATGACAATTCCACCTCTGATGCTCCAAAATCAATATCAGTTGCTTCTCCAACCTTCTTCAATAAATTCAAAACAGGTAACATTCCTTCGTTTGTTCCTGTCAGGTTTGTCAAAGAAGGAACAGTTGTCGAATCGTCAGGCAATCAAAATTCTATAACCAAAGCCGACACAAAAGGAGGTGTCAATCAAGATCCGTTGGAGAAAGATCTGTGTATACGAGACTGGATAAGCTTAGATGATGAATCAAACACAGAGGAGCCTGTTGGTTCATCACAGGTCAAGATAACTCCTAAATTTGTCAAGTCTCAAAAGCTTCCAAAAGCTAAATCAAGACCTATCCGAATCTCATCCCCAACTGCTAAACAAATCAGTAGTTCCTCCAAAACTCAGCAGAAGCACTCACCATCTTCATCTGCTATCCATCAAGCTTGTCACAAATCTACCTCAAAGTGTGCCAAGTCACCAGTCATACAAAAGGGTTCTTGGGAGAATGCTCCGATTTCATCTCCTCAAACATCACACTTCAAATCACAGACCTGTTTAAAATCCACATCGACAAAGCCTCAAAAGGTTCACTCTCCTGATATCCAAAAGACAAAGATTCAAGGTTGTCAACAAGCTGCAACAACCTCAAAGGAGGCTCCATCCTCTCTTACTATCCATGGACCAATCAAGCATAACAATCCATTCAAGGCTTGCTTCAAGTGTGGAAAGGAAGATCACATGCTCAAGAAATGCCTAAAGAGAAATGCTTCGGATGGTAAAGGCAAAACGAATTGCATCTCCGGATCAGAGTCTAAAAGGAATGTGTCTGACGGTAAAGGCAACGTGGGTTGCTTCTCTGGATTCCAAGGTAAAAAGCACACATCTTTGAATGGTTGGATGACGAACATTCCATCCAAACCTTCGCATGTGAAGCAGTTTTCACATGATTCAAAGATGAAAGTGACAAAAGCATCAAAACCAAAATCTTTTCCCTCGGGGATTAAACAGAATATGATTTCCAAATTTAATTCTTTCAAATCGAAAATGCTTGAAACGAAACGAATTTGGCAAATAAAAAGGAAGGATACAGAAATCCCCGATCTTTCCACAAATTGTGTGCCGAAGCAGGTTACTTATATTGATGAAAAAGGAACTCCCGGGACTTCGATGGCATGGGTTCCCCTTTCTAACTAATTTGTTTATGAGTGCAGGAACAATTCAGGAGGACTGTTAGTAATCCGGTTTACTGACAGAGATTGTTCTTAATTCAAATTTGAGGCGGAACAAACAGGTTAAGGTAAAGGTATTTTATCCACAATCTGGATTTTTATCTGCATAATCACAGTTCTCACTTCACCATCTTTGCACATTTCTTAAGAATTCATTTCTTATCTAGATATCAGTGTAGTTTGGAAAACCTTGTTTTGTTAATTTCTATTATTGTACAGTTTTAAAAATATATAAAAAAACATAAAAAAATATATTAACAAAAATTTAAAAAAAACAACAAAAACAACAAAAATAGGTTTGCTAAAATAAAAATTTAGGGGGAGAGTATATCAAAATTAAATAAAATGAAAAGAAATGAAAAGAGAACTGGGAACTTGATTCGAGATGACTGAGAAATGTTTGTATATCATCTTGAAATGCTTGTTTTTGCATGACTTGCATTTTTAAAATGAGAAATGATAGTAACTGATGCTGTTATCTGATTTACATGTTACTTTTAAGTACAAATAATAGAAAACAAACAGATTCTTTAATGATATGCTTGGTAGGCTCAGCCTGAAGAATAAAGTAGACAGCAGCATGATGATTTAAATTAAAATATATGCTTAAGGATGTCTGGATTTACGCAATCATTTTGGCCTGCACGAAAACTGAGTCCCGACAAAAATTGGATTGAGAATTGATCTTTCACCCACCATGATGCAAATCATATAAGGTATATCTCTATCTCTTTGCTATGTTTGGTGTATTTATGTGTCTTGTGTTTGTGCTAATCTCCTCTGCTGTATGGAAGTACTGACCTGGAGGGATGATCTCCTTTGCTGTACGATAGTACTGACCTGGAGCTCGGCACATGATTAAATGGTCATCTCCTTTGTTATACGTGAGTATAGACCTGGAGCTCTCATCATTTTGATCTAAGTTGTGTCAAATCATCTAACAATGAATTCATCACAGAATACAATATTCTGTTGATAATCACTTGCACACTAATGCACAAGCCTTGTTCTATAAAGATCTTAATAAAATTCAAGAAATCCTGAGGTTGGGTGATGGTTTTTTTGATAAATGATTATGGGGTCCTAGCATTCTAAAGTGCTTAATCGAACCTTAACAAATCATCTGATGCTTATTGAAAAAGATAGGGCATGGGTTTAAGTGGACAAACATATCAGCAATCGTTATTGATCTGTTTGAGAATTTCAAAATCATTCAAAGACTGTGATTAGATTCAGTTATCAGTATGATCTCATTGCTTATCAATGATTAATTTCATCTTTATGCTAAAGTATTTTTTGAGGATGTGATCTCATGATCGATTCAGTTCTCGGTTATAAAAAAAATTAATAGATATATAAAATTAAAAAAAATTTAAAAAAATATAATAAAATATAATAAATTTTCATTTCAATATTATTTAGGTCTTCCATATTATGCTATTGAAATCATATCATATTTTCATGCATTTCACGGGAATTACACACACAAACGAACACGGGTTCGCTTGTTTTTCACACACATGTAAACACGGGTTTATTTTGTTAAAATGAAATGATCTAAGTAGATATGTGTAGAATGTGTTTGTGTTTGTGTTGCAGATTATGCTACAAGAGATGGCCGATCATCACATGAGCAATGAACCAGGCCAGAGAACTTGTTCCTCAAATTTACATAAGATACCGAGCAAGGAATCCTCCTCCTACATCTTCTGAAGCACTCAGATATTCAAGAAAGCGGTCTTTGTTATAACTGAGAGGATGCACATGACAAGGGGGAACATAGAAAAAGGGGGAACTTGTGAGATAAAGATCTTCAGTAATAAAATTTGGGAAGCATTAGTCTAGGGGGAATATTGTTGGACCTCAACATTGAGACTGAAGCTTACCAAATTGAAGATCAAATTCAGTTGACTTATCGGTGCTGATCACGATGAAAGACGTTGATAATAGTAGACTAAGGGGGAATATTGTTGGGTCTGAAGGATAGTCTAATATTATCAACACAGTCAAAGTCAACAAAGTCAACGTCAACGGTCAAAGTCAACGCAACAGTCAACTCGACGCGTTCGGGACGAAGATTAGAGAAAAGACGTTGAAGATATATTTGTCTAGGATGTTTATCGTTAATAAATATATTTTGTGTCGACAAAATATATTTAATCTTGTTTTTAGACATTTTGGGTTTTTATCGTAATTTTTAATTGTCATAGTTTAAGGTCCTAAGTGTCATTAGTAAATTGTCATTTACTATAAATAGTAAAGTATGACAATTAGGGTTTTAAGCTTGGAGGAGCTAGTGATTAGGGTTTCCACTTTCAAATCATTTTGTAATCACATTTTTGGATTAAACAAGGGTTTTATTCATTGTTCTTGGTGTTCATCCAAGTTCTTCATATTTTATGTGTTTGATCCAAATTTTCATTGTTAATTGATTGATTCAAGTGCTCCTGGAACAACAATTTCCACACAATATCCCTGTTCTCCAGCTTCACTCAACAACCATTAGAGTCTCCATAATCTCAACATACCTGAAGTATTGTTGAGCCATGGTTTCACCTGTCTTGAAGGTGAATAATTAGCCATAACACTTTTCATCTTAGAAATCTCGGTCTTAGGGGGAGATCACACTGCCAAGATATGTATAGGAATAGGGGAAAGGACTAGTTTTAAGAGAGTGAGCTTCCACTAAAAGAGAATCTCAAACTGCTGCTTCAAGTTGTCTTTCTTGTTTTCTTTGGATTCATTAGACCCCTCATACATCAGCTTCAGTGCATCCCAGAGCTGCTTGGCAGTTTTGCACTTCTTGAAGCCTCTGTAGATGGCATTTGGAAGAGCAGCTTGGAGAGCAGTCATGGCATTTTGATCTACATCTATTCTTTTTCTATCTTCTTCAGAGTAGTCAGGCACTTCTTTTGGTATCATGCCACCTCTAGCAGCAGCTGAAGAGGGCATGGAATGTAGGTCATGAGCTAACAGACTCCCGCATCCTGTTGTCTTGTGACTAGATGAAGCCTTCCATTCTTAGGCACCAAGTATCAAAATCATCAGGAGTGATCAGTAGGGACTTTACCATGGTACCGATTTCCACATAAGACTTAGAAGCTGCCATTTGAAATGTTAAGTGTTTTGTGAGAAGCGAGGAGATTTAAGATGGTGAGATCTTACAATCAAGAGACTGGAATGCTTTGATACCAATTACCGGACCGATTAAGGGAGGTCAATACAATCAGTCTCACAATGAGGAGAGTGTAGGAACACTTAACAGTTCAAATAGGCAACCAAATTTAAGAACAAGATGCAAAGAACACTAGCAAACAATGAGACCAAACTCAAGAACAATATATATGGTTTTCAAGAATGTTGTATATTAATCACAAGTTCTTTTACAAGTGTTACAATGCATAAATAAGATACAAGACCCTAAGACACTTTATACTACACTCTACAACCAGCTATACTTGGAAAGCCAGTTAGAACATTGAAAGACAACAAAATCAATATAAAGTCAAAAGGCAGATTTGCCTTTTGACTAATGACTATGACATGCCATAGCTCACATCCTAATATATTATAAAACGGATAAAAGTACATAAAGTAGAAAGTTACAGACTCAAGACCTTAATGTACAATTGTAAAAGCATGGATCTTTTCACCAACTCATGCAAGTTGGTGACTCACCAGAGTTGCATCTGAAAGTGGTTCTGCTTTATGCAAAAGTACATACGAGAAAAGCATATTCTCCTATGGCTTCGAAAGAAATCTGTCTTCACTTCATTTGGATTCGGAAGACTTTGTCCTTGAAGCTTCGGAAGACTTCATATTTTAGCTTCAGAAAATTTGGTCTTTGGCTTCGGAAGATTTACATTTAGAGTATTTTTTTGCATATTGTAAAACTTTCGAAGCGACTTCAACCTTATACTAAGTGCAAGTATGTAGGAATCCTTGGGTTGCTTTGGTTGCATTAGCCTTCTTATGTAACCTTACAGTACATAAGTAGGTGTAACAAGAATGGCTTAACCAACCCTAAGTGATCAATTAACCCATTGACCCAAATGATTTGGAAAACAATGACATATTTGACCTAGTTGACCTGTTTGACCCTTTGCTGACATATTAATTGAAAACTTGTTTGATCATGTATAGTAACTCTTTGCTCAAGATTATCATGCAAACGATTTATGTATGTCACATTATGAATCTTAAGTTCTATCAAGATTATCATACTATATAGTTTATCATACAACACATGCGAACCTCAACAAATCATCATGTTCAACGTAAATGTAAATAAATCCAACTAATAAGTCACACATTAAGTATAATCACGCACTACATGCCATGTGAAACAACTCCCTACTTCATATCCTAAACCCTACCTATCCTACTAAGTAGGGGCCTTAGATTCGCACGCGTGTATGATGTTCATCATCATATTCAAGTATTACAAAAACACAAAAAGTATTCATCTTGCAGAAGTATATGTTTTATACTCCATAGGAAAATGATATAATTACAGTCGTTATATTATTCACTGTGCTTATTTCTAAATTTAAATGGCTGACATGACTTATCTGATATGCGGGTAGGCTCATCTTGGAAAAGAAAACACATGCAGTGATGAACTAAAGCTTATATTCAACTGTGAATCTTTCATATTAAAGTGTGTGTAAGTATTAGCTCATCCAAATGTGTGTGTGTGTTGTAACCTAAACACATCAGGTAATGATACCTTATGAATCTCATTTACGTACATCAGTTTTTCCTCTCTTTTGATGAGCAAAGACCTAGAGACAGGCACATAGTGCTGATGTCATGATCTAACAAGATTCCCAATGAGGAACACATCCAACTTGGATGAAGAAATAAAAGAAATACATTCCATGTGAATAAACAAAAGAATCTCAAAGAGGATCACCTTCCAAAGTGAAGTGAAAAAGAATCCCAATATGGATCAAACAAACAAAAGGATCAAAGTAAAAGAATCCAATAAGGATCAATCAAAATGAAATATCATATTTTAAATGACCTGGTTATGTAAATTGTTAAAGTTCTACCATTCATTACATGCAGATAGTTGATCTTAGCATGCTTTTGAGTGTGACGTACATGTTGAATACTCAGTCAACTTAAAAACATGATAAAGATCACTAGCATCAATTATTAACCAAGCATGAGTTTAAGAGGACAAATATACTGTGACGCCCTAAACCCGGCAGGGCACCGGAGGCCCGTCACGCAGTTGGATTAATATTTTAAACACAAATCAGAGCTTTCTATTTACAGCGGAAGACTTTAAACACTATTATATATATTAACCCAACTTTTTTTTTAAAAAACATTTTACATATGATTGTATTTAATAATACATCGCCCTATTTACATTATTAACAAGCCCTAAATCCTATGCCAGCAGTTGCTCCAGGATAGCGTCCTCATCAGCTCATACTTGCTTTCCTCTATTGTCAGAGGATCCCTCCTTACCTAGCACACACAACACACTCAAAATCACCAGATAAACTGGTGAGTTCTAATTTTATTAAAACATTAACAACATTTTCACACACACCACAGCTATCTTTTTATTGGCAATATTATAAATTCAACTTTTATCATTATTCTGTCCCACTGGACCTGTCCCATCGAACGTCGGTTGCCCACATCTAGCAACTGCTAGTCCCCCTACCCAGTAACGTCGGTTGCCCACATCCAGCAACTACCAGTTACTCATACTCAGAAACATCGGTTGCCCACATCCAGCAACTACCAGTTTCTCATACTCGGTAACGTCGGTTGCCCACATCTGGCAACTACCGGTTACCGTACCCAGAGACGTCGGTTGCCCACATCTAGCAACTACCAGTCTCCCATACCTAGTAACGTCGGTTGCCCACATCTAGCAACTACCGGTTACTATCTCTCATCCAGTAGGATGCCAAATAATCATCTAGGGTCGTCACCACAAGATGTTCACCAAGCTGAGTGATCGTCATCACTCCTATCAAACTGTACAGTTTCACACCCAGGCATCTTACCCTAACTGGCCTGTTGAGATTTACATCATATTACCATTTCAAAAACATTTCTTTTATTTATTGCCAATATTATCACATTCACTCACACCCCACATATTCTTTCTTTTAGCACCAGTTTTAACATATATTCATTAATCATCACACCCCATCTGATCCATTGGAATCATTACCATCACGTAATGATTAACAATGTTCAGAGGACTATCTTTTACACCCTACCTGACTCATTGCAATCATTACCATCATGTAATGATTAACAATGTTCAGGTAATCATTTATTATCCCCATTTTCCCTCTAACAGCTTGACAAACTGTTAGAAACATATCCATCATTACTATCACAATTCTGGTACTAAAACATTCAATTCATTTATCATTATGTGTGTGCTAGCCCGAATGTTAAAACCAAACATTTAAAAAGGGCTTAGAACTCACCTTATCAACTTTCTCATGACAATCTACACAATTCACGTACACGAGGTAACTAGTCCTTCCTCTAATCAAGGTATATCTAAAGCAATAAACCCTGATTCAATAAACTTATTCTCAAACAGGCCCTCATGCGATTGAACACTTATGCGAATGAGCAATCATGCGACTGGACCTATGCGAATGAACCATGCGACTGCACCTTCAGTCGTACGACTAACCATTCATTCGCACGATTGAGTTCTCATTCGTATCCAGTGTTCACTCGTCTTCATTCGGCCTTCTAACCAGGCGACTGGGTTCCAATCATACGACTGAACCTCCATTCGTACTCAGTCGCACGACTAGACTTTCATTCGTACGACTGAGGCCTGCGATTGAGCCCATTCGTCTGAAATGAATCAGCAGCTGTGTTCTTGACGTTTTTGATCCAAACTCACTCAAAATTTGAGTTTTAACCATCCAAATCATACCATATTCAAAACAGTTCCTATACACATCGTTTACAATGGTTTCGGATCATTATTTCATCAAAACTTCATAAAAACTTGGATTTGAATTCTTGGATTTTAAATTCAGAAATGAACCAGACCAATTTACTGATTTAAACAGGTTATTGGATCAAATTCAATCATACATACAGCTTATAACATCTCCGGATTAATCCGTGATGTTCAAAACTTACCAAAACGGAGTTTCGCCTAGACAATTTCGTGAGAACAGGGTGTTTGGGTGTGAAGGGGATAAGAGAACAGAATAGGTGCAGATAGAAATCTGTCCTTGAACCCCTGCACCGCCCTACTTATCCATACACTCAACTTAACCGCCTCACCTTCAGTCGCACGACTGAACCATTCGTACGACTGAACTGTGCGACTGAAGCTCATACGCCTACGATTCATACGACTGAGTCTCAATCGCACGTAAGGAATGCGACTGAAGTTCATTCGTATATAACTTATGCGACTGAACACTTAAACATTCAAACAACTCAACGTAATTTAATTAATCAAAACTATAATATAATTTACAAGTCCGGATTTAGAAACCGGATGTTACAACTCCCCCCCCCCCCTTAAATAGGTTTCGTCCTCGAAACCAATTATTCGAACAACTGGGGATAATCTCTCTTCATCTCATCTTCTGATTCCCAAGTGAAATCAGATCCCTTTCTATTCGACCACTGCACTTTAACTAAATCAATAGTTTTATTCCTCAGCCTTTTCACCTTTCTGTCTACTATAGCAGTAGGTTTCTCAACATAGTTTAACTTATCATTCACCTCTATATCATCTAAAGGTACATAAGCATTCTCATCGGCCAAACACTTGCGCAACTGTGATACGTGAAAAGTTGGGTGGATCCCTTGCAACTGATCGGGTAATTCTAGTTTATAGGCCACTTCCCCAATCCGTTCTATAATGCTAAACGGTCCTATAAAACGAGGACTTAACTTTCCCCTCTTTCTGAGTCTGATAATTCCCTTCCAAGGAGATACCTTCAACATAACTCTATCTCCTACTTCAAACTCTATATGCCTTCGCCTTTTATCTTCATAAGACTTCTGTCGATCCTGAGCTGCTTTAAACCGAGCTTTGATCTGATCCAGTTTCTCATTCGTAGCCTGTACAATTTCCAGACTGCCCAACTCTTTCTGCCCAACTTCTCCCTAACATATGGGACTCCTACACTTCCTGCCATATAACATCTCATAAGGGGCTCTCCCAATCGTAGAATGATAACTGTTATTGTAGGAGAATTCAACTAATGGCAGATGACTATCCCAGCTACCACCGAAATCGATAACACAAGCTCGTAACATGTCTTCAACTGTTTGGATAGTCCTTTCAGTCAACCCATCAGTTTCTGGGTGAAAAGATGTGCTATGTAACAGACGAGTACCCATATCTTCATGAAACTTTCTCCAAAATCTCGAAGTAAAATGTGTATCTCTATCTGACACAATAGATACTGGTACCCCATGGCGAGCAATAATTTCTCGAATAAACAATTCTGCTAACTTCTCGGAGTTATACGTTTCCTTGATTGGTAAGAAATGCCCACTACGTGTTAATCTATCTACTATGACCCAAATGGTATCATAACCTTTAGCTGTACGCGGAAGCTTAGTTATGAAATCCATTGTCAATTCTTCCCACTTCCATTTCGGGATTTCTAAGGGTTGAAGCTTACCATATGGCTTTTGATGCTCAGCTTTAACCTGAAGACATGTCAAACACCTATTCACATATTGCATCACATTAAACTTCATACCGGGCCACCAATATTCTTGTTTTAAATCCTTGTACATCTTAGTAGCACCAGGATGTATAGAATATCTGGACTTATGAGCTTCATCTAACACCAATTCCCTCATCTTAATCGGAATCCACATACGACCACATTTCGTCTTGACCCAAAACTATTTTCTTCCAGATCCTTTGTTTGACCCTTCATTCGTTCCTGCTTCACGTTCTCTTCTCTCAAGGCTTCTGATTGAGCTTCTCGTAACTGATGCATAAAATCTGGGGTTATCACTAACTTGTATGACTTAACTCGAATTGGAGGGTGTTCATTCTTTCGGCTTAATGCGTCAGCAACCACATTTGCTTTACCAGGATGGTAAAGTATTTCACAATCATAATCTTTCACCAACTATAACCATCTCCGCTGGCGCATATTCAATTCCTTCTGATCAAAGAAATATTTCAAACTCTTATGATCCGTGTAAATCGTACATTTCACCCCATACAAATAATGCCTCCATATCTTCAAGGCAAATACCACTGCTGCCAATTCTAAATCATGTGTCGGATAATTCTTTTCATGTTCTTTCAATTGCCTGGAAGCATAAGCTATCACTCGTCCCCTCTGCATCAATACACAGCCTAGACCTGATACGAAGCATCTGAATAAATCGTCAAATCTTCATTTCCATCTGGCAACGACAATATTGGTGATTGGGTTAATTTCTGCTTCAGTTCTTGAAATGCATTTTCTTGTTCTGGTCCCCAAACGGATTCTTCATTCTTCCTCGTCAATTTCGTTAACGGGGATGCGATTTTGGCAAAATCTTGAATAAATCTTCTATAATAACCAGCCAGACCCAAGAAACTGCGGACCTCAGATGGCGTTTTTGGAGGACTCCACTTCACTACTGTTTCGATCTTAGTAGGGTCTACTAAAATACCTTCTGCATTAATCACATGCCCTAAAAATTGTACCTCCCGCAACCAAAACTCACACTTAGAAAACTTTGCATAAAGCCTTTCTTTTCTCAATCTTTCCAATACTTCACGAAGATGGCAGGCGTGATCTCCCTCATTCTTTGAATAGATCAGTATATCATCAATAAACACAATTACTGATCGATCTAACATTGGCTTGCACACCCTATTCATCAAATCCATAAAAGCAGCAGGGGCATTCGTCAACCCAAAAGACATGACCAGAAATTCATAATGACCATAACGTGTACGAAACGCTGTCTTAGGTATATCTTCTTCCTTGACTTTTAACTGATGATATCCCGAACGAAGGTCTATCTTAGAAAACCAACTGGCTCCCTGTAGCTGATCAAACAAATCATCTATTCGTGGGAGTGGATACTTATTCTTTATAGTCATCTTGTTTAATTCTCTGTAATCAATACACATACGCATACTCCCATCTTTCTTCTTCACAAACAATACTGGAGCACCCCACGGGGAAGAACTGGGTCTAATGAAACCCCTTTCCAACAAGTCTTCAGTCTGTTTCATTAACTCCTTCAATTCCGATGGGGCTAATCTATAAGGTGGCTTAGCAACTGGCTTAGCACCCGGAACCAAATCAATTCTAAACTCAACTTCACGATCTGGAGGAATACCCGGTAATTCCTCTGGAAACACATCTACAAAATCTCTAACCACAGGAATGTCTTCTATCTTTCTCACAGGCTTTTGGGAATCAATTACATATATCAAATAAGATACACACCCACGGCTCATTAACTTATCAGCTTTTATCATAGATATTATTTTCACCGTTGACTCCTCTCTATCACCATATACATTGATTGTTTTCCTATCCGGTGCTCTTAACTGAATTAACTTCTTATTACATATAATATGGGCTTCATGGTTTACCAACCAATCCATACCCAATACTACATCAAATCCTCCTAATACCATAGGATATAGTTTAACAGGTAATCTATATCCGTCTAATTCAATATAACAACCATCAATCATACTACTAATCATCACAGATCTACCATTAGCAGTTTCAACTACAAAAGCTACCTCTAATGGTCGAACTTCACATGCAAGCATAGGGCAAAAATCAATAGATACAAAACTTCCACTTGCACCAGAATCAAATAACACATTAGCTGGAATTCCATTCACTAGAAACGTACCTGAAACTACATCTGGCAACGCTTTAGCTTCGCTAGCTGACATGGAATATGCTCGTCCCTTAGCTACACTCGACCCTTCTCCTGACCCTTTTATCGATCTAACCGGTTCAGGCTTTCTAACTACCAACTTTGGACATTCACTTCGAATATGCCCTGTTTCTCCACACTCATAACATTTACGAGGACCTTCACTACATTCATTAGCATAATGTCCCGTCTTTCCACATCTAAAACAATTCCTACTACCCATCATACATTCACCCTGATGTAGCCTACCACATCTCCCGCAACGTGGCAGCTCATTTCTGACATTCCTCGGGAATTGACCCCTTCCAAACCTACCTTTCTTTTGAGAACTTGGATTCTCAAATCTCCTTTGTACTACATGTTCTTCACGCCTCCTTTTACTCCATTCCGGAACAACATTACTACCATAAATTTCTTGATACATATCTGCAGCTAAGTTTACCGTCAACTGGTAACTACTCGGAGCAGATGATCTAACCAACTTTCTAACCTCCTGAGGCAACCCCTGTGTATACCTCAAAATTTTCTTCTCTTCAGGAACCACCAAATGAGGCACCAACCGCGTCATCTCCTCAAACTTAGACGTGTATTCCCTATGAGACATATTACCTGCCTGAAACTGCAGGAAACTCATTTCTATTCGATCCATCTCGCCTTTCGGACAAAACTTGTCCGACACTAACTTTCTAAATTCAGGCCACAACATTTTGTCAGTAGCCTCCTCGCCTAACGTCTGGATAATCGTATCCCACCAATACAGAGCCTCACCTATAAACGAGTGGGCTGCAAACTTTACCTTCTGATCCTCCCTACACTCACTCAACTTGATCACGGCTTCCATTTCACGAAGCCATTTATAAGTAGCTACCACATCCATAGCCCCAGAAAATCGTAGAGGATTACACTCTTTAAACTGACTGTACGTAACTCCCTTTTTCTCGCTAGACCCTTCAGCTTTATCAACATTCCTACTTTCATCAAATCTAGCCATATTCAAGGCTTTACGAACCTCCTCAGCAATTGCATCACGGAATTGCTGCCTCGTCATACTAAGCACCTCGGTGCTCTCATCAACATTTCTTCCGAGGTTCCACCTTGCATTCTTTCACTCTCCCTATCAGCCATAACCTATTAAAACGAGATCGGGATTATTTGGTACTCGCATGTAAGTATATAACCAGAATACTAATAGTAAAGTAAATTATTAATAATGTTGGCCAAGTACTATTAATTGTTTACTTTACTTTTAATATTCTCGTTATTCCTTCTCATGATAGTCCCATCACCTTCTCTGGTTTTAATAAACTATTCTATCTAGCTATCCCTGCTGGCATATCTATTTTCTAGTTAAAGTCTAGTTATTATAACACTAGATCCCTTTAACTACTGCTCTGATACCAACCTGTGACGCCCTAAACCCGGCAGGGCACCGGAGGCCCGTCACGTAGTTGGATTAATATTTTAAACACAAATCAGAGCTTTCTATTTACAGCGGAAGACTTTAAACACTATTATATATATTAACCCAACTTTTTTTAAAAACATTTTACATATGATTGTATTTAATTATACATCGCCCTATTTACATTATTAACAAGCCCTAAATCCTATGCCAGCAGTTGCTCCAGGATAGCGTCCTCATCAGCTCATACTTGCTTTCCTCTATTATCAGAGGATCCCTCCTTACCTAGCACACACAACACACTCAAAATCATCAGATAAACTGGTGAGTTCTAATTTTCATTAAAACATTAACAACATTTTCACACACACCACAGCTATCTTTTTATTGGCAATATTATAAATTCAACTTTTATCATTATTCTGTCCCACTGGACCTGTCCCATCGAACGTCGGTTGCCCACATCTAGCAACTACTAGTCCCCCTACCCAGTAACGTCGGTTGCCCACATCCAGCAACTACCAGTTACTCATACTCAGAAACATCGGTTGCCCACATCCAGCAACTACCAGTTTCTCATACTCGGTAACGTCGGTTGCCCACATCTGGCAACTACCGGTTACCGTACCCAGAGACGTCGGTTGCCCACATCTAGCAACTACCAGTCTCCCATACCCAGTAACGTCGGTTGCCCACATCTAGCAACTACCGGTTACTATCTCTCATCCAGTAGGATGCCAAATAATCATCTAGGGTCGTCACCACAAGATGTTCACCAAGCTGAGTGATCGTCATCACTCCTATCAAACTGTACAGTTTCACACCTAGGCATCTTACCCTAACTGGCCTGTTGAGATTTACATCATATTACCATTTCAAAAACATTTCTTTTATTTATTGCCAATATTATCACATTCACTCACACCCCACACATTCTTTCTTTTAGCACCAGTTTTAACATATATTCATTAATCATCACACCCCATCCGATCCATTGGAATCATTACCATCACGTAATGATTAACAATGTTCAGAGGACTATCTTTTACACCCTACCTGACTCATTGCAATCATTACCATCATGTAATGATTAACAATGTTCAGGTAATCATTTATTATCCCCATTTTCCCTCTAACAGCTTGACAAACTGTTAGAAACATATCATCATTACTATCACAATTCTGGTACTAAAACATTCAATTCATTTATCATTATGTGTGTGCTAGCCCGAATGTTAAAACCAAACATTTAAAAAGGGCTTAGAACTCACCTTATCAACTTTCTCATGACAATCTACACAATTCACGTACACGAGGTAACTAGTCCTTCCTCTAATCAAGGTATATCTAAAGCAATAAACCCTGATTCAATAAACTTATTCTCAAACAGGCCCTCATGCGATTGAACACTTATGCGAATGAGCAATCATGCGACTGGACCTATGCGAATGAACCATGCGACTGCACCTTCAGTCGTACGACTAACCATTCATTCGCACGATTGAGTTCTCATTCGTATCCAGTGTTCACTCGTCTTCATTCGGCCTTCTAACCAGGCGACTGGGTTCCAATCGCACGACTGAACCTCCATTCGTACTCAGTCGCACGACTAGACTTTCATTCGTACGACTGAGGCCTGCGATTGAGCCCATTCGTCTGAAACGAATCAGCAGCTGTGTTCTTGACGTTTTTGATCCAAACTCACTCAAAATTTGAGTTTTAACCATCCAAATCATACCATATTCAAAACAGATCCTATACAGGTTTTATCAAATTCGGAAAACTTATTTCATCAAAACTTCACAAAAACTTGGATTTGAATTCTTGGATTTTAAATTCAGAAATGAACCAGACCATTTACTGATTTAAACAGGTTATTGGATCAAATTCAATCATACATACAGCTTATAACATCTCCGGATTAATCCGTGATGTTCAAAACTTACCAAAACGGAGTTTCACCTAGGCAATTTCGTGAGAACAGGGTGTTTGGGTGTGAAGGGGATAAGAGAACAGAATAGGTGCAGATAGAAATCTGTCCTTGAACCCCTGCACCGCCCTACTTATTCATACACTCAACTTAACCGCCTCACCTTCAATCACACGACTGAACCATTCGTACGACTGAACTGTGCGACTGAAGCTCATACGCCTACGATTCATACGACTGAGTCTCAATCGCACGTAAGGAATGCGACTGAAGTTCATTCGTATATAACTTATGCGCCTGAACACTTAAACATTCAAACAACTCAACGTAATTTAATTAATCATAACTATAATATAATTTACAAGTCCGGATTTAGAAACCGGATGTTACATATACCTTCAATCAATATGTTTATGATTATGTATGTTTTACTAACAATTGCTTGCACTTGTGAAAGGTAAGATTGATATGATCCCAAAAAGGTATATCTCAACTTCATGTACAGATAAGAAAACAAAAATCACAAAAACAGTTTCTCTTTAAAATTTTAAATCTTTAAAGTTTTTATCCAATATGGATATAAACTTTAGAGGAAGTAATTAAAATTTTGAACATTATGTACAGTTGTTTTCTTTCTTAAAATTATAAAAATCAAAAAAATGACTGTGTTGGTGCAGAAGTTATACAATAATATCTCAGTATTTGCAGACATCTTGAAGCACAAAAGTCCAAGATCAGTCAACACTAGGAAACTTGTATCACATATGGTGTACAATTCAATCAAAGCAAGAATTGACAAGTCAACACTAGGAAACTTGTATCACATATGGTGTACAATTCAATCCAAGCAAGAATTGACAACCCAAGTAACAGTAAAATCTTCATAAACAACAAATCATCTTCATAATAGTCAAAACCAAAAGACACAACTTCATAAAGATCAAGCATCAAAGCAAAAGCAACCAAAACTACCCATAGAAGAAACATTCAGATTTGAAAAGTTCAAAACTTAATGTAGGTAAGAGCATTGGTTAATGCGGGTGAAGGTAACCCAAGTATATAACCAATGCGGGTAACAGTTTTGATTGATGAAAAACACATTGAAACTAATGCAGATAAGTTAACTCTATCGCATTAATTTCACAACAAATGCTTACAAGTTTCAAGTATAACAACAAATACGGACAGTTTTGTTCATCCGTGTTTGTTTACTCAGCCGCATTTCTCAAATATGGCTGAAATCAATACTAAAACTTCGTTGTGTATTTGTATCACCACAAATTAGAAGTGTGCTCACACTCTTCTGTCATTATGTTTGATGTTCAAGAAATGCGGACAACTTAGTTGTTCATCCGTGTTTGTTGAAGTAAATACGGGAAGACAAATGTTCTTAAACATTGCTACCGTGTACAAATGCTTGATAAGTTAAAACATACGCATTTGCTATAGTGCAAAAATGTATGATAACTTAACTTTTCATTTGCTATAGTGTTCAAATGTCTGACAACTTAAACTTCTGCATTTGCTACAGCATATAAATGATGCCAAGTTTACTCTTCCGTATTTGTTACAGTAAACAAATTTTGCCCGAGTTTACTCTTCCGCATTTGCTACAGTAAACAAATACTGACAGGTTGAATCTTTCGTATTTGCTACAGTGGTCGCCCGCATTTGTTTTAAAACTTGTAGAATTTGCAAAAGAAATTAAAATTTACTATTTAAACAGATCAACTGAGGTCATTTAATACTTTTCAAATCTGAGAGACTCTACAAGTACGACAAGCAAAAATCTCACTACTGTTCTTCATTCATCATCAAAATTCATCATCAACATCATTCTGATTTCAGTGTTCTTCGAACATCACATTGCCTCTATTTTGATTCTCAACAATCGTAGTATCGAAAAAGGTGATTTTCAGCAATATCTATGAGTTACCCATCGAACACATGATCAACTCAGAACCCTAACATAAAGAAAGATTCTTAAAATCATCATCAAACTAAGGATTGATAGATATTTCCAAGTTTAAAGACCGAAATGATCATGAAAATTACCATGAACAAGTGATTTTCAAAACCCTAAGATTGTCGCATAAACAAGGGATCAACACACTCAAAATGTCGACTTCAAAACCTAAGTTTGACTGTTAAAAGAGACTTTAAATAGAAAATTATCATCAAAATCAAAGACAAATCACAATAAAATTGGTCATGCATTGTAAAATCAAGTTAGGTCAAATTTCTATGAAACAATACCCATGATTCTTCAATTTTGACCAAGTAAAGTCAAAATTTGAAACAGTCAACTTGATTTCACCAGTGTAATTGACGATTGTGTGTCAAGTACTAACTCATATGCATCTTATGCAAAAGCTAATGGTAAATCTCACTTGGAGTAAACTCCATAACGTCAGTGGATTTCTTAACCCTGATGTCCTTGAAGCTGAAGGACTCAAAGACATGATCAGATTTGTATCCACTACAAGATTTGCTCATGCTATTACTGTGAGACCTGTCATCTATGAGAACTTCATAAGATCATTTTGGAGTACTGCTAAAGTTACAGAGATTGATGGCATCAAGACTTTGTCTGGAAGAATCACCAATGATCACACCCTTTCCATCACTGAACAAACTGTGAGACAGTGTCTACAGTTTGGTGATGATGTTGACACTCCTCAAGAACTTGAAAATGAGGAGATACTGACTTTCTTTGCCAACATTGGGTATGAAGGAGGATATGAAGGAAAACAAATAGTCAATGGGTTGGTGGAGTTGCAGTGAAGATTCTTGATACACTTATTCCAACACTGTCTATCAAAAAGAAACACAGGATGGAATGATATCACTTTTACTACATCATCTGCTATATGTGCTCTGTGCAATAACAAGCCATTCAACATGTCTACCTGTGTGTTAATGGCTTGGTGTCTAACATACAAGAAGGAAGAAGACATATGTTCCTTATGTATCCAAGATTCCTACAATACTGTAGGATTCTATGTGCCCAAGACACTTAGAATATTGATGTGGTTAGTACGTCATGATCCAAGTCGGGTTATACCCAATAACAAGCTTAGCAAACACCAATTAATATTTAATTGATGATATGATCATGCAATTAAATATTAACACCAATTTAGAAAATAGGTTTTCTAAATAAGTTGCATATGAGATGGAACAATTTATTAGGATATTTTGTTCAATAATATTATTTGAAGTGTTATTTAAATTAGTTGTATAACACCAAATAATAATGAGAGTATACCACTTTACAATTAATTGGTTAATTGTATAAACTAGTTAAAATACTAGACAATGCATATATGTGTGTTTATTGTTTATAAAAGAAATCTTTCTTTTATAAACATTTAAAAACTAGTTATATGTATGTATTATTATTTGAACTTTATAAAAAGGAAAAGCTCTTCCTTTTTTTTCCAAAAAAACCGTCCACTTTGATGGTGGGAGACATGCATGTGAAGCATGCATGCTTGTGTGGGTCTTCACAATGATTCTCTTGGTAGAATCATGCACATGCTACTTCCACTAACAAAAGGAATAAAGCTCTCATACAAAAGAATCCAACACATGCAAGAAAAGACCAATTTTCAGCTCTCAATATAGCTCTTCCTCTCTCTCTCTATTACGGAATAGGCAGCAGCATTTGAGAGGATTAGAGCTGAAATTTTAGCATTTTTTCATGTTGTTTTTGGTGTGTTCTAATGACAAGAAAGGTTCTTGCATTCCATGATCATGAATCTCATTCATACATGCAACTAACAAGAGACAAAACTCAGCTCTCTCTCCCTTTAACCCTACGGTTTTAACAAGATGAAAAGAGGGTTTTCAGCAAGTTTCTAGCTGAGTTTTTAAGTTGTTCTTGGTGTAGTTTCTTCCTAACAAGAAGGTGTTTGCAAGGAGGCTTGGGGTATACAAGCTTGAGGACTTCTACACTTGAAGTCTTGGCCATTTTCAACATCATACAACATCATTTCTGTCGAGTTTTGCTGCTGTAAAAAGGTAGTAATCACAGCTCTGTGTAGCTGTGATTTTATGTAGTTTTACATACGTTCATAGCTTGTTAATTCACATAAACGATCCTTTGTTCTTTGGGTTTGTTTTATACATTAATATGGTCATCTAATGAACATATTTTTCAGCTTATAAACATGGTTATAATGCTTTACTTCCGCTGCGTTTTCAGAAAGTTTAAATGGTTAAACTATGATTTTATGTTCTAACAAACCCAACAATGGCATCAAGAGCCGGTTATGTGGATAGCTTGCTTGTTCTTGTCCTTTAAAAATTAGTTTTAGAGGATGATTTTAAACTCATAATAGGCTGATTATGGGCTGCTACATTTCTGTTTTGGTGAATCCCCAACTTTCAAGATTATATCATACATGCTTGTGATGAAATCTTGAAAGAAATACATGTTGATAAAATGTTGATTGTTTGGACAATATTTAAAACCAAAAATTTCAGTTTATGTTGGCTGAAATTTGGTGGTTTTAAGTGGGGTTTCATTATATGAATAAATGATATGATCATTGGTTGTTAAATTGCATAACCTAGCTTAAGGCCTTGTGTGATTTGGATGGTTTTAATGGTTGTTTTAATTCATTCAATTGGGTTGTAATATTTGTGTTTATTATTTGGGTTGTAATTATTTATTCATTTGGTTATGTAATAAATAGATTAGGTGCATTTCTTTTATTAGAAAAATGTATTAGGATATAATTTTTGTAAAAGGAAGATGCACAAAATGAAGACCCAAAGATGGACATCAAAGACACAAATAAAGGGACTTGAAGCATATGGATGCAAGTTCAAGTGGGAGTCTAAGGAGACCTCTATTTTGTGTTGTATTCAACCCTTAGGAAAGACCAAATGACCACACTTGTGATGGCAAACAAGTGTGGTCACAATAGTAGCTATGGTTATGCACATTGTGGTTGTTAATATTATGCTTGTTTGGTTGTTTGTTGTATGATTGTTGTTTGATATTTTGATATGCATAACAAACTTATTAGCAAACTTAACAAGCTGGAAATTTATGGTTTCTAATCATTAAGTGGTTAATAAGAGGTTATTAAAAGGATTAATGATTTAATAAAAGAGGTTTTATTAAAAATGAACCATAGGATACCTTGTATTTGAAAGCATGCAAATACAAGGTACATAGAGTTTTCAAAACTAGAATTAATGAAAACTAAAAATCCTTTTCAAACAAGTTTAACACCGTCCTTTTGCAGAACACTTAAGTCATTTGGAAACTCTTAATGGGATAAAGGTCACCTAACCATTTTGAGGAAACTTATGACTTAAGGTGGGAATACCACATTGGTGGGATAAAGGTCACCTAACCACTTCTATTGGTAAACTCACATGTGTGTGCAAGTAGGGTGACTTGATTTGCAAACCATGTTGAATGGATCACCTAAAATATGGTTTCCAAATGGTGTTGATGGGATTAACATGCCGACTTTACATATGATGTTTAAAGTCGATCCCATACCGCTAGAAGTTGCAAAAGGTTGCAATTGTCAAATGTTGACTACCTTGTTAATTTGAATAATAGGATAAAGGTCACCTAACCATTATTTGAATGTAACGTTGGATTCTAGATTTTAATTATTAATTGTCTATGAGACATAAAGGGTATTAATAATTAAAAAGAAATTTTTCAGAAATACTAAAAAGAACTTTGTAAAATTTGTAGAATAGCCGCAAACAATAATGCTACCACCCCGACCGTCCATACCCTATCACTGAGAACTATTTTAGAGAGGGATCGTCTGTACCATAATAACCTTATGGACTGGTCTCGAAACTTGAGAATTGTTCTCAAGCAAGAGCAAAGGCAAATGTCCTTGACGATCCTATTCCTAACCAACCCGACCCCGACGATGTTGAGGCCATTCCCGATCCCAAGGCAAATGTTGCCAAAGGAGGAGGGCACATCAAAGATAAAGGGGAAGGGAAGATCAAAGCGGAACCTCCAAAACCTAAGCTTATGAAGCCTAAGGTAATGAAAAACGATCCATGCTTTGAGTATGGTGAGATAGGTTATTTGAAAGGGAACTGTCCAACCTATCTCAAAGAGTTGAGAAATAAGAGGGATGCTGGGCAAACCTCAAGCACAACTTTCATAATCCATATTGACTTAAATGTTATTTCCTCAAAGCACATTGGTAATTGGATACCACATGTGGAACTCACTATTGCAATCTGTTGCAAGGGTTCAAAAGAAATAAGCACTTAAGAAAGGAGACTATGTTTTGAAACTTTCAAAAGGGTTTGGAAGTTGTTCTTCAAAACATGTTATATGCCCCTAGTTTGACTAGGAACATGATTTAAGTTTCCCTTTTAAAACGATATGGTTATATTTTAAAGTTTGTAAATGATGGTATTTATGTTTATATGGATGATGTATATTACTTCAAGGCTATGCCTTCTAATGATGTTGATGAATTGGTTCATGATGATTCGTCCTATAATAACACATTATACCTATCATACACTAAGAGACTTAAAATGGTTTAAGTGACTCTTATTCTTGTCATTGTCATCTTGGTTACGTAAACAAGAATCGGATTTAAAACACTTTAAAAGAATGGTATTTTGAAAACAAATGAAAGTTGTTCATTTGATAAGTGTGAATCTTGTTTACAAGGTAAGATGACCAACACGCCCTTTAGTGGTACTAATAAGAGGGCAAAAAGACTTGTTAGGAATCATACATTTGGATGTATGTGGTCCTTTTAAAACAATGACAAGGTATGATGAAACTTACTTCATTACCTTTACCGACGATAATAGTCGCTATGGTTATGTGTACTTGATGGCACATAAACATGAAGAATTTGAAATGTTCAAAAACTTCAAGAATGAAGTAGAATATCAACTCGATAGAACTACCAAAGTTCTCCGTTTAGATAGAGAAGGTGAATACCTAAGTGAGACTTTTGGGGATCATCTAGGAAGTTGTAAGATTGTCTCACAACTTACTCCTCACAGAACACCATAACATAATGATGTGTCTGAAAGGAAATCGAACCCTATTGGATATGGTTCGACCTATGATACCTATAAGCTCACTACCTCTATAATTTTGGGGTTTCGCACTACTCTCCAAGGCTCGTATTTTGAATATGGCCCAAACCAAGAAAGTGGATTCGACGACTTTTGAAATATGGAATGGAATAGTTCCATCGCTATCATATTTAAAATTATGGGTCATGAAGCTTATGTTAAGCTTAACACCCAAACCAACTGAAGGTCGATTCACTTAGTGTATATTTGTTGGATATCCAAAAGGACTGTATAGGATACTACTTCTTTGATCCAACAGAGCAAAAGGTATTTATTGCTCAAAAGGCAGAGTTCTTGGAAGCCAAGTTTCTTATGGAAGGAATGACGCATAAAACAGTGGAATTTGATGAGGATCAAGATCCACAAGCCGATACACGTTTGGTTGACACTAGCTGTCAACAAGAGGTTGTTGATGATGATCAAGAGGTTGATCAATACACACAAAACATTCATAGATCTGGTAGAGTTAGCATTTCACCTGAAATATATGGGGATTTTTCATGGATGGATGCTATGAGGTTGACTCCGATGAGCCAACTACATACCATGATGCAATGTCCAATTCGGATTGTGACAAATGGCTGGAAGCCATGAATGTAGAGATGCAATCCATGTATGAAACCAAGTTTAGGAATTGGTTGACCCTCCACTTAACTCCAAACCGGTTGGATACAAGTGGGTTTTCGAGAAGAAAACAAATATGCATGGAAACTTGGATACTGACAAGGCTTGTGTATATAAGAAGGCTAGTGGGAGCACAATTACATTCTTAGTATTGTATGTTGATCACATACTAAATTTTGGAAATGACATTCCAACCATGGAAGGTGTTAAAACCTGGCTTGGAAGTTGTTTTTCCATAAAAGATCTCGGTGAAACCGCCTATATTTTGGGAATAAAGATCTATAGGGATAGATCGAGGCGGTTGATAGGGTTAAACCAAAGTGCATACATTGATAAAATCTTGAAAAGGTTCAAGATGGAAAACTCTAAGAAAGGTATGGTACCTATTCAAAGAGGGACAATATTGAGTGCATCTCAATGTCCAAGCTCAAAGGATGAGCAACATCGTATGAAGGACATCCCATATGCGTCTGCTATAGGATCCGTCATGTATGATGATATGCACTAGACTGGACATGTCATGCGTATTAAGCATGACAAGTAGATACTAGAAGAATCCAAGTAACAGCCATCGGATGGCTGTTGAAAGTATATTGGAATACCTTAGGAGGACTAAGGATATGTTTCTAATATACGGATCTGACAAAGAGGAACTCGTTGTAAAGGGTTACATGGATGCGAGTTTCCAAACTGATCGAGATGATCCTCAATCACAATCGGGGTACGTCTCCATTATGACTAGGGTAGCATTGTCCACTACAGAATTCGAATACATAGCCGCCTCATTAGCAGCTTGGGAACTGCATGGATAAAAGGTTTATCACCAATCTAAGGATGGTCTCTACCATTCAAGACCCCTTAGAAATCTTTGTGATGACGAGGGTGCGATTGTTCAAATCAAGGAACCCCGTGCACATCAAAAGATTAGGCACAATGAGCGGAGATTCAACTACATAAGGGATGAAGTTGAAAAGGGAAAGATATGTATTCGCAAAGTTCACTTTGATCAAAACATTGCGGATCCACTCACGAAGCTCCTTGAAAGGGCAAAGCATGAAAGTCATACCTATGCCTTAGGACTTCGATATTCTAGTGATTGGACTTGGTCAATTTTGTATTTGAATATGTGGAACTCTTTATTATTTGAGTAAAATTATTTGGTTATAATGTCTCAATTAATGTTCCAATTTAGCATGTTTAATCCATGAGTAAATTATTTACTCTAAATGTCCGTAGTCGTTCATACTTGTGGGAACAAGTGTGAGGGTAAGACTATTATGAACTTGGATTGGTTGATATTCATAAGGATGAATATAGAGCAATGGGTTGCTACCAAGGTTCATAGATATTCGTGGGATACGAATATTGGACTAACCCCTCTCAAATCTTACTACATGGAATCTTATTGATTGATCATAAGTAAATTTGAGTAAAGGCGAATATCATTTGGTATCCTTCGACCTGAGATACATATTGGGTTTTGATATTCACCAAGTGTTACACCTTGAACTAGTTCTTCACTGATATTAAATAATTGTCAGTACATAAGGCTATGTTCAAGTGTGACATAAGGTGATTGTGAGAAACGTATGTAGTCAAGATGGGATTTGTTCCTCTTATTCGTTGAGAGTAAGATGTCTAAGGCCTGATTAAGTTAAATCAACAAGGAATGATCATTCCGTGTCCTTGGATTTAACATGACATCTGTAACAAAAGGATAGATGATTGATTCACCTAAATCATTTCAAGTAGGGTACTTGAAAGGGATGATGTTATTGAATGGCCATAAGTCATGCGTATTAAGGGTAGTAAACCGTTGTTAGGCGTCATTTACTGCTTGCATCAATTTTCTATGAATCTTGGGCAAGTGGGAGATTGTAGGATTCTATGTGCCCAAGACACTTAGAATATTGATGTGGTTAGTACGTCATGATCCAAGTCGGGTTATACCCAATAACAAGCTTAGCAAACACCAATTAATATCTAATTGATGATATGATCATGCAATTAAATATTAACACCAATTTAGAAAATGGGTTTTCTAAATAAGTTGCATATGAGATGGAACAATTTATTAGGATATTTTGTTCAATAATATTATTTGAAGTGTTATTTAAATTAGTTGTATAACACCAAATAATAATGAGAGTATACCACTTATACAATTAATTGGTTAATTGTATAAACTAGTTAAAATACTAGACAATGCATATATGTGTGTTTATTGTTTATAAAAGAAATCTTTCTTTTATAAACATTTAAAAACTAGTTATATGTATGTATTATTATTTGAACTTTATAAAAAGGAAAAGCTCTTCCTTTTTTTCCAAAAAAAACCGTCCACTTTGATGGTGGGAGACATGCATGTGATGCATGCATGCTTGTGTGGGTCTTCACAATGATTCTCTTGGTAGAATCATGCACATGCTACTTCCACTAACAAAAGGAATAAATCTCTCATACAAAAGAATCCAACACATGCAAGAAAAGACCAATTTTCAGCTCTCAATATAGCTCTTCCTCTCTCTCTCTATTACGGAATAGGCGGCAGCATTTGAGAGGATTAGAGCTGAAATTTTAGCATTTTTTCATGTTGTTTTTGGTGTGTTCTAATGACAAGAAAGGTTCTTGCATTCCATGATCATGAATCTCATTCATACATGCAACTAACAAGAGACAAAAGTCAGCTCTCTCTCCCTTTAACCCTACGGTTTTAACAAGCTGAAAAGAGGGTTTTCAGCAAGTTTCTAGCTGAGTTTTAAGTTGTTCTTGGTGTAGTTTCTTCCTAACAAGAAGGTGTTTGCAAGGAGGCTTGGGGTATACAAGCTTGAGGACTTCTACACTTGAAGTCTTGGCCATTTTCAACATCATACAACATCATTTCTGTCGAGTTTTGCTGCTGTAAAAAGGTAGTAATCACAGCTCTATGTAGCTGTGATTTTATGTAGTTTTACATACGTTCATAGCTTCTTAATTCACATAAATGATCCTTTGTTCTTTGGGTTTGTTTTATACATTAATATGGTCATCTAATGAACATATTTTTCAGCTTATAAACATGGTTATAATGCTTTACTTCCGTTGCGTTTTCAGAAAGTTTAAATGGTTAAACTATGATTTTATGTTCTAACAAACCCAACAAATACCTCATCAATGAAGCATTTCCCTAACTGGTACCTGTAGGACCTGTAATGGACATCCTCTATTACAATGCCAAGTCCTATAAGTACATCAAGAAGAGGGATCCAAGGAATTTTTATAGTGGAACTTTCTTTCCATTGCTTCCTTGGATGTTAGAGTAGATCAATCAACAAGTATAACAAGAAGATATAGCTCCCACTGATGAACAAGCTCAAGAAGAAGAAGAACAAGCTGCTCATGATCAACAACCTGTTGATGAGCATGTAGAAGAAGCACAAGACGAACAAAGGCCTGTGTCACCACATGTTAATGTAGGTGGTTAACTTCACACAGGACCTTCTGTTCAAGAAGCTGAAATTGCTTCTCCATTCAGACCATCACCTATTTAGTCTCCACATATGTCTCCCCTACCTCACATTTCTCCAGCTGCAACTGAATCTGTAGAGTCTGGTGAATCTACCAACTCTTCAGATGACTCTGAATCATCTCCAAATGAGGAGGGTCATACCATGAGAATGCCAGGGAGACAAACCAATCTGAGGCAGGTTCTTTTGAAAGTTATATAGAATCAAGAACCAACAAACCTGATAGGAAGGATGAAATGATCACTGAGTTGTTGTTGAAAGCTGAAAGGATGGAAAAGCTACTTAATAGAAGATCTGGTATTATCTAATATAGACTTCAAGAGTTGGATGAAAAAGAAATGGAGATCAAAGAGCTTAAAGAAAGACATGAGGCTGAAAAGAACAAAAAAGACAAAGAAATAGATGAACTCAAGGCTACCCTCAACAAAGCTAAAGAAGAAAGCAGCGGGCATGTTGAGACTGTGACTCTACAGACACTTGTCATGGAAGAATAGGAAAGCTTGCTTGAAAGCCAATCTACTCTCATTGCTAATCTTAGCAGAGAAAATGAGACTTTACTGAAAAAGGTCTCAGTACTGGAAACATTGGTTAAGATAAATAAGGAGCCAGCTGAGGAGCAAGAAACACAAGGTGATGAACCAGAAACAGAAAAAGAACCAAGTCTAGCCATGGTTGTCTACTCTAGTGAACAATCTAAAGAAACCACATAGCAAGACTCTGAGCTTAGAGATCTCATAAAAGAGCTTGACAGCTATACTACTAGAGAGTTCATCATTGATGATGAGTTTAGAGAATTTATAAGGGACCCAAGACCTCCAGTAGAACACATAGTGATGATTCCTCAATCTCCGGTGCCTTTGGAGAAAGAGTTGAGTATGCAGATTGTTTCTGTAGTCACCCTTTCTAAAGAACAAAAGGAACTCATCAAAAAATTATGTGAAAAGATGAAAGAAAAAGAAGAAGCTGTTGAAAAGTAAGCAGAAGAACCAACACCAACAACAGGTGAAACCTCTGTACCATCCTTATCCAAACCTTATGTACAAACTTACTCAAGGAAGAGAAAGGAAATGTCTGAGAAGGCTAAAGGCAAACGGCCTGTAGAGGAAGAGGAGCCTGGAAGAAGAAGCAAAAAGATGACCCAAGGAGTTTGGCTGCAATAGTAGAATTTCTTGAAGAGCATGAAAGGGCTGAGGCATAATTGAAAGAGATGATCGATATCATTGATTTAGAAGAAGGAGAGATAGAAGGAGGATACTAGGTTGATGAACCTGTGATTAAAGACAGTCCAATGAAAGTGGAATCCTCTGTTGAAGAGATGGTGGAAAAGGCACAAACTGATGATTTAATAATCAATGCCATTTTTCTGATCAATCACGGGTATGATGATGATGAAGTGTTTAGGATGACTTATGAGTCAATAGTGGAAGAAGTAAGGAAAATGAATCATCTTCTTGATCCCACACATGTGATTGAATGTGAAAGACAATCAGTCAAATCTCCCATAACATTCTCCACTCCACTCACAAGACAGCCTGAAGCTCTCAAGCTCCATATCCCGATCCTTATACCATGACTAATAGGGAGATGAAGGATTAGCTCTCCAAACAAGGGTAAACAAAAAGAAACTGCATAATATGAAGACAAACTCACTTAGAGCTGCAATCCTTCAAATGATAAATGAAAAGAAAGACATGATGAAGAAGGTAGAAGAAGAGGTTGTAGGAAGAAAACCCAGGTCTAAGTTATCTGCTCAAGATGTCCAGCTCACAACCAAAGACCATGATGTCTTCGCACCCATCCTCAATAGAAATCCTGAATGGTTCATTGAACCCTCTCAATTAAAACTTCAAAAGGGGTTGACCACTTCAGAGATGATACCGGGTGTGTCTGCTCTAGAGGGAAAGACTGATGTAAAGATTATAGCCTAGAAGTATGATAGTGACTGGAATATACTCATGATTATAAGGATCTCTGGGCTGGTGCAATTCTTCATAGAGTACTCTGCTCTTGTGAACTCCCTGCAGATTCATGATCTAAAAAACTAACAGAACTTGAGCTCATCAATCATCATGCAATGCACAGGGGATATGAGTTTGAAGAGATTCTAAAGATCTTCAAAAGAACCAATAAATTTGACTCATTGAAAGCAATTTGCTTGAGGAAAGACAAAACTTTCCAAAATCCCTAGACAAAAAAAGAAAAGCAAAGAGGACTGAAGAGTTGGTATTTCCTGAAGTGAATGTAAAACCAACTGAATCATTGAAGAGAAAGATGATGGTTGGCTCTCATACTTCCATACCAATCTCAAATGTTTATTATGATAAAAAGACTTATGAGATGGTAATTGAAAGGAAGTGGGGAGGAAATGAGGGGACTGAAATCCATCTATTTAGTGGATATGAAGTGAGACTTCTTGATGAATCTTATGTCCAATACATCTTCTCTAGACACTTCATAGAAATCAACAATAAGCTTGGAGTGGTTGACATGTATTCCTTCCTGAAGTGCATTAAGATTTTAAAGATTGCACATGACAGGATTAAGCACAAGAGATAGCAGAGAAAGAAGAGAAAGAAGAAGAAGACTCCTCTTAACCTTGGAAGCATTGTAAAGCTTGAAGTAGATGCTGATGGACCTCTCCTGATTCATAGAGATGGGTTATATACTATTGGTGTGTAGGAACCTATATCTCTAAGGAAGATGCCAATTGAAGCAGTTCATGCCATGAGCCAAATGAAGATTCATGTTCTAAGTAGAGACAGGATGAAAGAGGCCAGATATTTCTCTAACATGATCAAGGCTATCTTGAATCTAGCTCTTCCAGACCCAGATACAGCTCCACTATCACCAGTCCAAGCAACGGCAGAAGATCCAACACAATCTTCACAACCTCAACCACCATCAAACCCTTGAAGTACTTAGGTTGTATAATCCTTAGGGGGAGTATTGTTGGACCTTGAAAAGATCATACATGCCAATTCAAGTGGTGGTTGATGGTTGTTCTGTTGGCAAAATCCCACAAGTCCAAGAAGAAATACGAGTGAAGATTAGAAGGCTAAGTGTTGGCTATCCGTATTTGTATATGCAGATGACCAAAGAACAAATGCTGACAAGTATTTGTTCTTCTGCATGTACAAATGCGGACAGACAGAACAAACGCAGATGAGCATTTGTTCTTCCGTATTAACTAATACGGATACACAAAGAAATGCAGACAAGAAATGCTGATGAAGCCCAAGGCATCCGCATTCGTTAATGCGGATGTTCAACCATAAATGCTGATGAAGACTTTTTTACATAGACTTTTATTTTGATGTATTTATCAGGGTAGTTTAGTCTTTTGTACAGGCTTTATCTTAGCCTATAAATAGAACAGAATATCCATCATATGTAAGTTTTTCATTAGTAAGATACCTAGTATTCAAGTTACGAGGTTCTGAGGTTGTCATATCAATGTTGTATAAGCCCTAACACCATCTGTAACTTGTTTGTTCACCAATCAATATACAAAGCATTTATGAGTATTTTTTAGCATTTAGTGTTCTTTGATTTTGTATTTCCGCTAAATAATCATTGACTCAATCATCATAGTCGATCCTTGTTGACATCACATCAACAGAGAATCTCATTCTTGGACCCATTCAGAAACATATTCATCTGAGAGGTTGGCGGATCAGTTTATTAAGGAAATTATGACTCGTCATGGTGTCCCAGTGTCTATTGTGTCTGACCGTGACACCCGGTTTAGATCTAAATTTTAGAAGAGATTCTACGATGCGATGGGGACGATGGTACATATCAGTACCACTTACCATCCTCAGATAGATGGTCAGTCGTAAAGGACCATCCAGATGCTTGAGGATATGCTCCAAGCATGCATCATATACTTTGGAGGAAGTTGGGACGAACACTTACCATTAGCTGAATTCTCATACAACAACAGTTATCATGCCAGTATTAGCATGCCACCATATGAGATGCTATATGGTAGGAAGTGTAGAATGCTCGTATGTTAGGGTCACATTGGACAAAAGGAGTTGGGAAGCGTTGAAGTGATCGAGGCTATGACTGAAAAGTTGGATAAGATCAAGGCCTTTATGAAGGCGGCAAAAGATAGGCAAAAGTCATATGCTGACAAGAGACATAGACCGATTAAACTCGAGGTGGGCGATAAAGTTATGCCGAAGGTTTCACCTTAGAAGGGTATAATTCAGTTTAGGAAGCGGGGCAAGTTGAGCCCGAGGTATATAGGGCCTTTCTGAATCATTGATCGAGTAGGAGAGGTGGCCTATAGGTTAGAGCTGCCTGATGAGTTAAGTAGGATTCATCCAACGTTCCATGTATCTCATCTGAGAAAGTGCTTCACTGATGAAGATATGATTGTACCGCTGGAGGACATTAAAGTAGACGAACAACTCAATTAAGTAGAGCAACCAGTTGCAATCATTGATTAAAAATAGAAGAGGTTATGGAATAAAGTGAATCCACTGGTGCGAGTACAGTGTAGGCACAGGAAGGGATCCGAGTCTACGTTAGATACTGAGGAAGAAATGAGACAGCATTACCCACAACTTTGAGGAGTGACAGGTTTTGGGGATGAAACCTATATTAGGGGGGTGGACTTGTAACACCCGTGAATTTTATAAAAGAAATAAAAAGAATAGTAAAAAGGAAAGAAAAGTAAAATAGCCCAAGTTAAGGGGTTAAAGTTATGCAAGAGGCAAACTTTAATATTATTATGTTTAAAAAGGTGGGTATGGCCGCCCACTACCCTGCTATATCCAACTGCTTCGGATATTAGAGAGAGAGAGCAGAGTTCTATCGGTTTTTAGAGAGATGGAGAACAAGATCGACTGAAAAGTTAGTTTTCGTGTGTTTTGCTCGGTTTCAACTGAATTCACAGCTTTGGACCGAGCCTTATGTGTTCGGTTGTGTGTTTTTGGTCTGTATAGGTGTTAGAACATTAAGAATTCTTGAATATGAAGAAGTTTTACTTGTAAGCTGTCAAAGGTAAGTTCTAGATCCCCACTATTTTAAACTTGTTTTGGGGCTGAAAATGTATGTAACTATCTTTTTATAAATTTTGGTATGTTAATACCTTTGTATACCCGGGTGGGTGAATGTTGAGTATGTTTGGGTTTGTGTTTCATGTTTATATGCTTGTTTAGGTGCTTAATATGTTAGAAGTAGGTTAAGAACATGTTAGAATGAATATTGGGGTTTGAAAATAGTGTAAGTCGAATACAGCAACTGCCCATGCACCTAGGATTTGCCCATGCACCTAAGTGTATGCCCATGTGCCTAGAAATTGCCATTCCGCCTAAGTGGCTGATGCACTTAAGTGCCCATGCGCCCATAGCCCATGCGCCCAAGTGGGGCTCATGCGCCTAAGTGCCCATGCACCCACTGCCCATGCGCCTAAGTATGGCTCATGCGCCCAAGCAGTGCCCATGCGCCTAACTATTCATGCGCCTGCATAGTACCTATGTGCCTACATAGTGCTCATGCGGCTGCATAGTCCCATGCGCCTAATGCCTTAGAAAATTTTTCTGAAATTTTGGGAATTAGAAATTTAAAGAATAAGGCCATGAGATGTTTTGGTGGTTATGTTTGTTGGTGTTATGTATGTTTGAAGCATGTTATGCATGTTCCATATTACTTATTATTACATGACTTTACGTGGTGTGTTATGATCATGTACGCAAAGTATTATCATAAATGATGCAAAAGATTAAAGATAATGAAAAGTGGAACATAACAAATGAATAAAAGTTTTGCAAGCAAATGTATAGAGGATCAAAACTTGTTAAAAAGTTGTTAGCTCAACTATATGCGGTTTAGCTAACCCATGAGGATGCACACAGGGGTCAGTCTTAGTGATTGACCAATATATACAGAACGGGACCCTTGTCGCTTGCCCCGGTACTAGAGTCAGCTTCGTGCACAATGTTAGGGGTCTATTTATAGACTTCGGCCCATTACCAGCTTCGTGCCAATGTTTGGGGTATAGCATATGACATTGGTGCAAATGAAAGTGAAAGATAAAGATAAAGTACGAAATGTGCGATAAAGTATGAAACGAATGATGGTGAAAGATAATAATGATTATTATCTAGATGTATGTATGATGTATGATCATGTATGAAAGTAAAGAAAATGTTTTTAAACGAATGAAAAGTATTTTATTTATAAAACTAGAACTCACTCAGCAACGCTGACTTTTATGCGTTTTCAGTTAGCAGGTAATTTGTTGTTGGGGATGGCATGAGGGTGAAGCTACTTGGAAAATAAAGACTGGCATCCATCTTATGCAGAAATGATATTTTGTCTTGTAATGTAACTAAATATTCTTTTGTAACTTTAACAACGAAGTATTATTTGGCAAAAATGATTATTAATGCATGAAGTGGTTTTTGTTAAATTATTTCATTGCAATGTTCTTATTATTCGAATGAATCTTAATGTGTTTTAAATATTATATGTGATGAATGTCCAACTGTAAGCGTTCTGGGAATGGGGCCTTATATTCAAACAAACATTAACTAACACATTAACATCATCAGCAATCATAAAATTCACGAATCATTGTTTAAATTTCTTTTTCAGGTTTGTAAAATAAAAGAAATTTTGACAAGTGTCAGCAGCGTATGAAGGGTTGTCCACAGCGGATGATTAAGAAGATGTTGCGGATGGAGAACAAGTCCAAGTGCCCACAACGGATGAACAATAGACAACAGATGCCAAGTCCACAGCTGATGAACTATCCACAGCGGATGAACATTCCACAGTAGAAACATACAAAGCAAACATACACAAGTGTTCACAACGGACAGCATCCAAGGCACAGCGGATAAGTTATCTGACTTCCACAGCGGACATCATATCATCCACAGTGGAAGCTAATCATCCATAGCGGACGACTCAGACTTAGGATTTTATGTAATTTTTGTTGGGTTTGTTAGAACATAAAATCATAGTTTAACCATTTAAACTTTCTAAAAACGCAGCGGAATTACAACTTTATAAACCCTTTTATAAGCTGAAAAATATGTTCATTAGATGACCATATTGATGTATAAAACAAACCCAAAGAACAAAGGATCATTTATGTGAATTAGCAAGCTATGAACATATGTAATACTACATAAAATCACAGCTACATAGAGCTGTGAAACTACCTCCTTCCAGCAGCTATAAGTCGACTAAGGAAAGAAGATAAGAGGCTGAAATATGGCCAAAACTTCACGGTTGGATGTCCTCAAATGTTGACTCCCACAAAGCTCTAAGTAAGCATCATTCTTGCATGGATTTGGACACCAAAAACACCAAAATGAAAGCTGCCAAAACCCTTCAAGATCGTGATCTTCCAGCAGCAAACTTGATGATTTATGAAGATGAAATCAACCAAGGTTCCAAGAGGAGGAACCCTCAAGTGTGTATACCCCAAGCCTCATTGCAAACACACTTTCTTGTTAGGAAGATGATCACCAAAACAACACAAAACTTCAAAGAAAACCCTCCTAAGCTGCTGCCTATTTCCGTAAATAGAGAGAGAGATGAAGAGCTGATTTTGTGTTGTTAGTTGCATGTATTAGATGTAAGAGAATAAGAGTCTCTTGGATGAGTAAGTAGTGCTAGACAAGCATGCATGTGTGTGTATATCAAGGCCAAAAGCATGCATGTGTGTTGTGTTATCAAGGGAATCTAAACACTCTTGCACATGCATATGTGGGACGGCCAAGAGGAGAGGGATTTAAAGAGTTTTCCTCCTTTAAATTTTGTAACACACAACATATTTTAACTAGTCATATATCACACAATAAAAAAAGTCACCATCTAGACTTATTTTATAATTGTGACATATGTGTTCTTTAATTAAACAATTTAATTAAAGTACACACATATGTTATTAGTGTTATTTAAACCCTTTTTAAATGACAAGAATAACAATAAACTCATCAACAAATTATCCTTATAATTGTTCCATCTCATATGCAATTTATTTAGAAAACCCATTTTCTAAATTGGTGTAAATATTTAATTGCATGATCATATCATCAATTAAATATTAATTGGTGTTTGCTAAGCTTGTTATTGGGTATAACCCGACTTGGATCATAACGTACTAACCACATCAATATTCTAAGTGTCTTGGGCACATAGAATCCTACAATCTCCCACTTGCCCAAGATTCATAGAAGATTGATGCAAGCAGTAAATAACGCCTAACAACGGTTTACTACCCTTAATACGCATGACTTATGGCCATTCAATAACATCATCCCATTCAAGTACCCTACTTGAAATGATTTAGGTGAATCAATCATCTATCCTTTTGTTACAGATGTCATGTTAAATCCAAGAACACAGAATGATCATTCCTTGTTGATTTAACTTAATCAAGCCTTAGACATCTAACTCTCAACGAATAAGAGGAACAAATTCCATCTTGACTACATACGTTTCTCACAAACACCTCGTATTATACCTGAGCATACCCTTATGTACTGTCCACTATTTCAGGACAGTGAAGAATTAGCTCAAGGTATAATATTTGGTGAATATCAAAACCCAATATGTATCTCAGGTCGGAGGATACCAAATGATATTCGCCTTTACTCAAATTTACTTATGATCAATCGATAAGATTCCATATAGTAAAATTTAAGATGCGGGTTAGTCCAATATTTGTATCCCACAAATATCTATGAACCTTGGAAGCACCTATTGCTCTATATTCATCCTTATGAATATCAACCAATCCAAGTTCATAATAATCTTACCCTCACACTTGTTCCCACAAGTATTGAACGACTACAGACATTTAGAGTAAATAATTTACTCATGGATTAAACATGCTAAATTGGAACATTAATTATAACCAAATAATTTTACTCAAATAATAAAGAGTTCCACATATTCAAATACAAAATTTGATCAAGTCCAATCACTAGAATATCAAAGCCCTAAGGCACAAGTATGACTTTCATGCTTTGACCTTTCGAGGAGCTTCATGAGTGGATCCACAATCTTTTGATCAAAGTGAACTTTGCGAATACATATCTTTCCCTTTTCAACTTCATCCTTTATGTAGTTGAATCTCCGCTCATTGTGCCTAATCTTTTGATGTGCACGGGGTTCCTTGATTTGAGCAATCATACCCTCATTATCACAAAAGATTTCTAAGGGGTCTTGAATGGTAGAGACCACCCTTAGATCGGTGATAAACCTTTCATTCATGCAGCTTCCAAAGCTGCTAATGAGGCGGCTATGTATTCTGTTTTTTGTAGTGGACAATGTTACCCTATTCATAATGGAGACATACCCCGATTATGATCGAGGATCATCTCGATCAGTTTGGAAACTCGCATCCGTGTAACCCTTTACAACGGGTTCCTCTTCACCAGATCCATATATTAAGAACATATCCTTAGTGTTTCTAAGGTATTTCAAAATACTCTTAACAGCCATCCAATGGCTATTACCTGGATTCTGCTGATATCTTCTTGTCATGCTTAACGCGCATGACACGTCCGGTCTTAGTGCATATCATCGCATATATGATGGATCCTATAGCAGACGCATATGGGATGTCCTTTATACAATCTTGCTCATCCTTTGAGCTTAGACATTGAGATGCACTCAATATTGTCCTTCTTTGAACAGGTACCATACCTTTCTTAGAGTTTTCCATCTTGAACCTTTTTCAAGATTTTATCAATATATGCACTTTGGTTTAGACCTATCAACTGCCTCGATCTATCCCTATAGATCTTTATTCCAAAATATAGGCGGCTTCACCGAGATCTTTCATGGAAAAACAATTTCCAAGCCAGGTTTTAGCACCTTCCATGGTTGGAATGTCCTTTCATATAGTATTATGTCATCAACATACAATACTAAGAATGTGATTGCACTCCCACTAGCCTTTTTATACACACAATCCTTGTCAGCGTTCTTGATGAAGCCAAATTTCTTGATCTCTTCATCAAAACGTTGATTCCAACTTCTCGATTCTTGTTTCAATCCATAGATTGATCCTTTTTAACTTGCATACTTTGTTAGGATGCTTTTGATCGACAAAACCTTCAGGCTAAACCATATGGACATCTTCCTCAAGATATCCATTTAGGAAAGCGGTTTTGACATCCATTTGCCAAATCTCATAATCATAATGAGCAGCTATGGCAACCAATATCCTTATAGACTTTAGCATCGTAACAGGTGAGAAGGTTTCATCATAATCAACCCCTTGAGTTTGAGTGAAACCTTTTGCTACAAGTCTTGCCTTGTAAGTATCCAAGTTTTCATGCGTATTTGTTTTCTTCTCGAAAACCCACTTGCATCCAACTGGTTTGGAGTTAAGTGGAGGGTCAACCAATTCCTAAACTTGGTTGTCATACATGGATTGCATCTCTACATTCATGGCTTCCAGCCATTTGTCACAATCCGAATTGGACATAGCATCATGGTATGTAGTTGGCTCATCGGAGTCAACCTCATAGCATCCATCCATGAAAAATCCATATATTTCAGGTGAAATGCTAACTCTACCAGATTTATGAATGTTTTGTGTGTATTGATCAACCTCTTGATCATCATCAACAACCTCTTGTTGACGGCTAGTGTCAACCAAACGTGTATCGGCTTGTGGATCTTGATCTTCATCAAATTCCATTGTTCTATGCGTCACTCCTTCCATAAGGAACTTGGCTTCCAAGAACTCTGCCCTTCGAGCAATAAATTCCTTTTGCTCTGTTGGATCAAAGAAGTAGTATCCTATACAGTCTTTGGGATATCCAATAAATATACACTTAGTGGATCGACTTTCAAATTGTTTTGGGTGTTAAGCTTAACATAAGCTTCACTACCCATACCTTTAAATATGATAGCGATAGAACTCTTTCCATGCCATATTTCAAAAGGTGTCGAACCCACTTTCTTGGTTTGGGCCATATTCAAAATACGAGCCGTGGAGAGTAGTGCGAAAACCCAAGATGATAAAGGTGGTAAGCTCATAGCCTTAATGAATTGAACCATATCCAAATAGGGTTCAGTTTCTCCTTTATCAGAATGAAGAATTTAGATAGTTATGTAGAGTTGATTTTCTACTTCATTATTGAAGATTTTGAACATTTCAAAAGCTTCATTCTTATGTGTCATCAAGTGCACACAATAATAGCGACTGTAATGGTCGGTAACAGTAATGAAGTATCTTTTCACCAATCTTTGTCATTGTCTTAAAAGGACCATATACATCCAAATGTATCATTCCTAATAAGTCTTTTGGTTCACACTTATCAAATGAAACATTTTCATTTGTTTCTAAAAGACCATTCTTTTGAAGTGTTTGAATCCAATTCTCGTTTATGTGACCAAGATGACAATGTCAAAGATAATAATAACTTAAACCGATTTTAAGTTTCTTGGTGCTTAATTTGTATAATGAGTTATTATAGGACGAATTATCATGAACCAATTCATGAATATCATTAAAAGGCATATCCTTAAAATGAAATACATCATCCATAAAACTTAATACCATTATATACAAACTTTAAATCATGACCATATTGTTTTAGTAGGAAACATTAATTATGTTCCTAGTCAAACTAGGTGCATACAAAAGGTTTTGAGAACAACTTCCAAACCATTTGTAAGTCTCAAAATAGAGTTTCCCTCTTTGAAGCGCTCATTTCTTTTGAACCCCTTTGCAACAATTGCAAGTATGAGTCTCACATCCGGTATCCAACACCCATGTGTTTGAAGAAATGACATTTAATACAATGTGAATCATGAAAATTGTATTCGAGGTTTGCCTAGCATCCCTCTTATTTTTCAACTCCTTGTGATAGGAGGGACAATTCCCTTTTATTGTCCTATCTCTCCATGCGCAAAGCATGGATCGTTCTCCTTTACTTTAGGCTTCATAAGCTTAGGTTTTTGAGGTTTCGCTTTAACCTTTGCTTTGATGTATTTCTTTCTTTTGGCAATAATTGCCTTAGGATCGAGATTGGCCATTTCTTATAGTCTCCCTCATTGATCGAGAGAATAGGTAGAACCTCTCTACCCATCCCTGCTTCGGTTGCTTTTGAGCATTGCGTGAATTTCACCGATATTCTTGTCCCACCCGTTCATATTATAGTTTATTATGAATGTCTCAAACCTTTAGTTGGGCAATCAAGGATCAAATCCTTGGCCAACTACTTTGAGACAGGACAGTTAAGTACTTGAGGCTATCAATGTGGCTTTTCATCTTAAGAATATATAAGATGATATCGATTGGGTTTCTTCCATGTGACATGCATAAAGTGCTTGAACCGTTTCGAAGCAATCTTACTAATGTTTGTTGAAGGAACATTTCCTTCAACTAGATTATCATGTCATATGCCCTATGATGTTCCAAACTCTTTTGGAGTTCGGGAATCATGTTCCCAACATAAGGTAGGAAACTTGCACAGAATCCTTAATGTGCTTAAGCCAATCGTCAAAAGGCCTTAACATCAACAGCGTTGGTTGGTGAGACATGGGATCGTCAAGGACATAGGCCTTTACTTATTTTGATAACGATTCTCAGTTGTAGGGTATGGACGGTCGGGGTGGTATCATTATTGTTTGCGGCCATTCTACAAAATTTACAAAGTGCTTATTAGTATTTTTTAAATTTTATTTTAATTATTATTACCCTTTTATGTCTCATAGACAATTAATAATTAAAATCTAGAATCCAACGTTACATTCAAATAATGGTTAGGTGACCTTTATCCCATTATTTAATTTAACAAGGTAGTCAATATTTGACAATTGCAACCTTTTACAACTTCTAGCCTTTATGGGATCGGTTAAACATCTTATGTTTGGTTGGCATGTTTAATCCCATCAACACCATTGTACGACATGCTTCGGTGACCCTATGCACATGGTTTCCAATTCAAGTCGTCCTACTTACACACACGTGTGAGTTTTCACATACAAGCGGTTAGGTGACCTTTATCCCACAAGTATGTTAGACTTACCTCAAACACACAAGTTCCCTATAAGTGGTTAGGTGACCTTTATCCCACAAATAGTTCTCAAGTGATTCGAGTGTCGTGAAAAAGGGTGGTGTTAAACTTTTTGAAAAGGGATTTTTGGTTTTCATTAATTCTAGTTTTGAAAACTCTATGTACTTGTATTTGCATGCTTTCAAATACAAGATACCCTATGGTTCTTTTAATAAAACTCATTTTATTATAAAACCATTAATCCTTTTAATAACCATTTATTAACACTTAATGATTAAGAACCATTTTATATTAGCTTGTTAAGATCATTTTTATTAAGATTGTTTATCATATCCAAATATCATACAATCATTCATAGAATCACAATCAAACAAGCATAATATAAACAATCACAATGTGCATACCATAGCTACTATTGTGACCACACTTGTTTGCCATCACAAGTGTGGTCATTTGGTCTTTCCTAAGGGTTGAATACAACATAAAATTGAGGTCTTCATAGACTCCCACTTGAACTTGCATCCATATGCTTCAAGTCCTTTTTGTGTCTTTGATGTCCATCTTTGGGTCTTCACCTTGTGCATCTTCCTTTTACAAAAATTATATCCTAATACATTTTTCTAATAAAAGAAATGCACCTAATCTATTTATTACATAATCAAATGAATAAATAATTACAACCCAAATAATAAACATAAATATTACAACCCAATTGAATGAATTAAAACTACCATTCCAATCATCCAAATAACATAAGGCCAAAGGCTAGGTTATGCACTATCTTATGAACAATCATAAATATTATTCAATAAACAAAATAAACCCCATCAAACCCTAAATTTTCAGCCAACATAAACTGAAAATTTGGGTTTGTTTGTCCAAACAAACAACAACCAAACATATCAACCAATTGATATTCCTATCTTTCAAAGTTTAATCATAAGCATGAAGATATAACTTTGAAAGACTTGCGGTTTATTAAATCAACCAAAATCAGCCCCTAATAAGTTGATTAACATCCTTTAAAACAATTTTTAAAGGATAAGAACAAGCAAGCTATCCACATAACCGGCTCTTGATGCCATTATTGGGTTTGTTAGAACATAAAATCATAGTTTAACCATTTAAACTTTTTGAAAACGCAGCGGAATTACAACTTTATAAACCCTTTTATAAGCTGAAAAATATGTTCATTAGATGACCATATTGATGTATAAAACAAACCCAAAGAACAAAGGATCATTTATGTGAATTAGCAAGCTATGAACATATGTAATACTACATAAAATCACAGCTACATAGAGCTGTGAAACTACCTCCTTCCAGCAGCTATAAGTCGACTAAGGAAAGAAGATAGGAGGTTGAAATATGGCCAAAACTTCAAGGTTGGATGTCCTCAAATGTTGACTCCCACAAAGCTCTAAGTAAGCATCATTCTTGCATGGATTTGGACACCAAAAACACCAAAATGAAAGCTGCCAAAACCCTTCAAGATCGTAATCTTCCAGCAGCAAACTTGATGATTTATGAAGATGAAATCGACCAAGGTTCCAAGGGGAGGAACCCTCAAGTGTGTATACCCCAAGCGTCATTGCAAACACACTTTCTTGTTAGGAAGATGATCACCAAAACAACACAAAACTTCAAAGAAAACCCTCCTAAGCTGCTGCCTATTTCCATAAATAGAGAGAGAGATGAAGAGCTGATTTTGTGTTGTTAGTTGCATGTATTAGATGTAAGCGAATAAGAGTCTCTTGGATGAGTAAGTAGTGCTAGACAAGCATGCATGTGTGTGTGTATATCAAGGCCAAAAGCATGCATGTGTGTTGTGTTATCAAGGGAATCTAAACACTCTTGCACATGCATATGTGGGACAGCCAAGAGGAGAGGGATTTAAAGAGTTTCCCTCCTTTAAATTTTGTAACACACAACATATTTTAACTAGTCATATATCACACAATAAAAAAAAAGTCACCATCTAGACTTATTTTATAATTGTGACATATGTGTTCTTTAATTAAACAATTTAATTAAAGTACACACATATGTTATTAGTGTTATTTAAACCCTTTTTAAATGACAAGAATAACAATAAACTCATCAACAAATTATCCTTATAATCTGTTCCATCTCATATGCAATTTATTTAGAAAACCCATTTTCTAAATTGGTGTAAATATTTAATTGCATGATCATATCATCAATTAAATATTAATTGGTGTTTGCTAAGCTTGTTATTAGGTATAACCCGACTTGGATCATAACGTACTAACCTCATCAATATTCTAAGTGTCTTGGGCACATAGAATTCTACAATTTTCATTTATATAAGGGTAGTTTAGTAATTGTAAATAGCTTTTTGTATATAAATAGCATACTACACTAATCCTTCGTAAGCTTTTGAATAATCAATACAAACAAGCAGTTATTATCATTCAAGCATTTAGTTACTAGCAATCATACACACTCATACACATATTGATATCATAGCATCAATCATGGTTTTACGCACCATGATTATTGATTTTCGAATTTGATATGACAATTTGTTGTTATATTCATTGAGAGATTAGAAAAGATCTTGGGGGAATCATCATCACAACAACTTAATTTTATTGTTTTGTTGCTGATTTGATCAATTTCATCAAAACCCTTTAATGAATCCGGTCAAAAAGTCAAAACCCTAAAAACAAATATTTTGTTTAGAAAGTTAATTTTTTTGGATCAAAAAGTGACTTTTTTAAAAAATTTAAAAAAGAATGTGTTTCTTCTTTGATTTTGAATGATTAACCAGCACAATTACTGGAGATTATGAAGGTTTGAATGATCAACAACTAGGGTTTATCCAAGGGTTTGTTTATGGCTATAAGGTCTTCACAAAAATTAACAATCGTTTAGTTGATTGAGGAATACAAACCTGATTCAAGTAATAAGAATACATGAATGTGTTATGATGTGTTAAACACAATGAATGGATTCAAATCACCCAAAAATAGTGTTTCTTTGATGAAAAACTGATAAACAATACCGGTGTACTATTTTATCCTAAGACCCTTAGAAACCGATGAGGTTTTAGAGAGTTTTATGATGAACACGTTTGAAAACCATGTATGAATAATGTTTTGAGATTTAAAACCATATAATCTTCTTCACAATACACAAAAACAGATGAAGAGATCATCTTTTAAGCATTTGATGAATGTTTGGTCTAGAAGAAGGTTTATGTGATGATTTTCAGCTCGAAATGTATGTTTTGAAGCTAATGATCCACATATATCATGTTGTTGAATGAGAGTATTAAAAATCAGTATATGATTTGAGCCAAGGCTTTGTACCACCTAATGAAATCTAACAACATAACACAAGGTGAGATGTTGATAAATTCCCCAAGGATCTTTTTAAATATCAATGAATATAACAACAGATTGTTATATCAGATTCAACAAACAATAATCATGGTGCAGAAACCCATTATTAATGTTATGATATCAGTGTGTGTTTATGTGTGTATGATTGCTAGTGATTGAATGCTTGAATGATAATAAACTGCTTGTTTGTATTGATTGTTCAAAACCTTACAAAGGATTAGGGTAGTATGCTATTTATAGACTATACAAAAAGCTATTTACAATTACTAAACTACCCTTATGTAAAACAAAATTACATAAATAATCCTATGTCTATAAGCTATCCGCATTGGATGATAGACTGTCCGCTGTGCATGATCAGTCGTCCACTGTGAATGGTTGATAAGTCGTTCGCTGTGTCTTGGATGTTGTCCACTGTGAACCTCTGATGTGTGTTTGACTTCTTAGATGTCCGCTGTGGAGTATTCATCCATTGTGGATGAACACCCGCTGTGGACAGTTCATCAGCTGTGGACTAGCCATCCATTATGTAGACTCATTCGCTGTAGACACTTAGAAGCTTTTCTTCATCCACTGCAGACCCTTGGTCATCCGTTATGGAATGTTTTCATCCGCTACAGACACTTAGCAAAAATTGTTTTTAATCTACAATCCTAAAAAAGAATTTTAAGCTACATTAGTGTATGTTATGAATGATAATAATACTAATATGTTAGTTAATGATTGTTTGAATGTTAGCACATATTATGTTTGTTTATGGCAAGCATTATCCTTTTAAGTATTATTTCATTAATGCACTTGTTCAGTCCAACAATACTCCCGCTAAGGATGATGTTGCCATCTTTTTAATGTTTGCTTGTTAATGTTTTGTTTGTTAGTAAAATATGTGTGTGTTTGTGTTTGGTATGTATGATTATAATGGTTTTGTGTTATAGTTATACTTTTTGATTGCATGTTTATATGTTATGCATGATTGACTTGATTTATTGTTTATATGTTTGCATGATTTACTGTTTATCTGATTGTATGTTTTACTAATTGTCTGGTTAGATGTATATTTGTATGATTACATGTATGTTTGTATGATTACATATATGTTTGTATGATTACATGTATGTTTGTATGATTAAATGTATGTTTGTATGATTAAATGTATGTTTGTATGATTACATGTATGATTCATTTATTACACATATGTAATCAGATTGTCTTGTATTTTTGGTTTATGTATGTTTGCTGGTATGACTTGTTATTTGTCTGATTGTTTGTCATGTTTGATGATTTTGTATGATATACATGTATGATTGATACTTAGAATCATGTTTGTATCTGTTTGATTGTAAATCAGAGGAGAAATCAAATAGATTTTAGGTTTGGAATTGAACATGGGTTTAAGGGTTTAGTGGAATATTTTGAATGTTTTTAAATATTGGTTTTCTCTCTCTCACTCGTGATAAATGAAAAAATCACAAGTGTGGAACTATATATACATGGACAAAATGAACGTCCGCTGTGTATACAGTTTGTATGTCCGCTGTGTAAACAGTTTAAACCTAAAATTTAATTTTAAGTTGTCCGCTGTGAGTTACACATGCGCTGTGTGTACAGTGCATCCGCTGTACAATCTTAAACTATAAGGTGTGAACCCTTTGACTGTTTGACTAAGTATATAGCGGATGACTACTTGGTCATGCACTGTGGATCCTTTGTTGAATAAGTATACAGTGGATGACCCCTTGGTCATGCGCTGTGGATCCTTTGATTGTTTGACTATGTTCAAAACAAATGAACATTTATTCATGCATTATATATTCTTAAAATGGTTTATTTATTCACAATGGATGAATCTTTGTTTATGCTTTGATACCACCTGATGAAATCAAATGACACAACACAAGGTGAGATGTTGATGATTTCCCTAAGAATCTTTTCAAATCTCTCAATGAATATAACAACAGGTTATTATATCAAATTCAACAAACAATAATCATGGTGCGGAAACCCATGGTTAATGCTATGATATCAATGTGTGTTTGTGTGTGTGTGTGATTGATAGTGATTGAATGCTTGAATGATAATAAACTGCTTGTTTGTATTGATTGTTTAAAAGTTTACAAAGGATTAGGGTAGTATGCTATTTATAGCCTATAAAAAAGCTATTTACAATTACTAAACTACCCTTATGTAAAGCAGAATTACATAATAATCCTAAGTCTATAACCTGTCCGCTTTGGATGATAGACTGTCCACTGTGCATGATCAGTCGTCTGCTGTGAATGGTTGATAAGTCGTCTAATGTGTCTTGGATGCTATCCGTTGTGAACCTCTTATGTGTGTTTGACTTGTTACATGTCCGCTGTGGAATGTTCATCCGTTGTGGATGAACATCCGCTGTGGACAGTTCATCAGTTGTGGACTAGCCATCTGCAAAGAGGAAGAAAACGATGGCCATGAAGAGGGACACTAAGAAGAAGAATAAGTCCAAGGCATCCACCTCTACACCTCAGGATGAGTCAGAGCATCCTGTGGTTGCTCATGAAGAGGTTGCTCATCCAAGTGCAACTAATATAGAGCCTCTTACTGCTGGGAGACCATCTTCTCCTGGAATTTTGCTGCTAATCCAGATAGATGGCATGTCATTAAAGTTACTTCGGAAGTTTTACACAGCTTAAGGAGAAATGCTAAGTGTAAAATCTTCCGAAGCCAAATGACAAAATCTTCCAAAGCCAAAAATGAAGTCTTTCGATGCTTCAGAGACAAAGTATTCTGAAGACAAATATTGATTTCTCCTGAAGACAGAGACGACATGCTTTCTCTGATCACTTTTTGACAAAAAGTTGAACAACTTTCCGCTGCTACCTCTGAAGACTCACCAACTTAGATAAGTTGGTAAAAATGTTCATGCTTTTATCAACAGTAGATTATGGTCATTGGTTTGTAACTTTTCATTTTGTACCTTTTATTCATTTTATAATATATCAGGATGTGAGCTATGGCATGTCATAGTCACAAGTAAAAGGCAATCTATCTTTTGACTATACATTGATCTTGTTGTCTAGATTAGTGTTTTCAGCTGTCTTTCAAAGTATAGCCGGCTGTAGGATGTAATATAAATTGTCTCAAGTATTTGTATTTATTTTTATGCTTTGTAACACTTGTAATAGAACTTGAGAGCAATATACAGTATTCTTGAAAACTAAACTTATCTTGTTCTTATTCTTTGTTATGTCTCATACTTGTGTTCTTAGTACATCAACTAAAACCCGGTTCCCTATTTGATTTGTTAAGTATTCTAAGTCTCTCCTTATTCTAAAACTGATTGTATTGACCACCCTCGTCGGTCCTAAATAAACCGTTTAATTACTCGTCGTCTTTTGACTATGTAAAAATTAATTTTATAAACACTTTAAGGTTTTTAATTATTTTCCCAAATAATGTAATCAACTAAAACATAACAAAAAAACCACATCGAGCAACTAGTATAAAAAATGTTTAGTGTCTTTTGAGCTCCGAACTAGTCTAAAGGTTGCAATATGATCACACATCTTGCAACTTCTCACTTAGTCCAACAGTCTATCTTGAATCCCATTTGTCTTTGCTTTCGGTCTTCGAGTCTTTGTCTTCGATTCACAATATTTCAATTAACAACTTTTACAACAAAATTAAATAAACCTTTTTGGATTGGTTAGAGTTAAGCTAATCAACAAGTTCTATGAAATCACACTTAACAAATACTGAATCTCTATTAAATTTTAATTATCAAACAAAATGAATGCAATAAAAATTTAAATAACTTAGTGAGAACACAAGAATACTCTTAGAGTATAATTCACCTAATATATTTTACATTAATACAATAGGAATATAAGTTATCCACTATCAAGCCTCATTAAATCTAAATTGTATGAGGTATTTATACTAGACAAGAGATCACTAGAAATGAATCTACATTGTCCATTCTAAAATCTAGATCAAGGTGAACTAAAACCATTTAAATTTTGTATTGCGACATACCATGAATACATTCTCTAACTGGATAGAATATACTAAAATAAAAAATAGTACAGATACAAATAAGAAGCATATATTTAGTAACTGCAGAGTTATGGTTGTTCCGCTACTTATCAGCACTAACATATAATTGTACACCAGCATATAAGATGTTCTTTAGTAGGAGTCTATGCTTAGCAGATTAAGTCTTTCAACATACTGGCTTTCAACAAACTTGGCCTTGGCAAATTGAGAAATCAATAAATTGTATGCTCAACATTTGAGATAATTTCTAGCTTTGAGTAGCTTCATCCTTTAATATTCCAGCAAACCTACTTATTACAAAAGGTTTCCAAACCACCCAATAATACAAAAGATTACAAAGAAAAAAATACAACCAACCATAAAACTAATAAGGTACAAACTTTAATAATAATAAAAAGTTAATCTTTTTGTCAAAGCTTCAAGCTTTTTATCAAAAGACCTAATCTTTTTTGTCAAAGCTTTGATCTTTTGTCAAAAAAATTAGTCTAATCAAAAAGCCAAGATCTTTTTGTCAAAGACAAACTTTTTGACAAATAAAAACGCAAGATCATGTAAATAATGTTTAAACACGTGTAAAAGTGGCTCTGATATCACTCTTGGGTATCGTGTATCAGTTTTAACTATTAAAGTTGTGACTTTATTCTCAAAGTTGTAAGTTTTTTTGTACTTTAGAGTGGAAGCGAGTTATCACGATTAGTTAATTCAAAATTAACACCCAAACTAAATATCTAATTATACGTCATTTAAATAAAATCAAATACGCAACTATATGGTGTATAAAGTTTATACATTTAACGAGCGAACCAAAAGTTCACACATTGGATGCAATAACGGTCTCGCTAGTTGACCTCATGACGATAAACCAAACAACACACACTGATTGTGATGAAGGACTAAAACCATTGGCAGAAGCAACTGTTTAAGGAGGTAACGACGGCGGATGGTGATGTTGGTCGAACTTGAGACCGAACGACTGCGGATGGTGGTGTTGGTCGAACTTGAGACCGAAAGTGGGGTAGATATTTGTGACAACCATGGGTTGGGAATTAGAGTCCCCCACCCCCCCTAATATTATATTTATAATCTAATTATTTACTTTTTTAAGTCCCAGGTTACTTGACGTTTGAAATAAACTTGATAATTAGCAATTAATTTCCAACAACCCTTGTGGTTTATTAATTAACATTGAATTAAATACACTCATAAATGTTTATTTTTAAAACTTTAAATGTTTAACCCTTCAATTAATTAATTATCTCAATAAATAATTAAATAGTGATTATTTCAGTTACAACCAGACATCATTTATTTTATGCGCATTTCGTGAACTATAATGTGTAACAATGGATGTTAAATTTTTTTGTTGTCCAAATTGTAACTTTTTTTATTGTATCCCGATAGCTACATTGATATTATGGATGATCTAACATCTTATATCTAATAGAATAATCTGATGGTGAAGAGTTGTTCATTAGTGAGGTGCAAGTGCCGGCCCGACTTATTTCTCATCTCCGCGAGGCCAAAACTTCACGTGCATTTCGAAGATGAATAGGTTTTTTTTAATTTATCTTTTTTAAGTTGCTGAACATTTTGAATGTTTTATATTCCAAGTTCAAGATTAGGAATGTTCTCTATACAACCTTAAATCTTTTTGGTATCTTAGTTCGTAGGTATCAAAATCACGTAAAAACTTATTTTCTAGCAAAAAAAAAGGAAAGAAAGAAAGGAAAACCAAAGTGGTACCAGATCGATAAAATTACAAAAAATGGGTATCGGTAGTGGTATCGAACCGATAGATTCCTCAAATTCGGTATCAGTACTTGCAGACAACGGTACAGACCTTAGCATTGAGATAGATTGCAAGATTTTCAAAGATTAATGCTTACCAAAATGTTCAAAGTGTAAACATAGGATTGAGTTCTAAACACATGTTTGAACTCACATGATTTGATGTGTTTTATATTAACATGGCTATGCATGTTAGTATGCATGAGATGATGGAATATAGCTAAGCATGAGTAGACTATGTGCATAGCTACACTTAAGTCGATAATATGCATTAGAACAAGAGGCTAACAATTGCTACGTATACCACGAATGCTACAGATGATGATGCTAAATAAGTGCTACGCATGAGATAGTGAGCATGCAGAAGTTTAATGAGTTGACTTTGATAGGTTTATTTAGAGCTACATATAAGAGAGTAGAAGCTTGTATTTGTAACACTTTGATGAACAAATTTTTTATCAAACAAGCATATTCTAAAAATAAACAACTAAAATTATTTACGATTTGTATTCTTCGTTACAGTAATAGCAGTTCGTATTCTTGAGATAGTAATGGCAATTCAACAGTGATCACTGCTTGAATTTTGAGATTCCACATCACAGTTGCAAATTCTTGCAAGATTGGATCCTTACATTATTAAATACTTTGATTGAAGAAATTCGATAGTTCTAACTTAAATTAGAATTCAAATATTTCTCAACCACAAACCAGAAATGAAATTCAATATCCAAATCCAGCAAATATCATCACGAATTAAACAAATTTAAAAATGAAATTCAAATTCTATTTCCACCTAAGTTCTACAAACCGAACCGAACCAAACCAACCCCGAGGGGATAGGGTTTGCTGTGAGATTAGGTATTCAGGCCTATAGCTACAGGTCTTGTTGTCAAAAGAAGCAAGTCCAAGCAATTACAAAACCCACCCATACTCAGATTCACATTTATCAAGTCAAAGCATCAAAGAGAAGTCTACTGTGCACTTTGTGAAAAAAATCTACCTACCAAACATGATTTTTTCTTGTAGTGTTGACTTTGTACAAACAAAGCTGTGTTTTATTAAAAAAAAAAAAATAAAACTCATTCTCCTTTCCAGTCTTTTAATTCACTGCGTGGCGCATATAGCTTGGCCATTTGTACCTCAGCATCAGTGTCGTTTACTACACCCCGGCAACTTGGGAAACCACAATAACAAGGAAGCTGTTCATCAATCGAAAAGAATCTACAATACCAAATAACACGATGCCATCAAACAAAGATAAAAGCAGATACTGAAGAAACCAAGTAAATAGAATTAAACCTGTAGTCATATGTCAATTCTTCCCACTCTGCGATATCTCTCTTGGCAAAAATGATTATGTGTTCATCACCATTTACACTTATAACTCTTGAATAACAATTTGGCTGAAACAAACAAACAAATATATATAATGTCACGGACATCGATTGTGTAAAATGTGGCCGAATATAAAGTGAACTCATTTTAGCTCATCTACTGATACAAATTCTCAAGTTTTGTAATCAATTGCCAGATATTTTGTAGTAGCAAATCATGAGAAAATATTGGACAATTCTTCATTTCTTTCATGTTTTTCTATAGTCGCTAAAAACATTTTATTCACTGAAAAACATAATGTTGCATTCAAAAAAACAATTTTTTTTAAATGATAAACCTACTTAGACCGAACAAAACTATGATAATAAGCATGAAATACATCCCAGCTTCATCAGTTTCTTAAAACCATTAATTTAATTGTGACATATTAGTTATTTCTAGAAAACAGATAGGTTTCTGCTTATTTTTATTACTCTTACCTACAATCACACAAAGAAAAGGAGGCATGAAGAACAAGAAATATAATAAAGCAAAGAGCTTAACATACTTCACAAGAGTGGTTTATTAAATGTGCAATGCTTCCTGCTCTGGTGGCATCAATTACACGTTCTTCATCGATCCGAAACATGTATGTCCCTGCACCCTGCAAAAAGATGTATGCCAGACAATATTTCACATGTCTAGCAATTTCATGACGTCCTTACAGAAATATAAACAATTGCAAACCTCTTTGTTATGATTAAATCAGTACTATAGTGCAGTTAGAAATAATGGTATGGAAGCATGAGCATGTAGAAAATAGAATTAATGTTATATGTAAAAAAGGAAGTGAACAGCCCAAGCAGAAAGAAAAACAGATAATGGAACAGCCATCAACCACAAAATATAGACTCAATGCAAACTGAGTGCTACAAAACAAGGAACCATGAACTATGAAGTTTTATGTTATTCTGCTTTAAGGTTTTTTTCTGTTATAGTATCTATTAAACTTTGAGCTAATCTCAAAATGCCACTTAGACTTTCAGACAATGAAAACTTACCATTGGATCAAAGGACCTCACTAGACAGCCTTTGAATATGAGACAAGCAGTGAAAGAAATGGTTACAAGTCAATTCATTCCTGGGCCATGCAAACAAGCTCGTAATATGTAACTGCTGAATAACATTATCTACTTGTTTAAATAGCTCGTTCTCATACAAATATATAAGGTCTAATTTCATAATTACCCTTCTAAAGTTCAATTATATCATATATACCCAAACAAAATTACAAATATCAAATATACCCAAAAGTAACAAAATTACCATCCTACCCTTGTAAAATATAAAGTTTTTACATAAATGGTCTCTTCTTCACCAAGTTCTTCTCCATCATGTACTTCCTCCTCCACCGGTGCGCGACAAGATCCGTAACTCCGTCCCCCTTCACGTCCTCACCTTGCCGGAGCTCGCCGCCGTCGTCTCCCCCATCGCCTCCGTCATCTACCTCCTCAGCTTCTTCGGTGTCGACTTCGTTCAATCCATCATCCGACCTTCTCCTGATTCATGGGAGATCGAAGACGATGTCTCCGAACAACTGCTAATGGAAGAACAAGAAGAAGATAAGCCCGTTAAACCATGTGGGCAAGCATTAACTCCCCACATTATCCCCACGTCAGAGCTAGCGGCAGAGATGAAGAAAAACAACCACCACCCACCGCCGGTTAATGAGCTGACGTCGGAGGAAGATGAACACATCGTGAAACTGGTGGTCGCAGGTTCGATCCCTTCATACGCTCTACTGCTCTAGAATCGAAGCTCGGAGACTGTAAACGGGCGGCGGCGATACGGCGGGAGGCGCTGTAGCGAATCACCGGAAAGTCATTATCGGGGTTGCCGGTTGTAGGCTTCGATTAGATTCAATATTGGGGCAATGTTGTTAGATGCCCGTGGGCTATGTGTAGATTTCAGTGGGGATCGTGGGACCGTTGTTGTTGAATGAGTTGGAGTTTTCGGTCCCGATGGCAACCACGGAGGGGTGTCTGATGGCGAGTACTAATAGAGGGTGTAAGGCGATATACGTATCCGGAGGTTACAATTTTTGTCCGATTGAAATAAGTTTATTTTATAAAAAAAGTATGAAAGTTTATTTTATATATGGGCATATATGAAAAATAGATATTTATAAATAATGAGGACAAAATAGTCATTTCTTAGTAAAATTTTAATGAATTGGGCATATATGATATTTACAATACTTTATAAGGGTATATATGATATATTTTTTTATAAGGATATATATGATATTTCAAAACTTTGTAAGGGTATATATGAAATTGACCCAATATATAAATGGGCTGTGCATTCAAAAGAGACTAAGACCTGTCTGTAAATATATAAATGGGTTGTGTAACTATTCCATTGGGTAAATAACTAAATACCAAATCCATTATGTTCTTCCTATCTAAATAAGCATTAGCAGCCAGCGGTTTTATTTCTTATTTGACTACTTTACATAGAGGGGTCCTAATGTTGTATAAACAAAGAGTGGTTTTAAAAAGCATGGGGCACTCTGAAGCTTTTAGGTCTCAAAAGCACAAGGAGAGAGCTTCACATACTTGAGGTGTTGCTCTGTGTACAACCAATAAACTTCATCTACAACTAAAAGCCACATCTCTTTAACATACCACCTATTCATTAAGTAAGCCATTCCTAATCTCTTCATCCTTCTAGTTGTTATTACATACTATGCTCCTTGAGACCTGAAGGCCTGAGGCGTTTTTCAGATCGCCTTGAAAGCCTCGCATCTCTGTGCTCTTTTTGAAACCAAGCCACTGATTTTTTTTAAAATGCTATAATTGCATAGGCCAAAATGTAAAAGATCCAGAACAGGCGCTGAGTTTTTACAATCATCGTATCAAATGTTATAATTGCATATAAGTCCCCAATTAGCTTCTCAATGTTTTCCTATAACCCAAATGGTTAGCTGCTTTTCATGATCAGATTTGTGCTTATTTCATGCAATCTTAATGATCATCGAGGTTGAAAAAATACCATTTGAGATTTTGAGTCTCCAAATGAAGCAGCTCCAGAGTTTCACAATGAAATTCCATACGTTCAAATATGTTTAACCTGACATATGCAGTTTCTTGGTTGTATACATCTATAGAAGCAACACCTAAATAGTTATTATATCTATATTAGGTTATAATTTGTACTTTAAGTAGACAAATTGACAGGTTTAGCGGAGGTTGGCTCACCTTACGTCAGCCGGCCAGTTAGGGAGTTTTCTAAACCATCACACATGGTGTGGTATGGGATTTGGCATGCGTTTGAGCTTTAAACCAACTGTTTAGGCCAAACCGGATCGTGTATAAGATATAAATAAACATACATATGTTCAGTGCAGTCAAGTCCAGCTGGTTGACCATGCTTACTTTTAAGAAATAACAAAGGTTTAAAACCCATGTCTTTATTTTTTACTCTTATCAGAGTCCCTTTCTATATTTTATTAAAACTTCCCAACCCTTTAGTCTTAAAGTCCTTTGGTTTTTCTATTTAAGATATCAAGGATTTTATAGCTTTAAATTTTGGCAGTTGCTTCTGTGTGTTTTCTTCATTTAACAATAAATATTTTTTTCTGAAGGATGAACTTGCAAGTTAACTTTAGGTTATAAAATTTTTAACATTTAGACTTGTTGACAGAATTTGTCACATCATCAATAATCAGATTTTATGTAAGAACATAACTGGCTACATAAATTTATGTCAAAAAAGAAAAAAAAGGCTCAAGCTGCTAAACCAGCCAAACCAGACCTTTTTCTTCCCTTTTCCTTCCAACTATGACAATCAGGACAAAATCAGTGAGAGTAAAGCCAAAAAAGGAAACAGAAACCAAAAGATTGACAATGAAAGATCAGATAAAATTGGGATTTTGTACACATACATTACTAATATGTCAGGTTATAAAAAAATATGACAAAGGGGATGGGAAGAATATGATGAAGCACTATGCATCAATTATACAACACTATATATAGTTTCTCATATAGCAATCAAAATTGTCAATAATAGAAAAGCTTATGGTTAGTTGGTAACAAATATTAATATATGAACTTACCACCAATGAGTTGTATATCAAATGCTCTCTTCTGTCAGCTATAGAAGGTCTAACAATCTCACCAGTATATTCAATTACCTGTGATGTATCATATCAGCTGTAATAAGTGTTGGGAACCTCAATGGAAAAATTATTATAAGGACATCAAATAGTAATGGAAAATTATTTCTAGAAAATAGATGCCTTACCATATCACCTGCTTTGTGTGGTTGTTTTGCAAAGATGCCAAAACCATGTATTGCAGATTTCCCTGTGCCGAATAACAGCCCAAAGTAAAAGATGGGAAAAAAGGGACAAAAAAGTATAAGTCCTTTAATATAAGAAAGAAAGGGGGAAGGAGGGAGAACTCATTACATTCAATATAAAGCAACAGGTTAATTTCAGATTGTGCTTAAGAACAGGTGCTAATTGGAAGAGGAGATCTAGTGAGATAGAACAACAGCAAACTCAGTCCTCAGTTCAATGGCCACAAGTCATTTATCTCAAAAAGATACTGATCTCACAAAGATCAGAATGGTAACATTCTAGATCCTAACTTCCTAAGTTCCACATGCATTGATTTACATGGTACACATACAGATGATAATCAACAATATTTATTTGTTAGTTATTACTCTGTCAAAGTGATATCCACCAAGTGATATCAAAACAATACCAAAAAGATTGGCAGAGAAAGTCCAAATCATTGATCGATGAACAAATAAAATAATGGATCCTATATACATACACTTACAACATGTTATGCATCTGATTGTCTTTATAACCAAAATAGTTAGTCAAGTAAATACGGATGTATTTCACAGAACCTAAGAAAGAATCTAAGAAATAGCGAATGGATGTAATGCGCGTAAGGGTTTTAGAACATGATGTTTACCAAATGCTAGTCTTTTTCTGAATGTTGTCCTCATGTATATATACTTCTCAGGCATAGAGAATATGCTTGTATAAGATTCGAGCAATGAGTTTTTAAGTTTCCCGATATCAGAATAAGGAACTCTGCCTAAAGACTCATGGTTACAGAAACCGCCCACCAAATATGGTATGTTTTCAACATATGTTCGCTTCAATGATGCAGCAGCAAGGGCTTCAGGTTCTTTTCTTCCTCTTCTCCCAAAATAATCATAGGGCTCTGCTCATATTTATTTTATTTTTAAGAAAAATACATCAGATGCTAATATACCTATATGCATAGGCATATCAAATCAAAGTTGCATCACAATTTAACATAAAATGATATAAATCAAATGAGCTAACAAAAGCGATCAGCAGTTAAATGGAGAAAAGGAAAGAGGAAATGACACACCAGTACGAGCACAGCCAGAAGGATTCACAGGACGAGCATCATCTGAATGTTGACTTGATATTTGACCCATGCGTTCATCAGGAACAGAACGTTCAATCATAGGATTAGGGCTATGCCTTTTACAAAATGACAAAAGACGAATGCATTGATTCTCCTCATCCTCATCAATAGGTACAAGCTGCAGTCTATCTGCATCTGCAAGCTATATAGACATATAATGGTATACAAAATATAGATTAAGAACCGGATCATAAAAACAATGCATTAAATAAGAAATGGCTTATTAAGAACTTCTTAAGCATCTAAGGTTGATATCTAATTGAAGATGTAAAAGAAATCATTACCTCAGCACAAAATCCAGCAGCACGAGCACAAAGCGGATGATACGCAACATAGCATGCATTGTTTGAACACTGCATTAGCAACTCAAAGCAGGTAACAGGGTAATACAATGATGTTTCTAATTTAAGTAAGAACATGCTTCTTTCACAATAGATTAGCAAGAAAAGCTGCATAACCAGTCAATAAATGACACTACTTGGATCATTGCTGATATTCCCATCCCACCATCAACAGTTTATAAAAGATTTAAAACAAATACTTATTTTGAACAGAAAGAATGTAGAAGACACATGATATATGAATAAAAAAAGGTTATATTAGACTTAAAGTTGAACGATGTTTATCCATGCAGCATGCAGGATTATGATTAGTAAAGGCAAGTACGACAGCATAGATTGCAATAGAGTCCAGAAGATCAACATATAAGAAATTTAAAGCATATATAAAAATACTGTTACCCAGTGCAAACGATGATAAGCAGAAGTTACCTGGATACAAGCCCCATAAGGAACACCACAGATGCTACATAAAAGCTTCCAACGATCCTGAATAAACAAAAAAATAAATATACATCAAATAAAATTATAAAAAAAATTTTTGAACAATACAAAATGATTTTTTTGACGTGAATGAGTACTCTTTTAACAGATTACAAAACTATTCTTCAAGAAAGAGGCAGATGAATCACTGGTAAGTACCTTACTAACTCTATTTAGACCATCAATTGGCTCCATTTTCTTGATATCTGATAAGCAAGTTTCTGAAAGAAGTAGGCGTTAAAGGATTTGAAAATAATATGCAAGAAAGATGACATACAAATAAGAAACCTGGTATCCACATAGCACATGCAAGATGAGCCCAGCGTCCATCTGTTGTAGGTTTCATTGCACCTCCTAGAAAAATAGTGAGTTAATACAATTAATGTTAATTGAGTCTGTTATAACCCACCCACCCCAACTAGTTTACAATTAGAGGCTGCTTTCATGTTGTATACATTTTGCAATAGCAGTTTGTTTATTTCAAGATCTGAATAAACAACTACCTGTGACTGGACAAAGGCAGCAAGGTGGGGAAATATCAGGTGCCCCCGGGCGACATAAGTTGCATAACCAAAGGACACCATCAACAGGTTCCAGTTCTCCATAACATCTTGCATGAACCTGCCAATAGAAGACAAAATAGCATCGGTATCTTACGAGATTAATTGCATGTAACATGAGAAAAACAAAAGAACAAGCAAAGATAAATAAGGTTCAGTGGTACAACCATGTGCTGAAATATAGATGTTATCAACCGACTCTTATAGGAAATTACGATTTTGGTTGTAAATAGTAATGAGAAAAAAACAAGGATGCAGTTTACCATCATTCTGCACTTATCACACTGCAGGAACAAATTGTTGGCGTATTCCTGAAAAAATAATCATTATGTTAGGAAATTGTGTTGTTAATGTTGGCATCTGCAAAATGCATAAGAAAATCAAAAATAAAGACAGAAGCAGGTATAGCATCTCTGCATACGAATTGTAAGATAGCCACAGATTACTCTTGATAGAAACTAAAAAATGATATCGTTACCATCAAAGCAAAACATTATTTAGTTAGATTTTTAACCAAAAAGGAAGATAAAACTGCATAAATTCGTATATTCAGCATAAGTAGAAAGAACTTTCACCTCATCCATGTGACAAACATTGCACTTATCCAAGTCCTTCCATTTAACATGAACGGGTCTGTAACCAATTGGCATGCTGTGTGTTCTCCCTGATGTCAACTTCAAACTCGATGTCCCCTACAAATAACAACTGTAATACTTGAATAGGTAACAAACAAACTGATATTTGCTAGTAAAACTGTAAAAGCCTTTATCTAATTAAGTGAGCCTAACTCCATGAAAACCATACGGAGTGTAAAGCCATAGTAGAGTGAGGATTGTGGACTAATAATGATAAAACCCAATCACTTTAAAGGCTCCAGCTATTTCATTTAAAATGTAAAATAGTTCAGTAATCTGAATTAAGACAGGCATTTAACTCCATACATGAACAGTGAACCATCTTGTGCATTGAAGATATTGGCACCATTGGACTTGTCCATAGTAATCGGTAAGAAAAAAGAAGAAAAGAACAGTTTTCACTAGTTTACTTTTCTGACAGGAAAGAGAGATCATGAGGTCAGAACTGATATTGAATGATACATGGTTAAGCCTAATAGCTAACAAGGTAATGCTCAAACACTAAACCAATCAATTGCATCTAGTTGGTAAGAAAATCTTTAGCTAGAGTCATAAAATTAAGTTTAAAACAAAAAAACAAAAAAAAAAACAATATTACTGATATTTAGGGTATCCCATACATATGATGCATAGGGAGTAATTTATCAACCATATATGTCATATAAAAGAACAGCTTCTTTCACTATAAAAAGCAGGTATCACACCATCTTTTGATGGCCAAATTAGGAATGTTCATCAAATTTTGGACCAAACCAGAACGAGAAGATCAAAAATGGAATCCAGAACCAGACCGACGTAAACCATTCAATAGAAGTATATGTCCAGTTCCAGTTTAGAATCAGTTCAGTCACAAAGTGAACCATAAAAGCATAGAATGAACACAACGTTGGTGTTTGATAGTTTCCATAATATAGTGAAGGTAGCAAAGAATGTATGGTATTTATGAAAAGAGAGGGGACAGGACTTGAAAAAGACTAATAATATGATAAGATATTTGTGTTTGACTGTTGAATACTTGTATGGCAGTACAAATAAGTTGTAGATGTACCTGTATAAGTTTCAACACATGAGGATCAGAAAAACCAAACATATCGGCACCCGATTTGAAGAAGCTCTCGGATGCATCTTCAGCATGGGAATTATCAGAACTGCTTGAATGCATCTTTCTTAATCTTTGGTAAATACTATTCCAACAAGCTGAAGGATCTGGCCCATCAAACTGCATCATAAAACTTCACATTAATGCAGTGTAAATTAAAATGGGAGCATAATGCATAACAAAGAACAATACAAAAATCAACAAGGATTATAATTGCAGTAAAATAGTTAAGCAGTACCTGATCTCCATCATCTGTTGTAACTCTAAACACAGGTCGGGATTTTGTGCCAGCATCTCGCAGCACTTCCATCTTATATACAGAACATACGCTTGGATCTGAACCCCCAGAAAAACAAACAGTTAAAATCCAAACAAGTAGAACCATTAAATGCATCAAACCATTATGGCATGATAATTGTAACAAACTAAATAGTAGTCAACTAAATGAAAGATGCTACCTGCTAATGAAGGAAACTTCCTTGTAGCTGTATAACCTAGAGGACAGATAGATTCCTCATCATCACAACAATCCATGTCTTTAACAATCTTACCTACAGGAGATCACAAATAAATGAGTACAAATACGAGGACAAAAAAGTCATTCCCGATTAATTAAAATCATTACCAAGCTTTAATACTTCCAGATCCCCTACAATAAAAGGGCAACTTTTAGGGTCTTTGAATTTTCTCTCTCCTATTTCGCTTTGCAAACTCTTCTTTGGGCCGCCATTACCTTCATCCTCTTCGCTATCACCTCCGATATCTGTGCCAAAGCCTTTCCTCAGCTGTAACATACTCTTTGGAAGTTTTTGTCTGCTAAGATACCTGATCAATGGGTCCATAACATGTATGTCGTTATATATATGTAATGAAATCCAAGTGAATATTTCACAACAACCGAAACTATTGAGGGAAACTACAATGTTCTCTTATTACATTTTTGCTTCCTCCAAGCTTCGAATAAAATCCAGTTTCTTGCATTTCAGGTGGAAAGAAGATAGAAGCCCTTTAAGAAACGAAATAACTTGCTTTGTTCTAACCCTGTATATCACAAAATTTTACCCACTGTTAAGCTTGACACAGTATATTCTGGAAATAGTTAAGTGTCTTTAGGATATAAAAGTAGACACCTGGCAAAATCATGTGTGCCAAAAAATTGTACAAGCACAGATTTTTCGCCTGAAATCTTGTTTAGACCTCGACGAATGCTAACAAATGACTCATCCAACACAATTGCTGGCCACACAGCATGACCTGAATAAACAACAAGCACAGTAAGCCTAATCAAATAAGAACTCTGCAAAGAACTGGCAACTACACAAACTAGGGAGTCTACAATAATACTATGCATGGTAGCAAGGAAAAAAGGTCATTCCTGGGCATAAATTTTCAAAGTACTGTCTGAGCACAAAGATCCTGGACCATGTTTGCTATTCTCATAAACGATAAGGCCAACATACTTGGTCACAAACTGAAGTGAAAGCAGCTTATTGAATAAATAGTACTGACATATGATCATATTTGCAAGGCAGGAACTGAGACAATTAACTTAGTCAGGCACCGACGGAAAGAGCACAAAGCTCTGATGTGCACCTTTCACGAGTTATATTTCATGCCATAAATTTAGTACCGGAATGGTATCACGACAACACAACAAACGAAGCAACAATTTTTAATGTCTTTCAGTGTTGCTGGACAGCATCAGCTAAGTAACACCCAAGGCAGGAAGCCGAGGTACTATATTTGGCAGCAACAACAAAAGCTATGTGTTATATACTTATATATGTTCAATCAAGTGGTTCTGCCAGATGATAGAGGCATAACAACCAATGAATAAAAAACAATGACAAATCCCAAAGTTTTAAGCCAGCTCCTGAAAGTTGATATCACATTTATTTCCAATAACGTATACAAGATCTTGATGTCCTTACCAGTGAGTTTGGCCCATATTATGTCCCCAGGCTCAATATCATGACAATCATCCAGATTCGCAGCCAGTATAATCATCTCATTGACATCAAGATCATCTGTTTCTGAACAATGAAGGTCACAAGTCAACTTTAGACACTTTATCTCATCTGGAGACACATGGAACTTGATTCGTTCTTTAGATAGAACCACCAGCTCTTCATCACCGTCTTCATATTCAACCTATTTTTGTCACAACCACCTTAAGAGAACCACATAACTGTGCAGGAAAACTGCTTCAAAGACTTATTCATATACCAAATAAGGATATAAGAAACATTACGTGATGACGATGGCTCTCCAAATCATACTTTGCAATACGACCAAAGTACCAATCAGCATCCAACGGCCAGTAAACCTTTGTAAATTAGCATCCAGATATGTAAGTTGAGCAAACAAATAACGTATAACATGAAAGAGGTATAAAATCACTACTTGCCTTGCATTCTAGTCCCACAAATTTCTGGGGATCCACGCCATCAAACTTCAACCTGTTATCCAACATCAAAAGCACTTACCATAACTCTATGCAAGTATGCAACAAATAAAACAAAGAAATGGAACTTCCTCCGATAAGCACATACCGCACCCATCTCTTGGTACGACTTGCAGCAGTAGTAGATTTGTTCGGGTTATCAATCTCAGTTACCTCAACTTCCTCACCATTTGTCTGACAATCATTTTTGCTATTGTTTTTGCGTCTTCTTCTGCTACTGCTGGCGCTAGTACCATTAGTTCTGTTGATAGGCTTCTGGCATGATCCTCTTAACCTTGGAGCATCAACAGAAACTAATTCCAGCCCTAAGTTAACAAGCTCCTGACTTGTCTTCCTCTTCTTGCTACTATTACTATGATTAACCAAAACCCCAAGGGAACCCACGACCCCATCGTCGCCTTGAAATTCAACATCCTCAACTTTCACTTCCACAACAGAAGCCGCCTTCAAATTCGAAAGAAAAGTATCATAACCGCAATAGCCATCAGTCCTCTTGCGACGGCGACTGCGAGAGTAAAAATGAAGCACCGGCGGTTTCGGTGGCTTGGGATCGACTGAAGGGTCCTCCGGTAGGGATAATTTCCTAGCTTTCACCTTCTTAGACATGACATTCGAGTATCCACTACAGGGGGAGGTAGCTGAGTACACGATGTCAAGAGGAACGTACCTCGCTTCACGATGAGGATGAGGATGAGGATGAGGATGAAGATGAAGATGATCTTGCGATTGAACCACTGCGTTGAATTGTGATTGCTGTTCGTCGTCTTCTCGATGCTTGTTAGGGGTTGGCAATCGTGAGGAAAATGCCATTCGATTTGTGAAATTTGGGGGGTTTGAAAGGCCAGTACCACATTGCTGTTACTAGGGTTTCGAAATTGAAGTGGCACTGAGGTTTTTATCAGGTTTTTAGATGAATGGATGGATGAAAAGGGCTCTGTTTAGTATTTCCCCCACAGTCACCAGTTTCCCGCCCCTCCCAACTAAAGAAAAGAAGCCATCGCCATTCACCATTCACCATTCACCATTCACCATTCACCATTCACCATTCACCATTCACCATTCACCATTCACCATTCACCATTCACCATTCACCATTCACCATTCACCATTCACCATTCACCATTCACCATTCACCATTCACCATTCACCATTCACCATTCACCATTCACCATTCACCATTCACCATTCACCATTCACCATTCACCATTCACCATTCACCATTCACCATTCACCATTCACCATTCACCATTCACCATTCACCATTCACCATTCACCATTCACCATTCACCATTCACCATTCACCATTCACCATTCACCATTCACCATTCACCATTCACCATTCACCATTCACCATTCACCATTCACCATTCACCATTCACCATTCACCATTCACCATTCACCATTCACCATTCACCATTCACCATTCACCATTCACCATTCACCATTCACCATTCACCATTCACCATTCACCATTCACCATTCACCATTCACCATTCACCATTCACCATTCACCATTCACCATTCACCATTCACCATTCACCATTCACCATTCACCATTCACCATTCACCATTCACCATTCACCATTCACCATTCACCATTCACCATTCACCATTCACCATTCACCATTCACCATTCACCATTCACCATTCACCATTCACCATTCACCATTCACCATTCACCATTCACCATTCACCATTCACCATTCACCATTCACCATTCACCATTCACCATTCACCATTCACCATTCACCATTCACCATTCACCATTCACCATTCACCATTCACCATTCACCATTCACCATTCACCATTCACCATTCACCATTCACCATTCACCATTCACCATTCACCATTCACCATTCACCATTCACCATTCACCATTCACCATTCACCATTCACCATTCACCATTCACCATTCACCATTCACCATTCACCATTCACCATTCACCATTCACCATTCACCATTCACCATTCACCATTCACCATTCACCATTCACCATTCACCATTCACCATTCACCATTCACCATTCACCATTCACCATTCACCATTCACCATTCACCATTCACCATTCACCATTCACCATTCACCATTCACCATTCACCATTCACCATTCACCATTCACCATTCACCATTCACCATTCACCATTCACCATTCACCATTCACCATTCACCATTCACCATTCACCATTCACCATTCACCATTCACCATTCACCATTCACCATTCACCATTCACCATTCACCATTCACCATTCACCATTCACCATTCACCATTCACCATTCACCATTCACCATTCACCATTCACCATTCACCATTCACCATTCACCATTCACCATTCACCATTCACCATTCACCATTCACCATTCACCATTCACCATTCACCATTCACCATTCACCATTCACCATTCACCATTCACCATTCACCATTCACCATTCACCATTCACCATTCACCATTCACCATTCACCATTCACCATTCACCATTCACCATTCACCATTCACCATTCACCATTCACCATTCACCATTCACCATTCACCATTCACCATTCACCATTCACCATTCACCATTCACCATTCACCATTCACCATTCACCATTCACCATTCACCATTCACCATTCACCATTCACCATTCACCATTCACCATTCACCATTCACCATTCACCATTCACCATTCACCATTCACCATTCACCATTCACCATTCACCATTCACCATTCACCATTCACCATTCACCATTCACCATTCACCATTCACCATTCACCATTCACCATTCACCATTCACCATTCACCATTCACCATTCACCATTCACCATTCACCATTCACCATTCACCATTCACCATTCACCATTCACCATTCACCATTCACCATTCACCATTCACCATTCACCATTCACCATTCACCATTCACCATTCACCATTCACCATTCACCATTCACCATTCACCATTCACCATTCACCATTCACCATTCACCATTCACCATTCACCATTCACCATTCACCATTCACCATTCACCATTCACCATTCACCATTCACCATTCACCATTCACCATTCACCATTCACCATTCACCATTCACCATTCACCATTCACCATTCACCATTCACCATTCACCATTCACCATTCACCATTCACCATTCACCATTCACCATTCACCATTCACCATTCACCATTCACCATTCACCATTCACCATTCACCATTCACCATTCACCATTCACCATTCACCATTCACCATTCACCATTCACCATTCACCATTCACCATTCACCATTCACCATTCACCATTCACCATTCACCATTCACCATTCACCATTCACCATTCACCATTCACCATTCACCATTCACCATTCACCATTCACCATTCACCATTCACCATTCACCATTCACCATTCACCATTCACCATTCACCATTCACCATTCACCATTCACCATTCACCATTCACCATTCACCATTCACCATTCACCATTCACCATTCACCATTCACCATTCACCATTCACCATTCACCATTCACCATTCACCATTCACCATTCACCATTCACCATTCACCATTCACCATTCACCATTCACCATTCACCATTCACCATTCACCATTCACCATTCACCATTCACCATTCACCATTCACCATTCACCATTCACCATTCACCATTCACCATTCACCATTCACCATTCACCATTCACCATTCACCATTCACCATTCACCATTCACCATTCACCATTCACCATTCACCATTCACCATTCACCATTCACCATTCACCATTCACCATTCACCATTCACCATTCACCATTCACCATTCACCATTCACCATTCACCATTCACCATTCACCATTCACCATTCACCATTCACCATTCACCATTCACCATTCACCATTCACCATTCACCATTCACCATTCACCATTCACCATTCACCATTCACCATTCACCATTCACCATTCACCATTCACCATTCACCATTCACCATTCACCATTCACCATTCACCATTCACCATTCACCATTCACCATTCACCATTCACCATTCACCATTCACCATTCACCATTCACCATTCACCATTCACCATTCACCATTCACCATTCACCATTCACCATTCACCATTCACCATTCACCATTCACCATTCACCATTCACCATTCACCATTCACCATTCACCATTCACCATTCACCATTCACCATTCACCATTCACCATTCACCATTCACCATTCACCATTCACCATTCACCATTCACCATTCACCATTCACCATTCACCATTCACCATTCACCATTCACCATTCACCATTCACCATTCACCATTCACCATTCACCATTCACCATTCACCATTCACCATTCACCATTCACCATTCACCATTCACCATTCACCATTCACCATTCACCATTCACCATTCACCATTCACCATTCACCATTCACCATTCACCATTCACCATTCACCATTCACCATTCACCATTCACCATTCACCATTCACCATTCACCATTCACCATTCACCATTCACCATTCACCATTCACCATTCACCATTCACCATTCACCATTCACCATTCACCATTCACCATTCACCATTCACCATTCACCATTCACCATTCACCATTCACCATTCACCATTCACCATTCACCATTCACCATTCACCATTCACCATTCACCATTCACCATTCACCATTCACCATTCACCATTCACCATTCACCATTCACCATTCACCATTCACCATTCACCATTCACCATTCACCATTCACCATTCACCATTCACCATTCACCATTCACCATTCACCATTCACCATTCACCATTCACCATTCACCATTCACCATTCACCATTCACCATTCACCATTCACCATTCACCATTCACCATTCACCATTCACCATTCACCATTCACCATTCACCATTCACCATTCACCATTCACCATTCACCATTCACCATTCACCATTCACCATTCACCATTCACCATTCACCATTCACCATTCACCATTCACCATTCACCATTCACCATTCACCATTCACCATTCACCATTCACCATTCACCATTCACCATTCACCATTCACCATTCACCATTCACCATTCACCATTCACCATTCACCATTCACCATTCACCATTCACCATTCACCATTCACCATTCACCATTCACCATTCACCATTCACCATTCACCATTCACCATTCACCATTCACCATTCACCATTCACCATTCACCATTCACCATTCACCATTCACCATTCACCATTCACCATTCACCATTCACCATTCACCATTCACCATTCACCATTCACCATTCACCATTCACCATTCACCATTCACCATTCACCATTCACCATTCACCATTCACCATTCACCATTCACCATTCACCATTCACCATTCACCATTCACCATTCACCATTCACCATTCACCATTCACCATTCACCATTCACCATTCACCATTCACCATTCACCATTCACCATTCACCATTCACCATTCACCATTCACCATTCACCATTCACCATTCACCATTCACCATTCACCATTCACCATTCACCATTCACCATTCACCATTCACCATTCACCATTCACCATTCACCATTCACCATTCACCATTCACCATTCACCATTCACCATTCACCATTCACCATTCACCATTCACCATTCACCATTCACCATTCACCATTCACCATTCACCATTCACCATTCACCATTCACCATTCACCATTCACCATTCACCATTCACCATTCACCATTCACCATTCACCATTCACCATTCACCATTCACCATTCACCATTCACCATTCACCATTCACCATTCACCATTCACCATTCACCATTCACCATTCACCATTCACCATTCACCATTCACCATTCACCATTCACCATTCACCATTCACCATTCACCATTCACCATTCACCATTCACCATTCACCATTCACCATTCACCATTCACCATTCACCATTCACCATTCACCATTCACCATTCACCATTCACCATTCACCATTCACCATTCACCATTCACCATTCACCATTCACCATTCACCATTCACCATTCACCATTCACCATTCACCATTCACCATTCACCATTCACCATTCACCATTCACCATTCACCATTCACCATTCACCATTCACCATTCACCATTCACCATTCACCATTCACCATTCACCATTCACCATTCACCATTCACCATTCACCATTCACCATTCACCATTCACCATTCACCATTCACCATTCACCATTCACCATTCACCATTCACCATTCACCATTCACCATTCACCATTCACCATTCACCATTCACCATTCACCATTCACCATTCACCATTCACCATTCACCATTCACCATTCACCATTCACCATTCACCATTCACCATTCACCATTCACCATTCACCATTCACCATTCACCATTCACCATTCACCATTCACCATTCACCATTCACCATTCACCATTCACCATTCACCATTCACCATTCACCATTCACCATTCACCATTCACCATTCACCATTCACCATTCACCATTCACCATTCACCATTCACCATTCACCATTCACCATTCACCATTCACCATTCACCATTCACCATTCACCATTCACCATTCACCATTCACCATTCACCATTCACCATTCACCATTCACCATTCACCATTCACCATTCACCATTCACCATTCACCATTCACCATTCACCATTCACCATTCACCATTCACCATTCACCATTCACCATTCACCATTCACCATTCACCATTCACCATTCACCATTCACCATTCACCATTCACCATTCACCATTCACCATTCACCATTCACCATTCACCATTCACCATTCACCATTCACCATTCACCATTCACCATTCACCATTCACCATTCACCATTCACCATTCACCATTCACCATTCACCATTCACCATTCACCATTCACCATTCACCATTCACCATTCACCATTCACCATTCACCATTCACCATTCACCATTCACCATTCACCATTCACCATTCACCATTCACCATTCACCATTCACCATTCACCATTCACCATTCACCATTCACCATTCACCATTCACCATTCACCATTCACCATTCACCATTCACCATTCACCATTCACCATTCACCATTCACCATTCACCATTCACCATTCACCATTCACCATTCACCATTCACCATTCACCATTCACCATTCACCATTCACCATTCACCATTCACCCACCATTCACCATTCACCATTCACCATTCACCATTCACCATTCACCATTCACCATTCACCATTCACCATTCACCATTCACCATTCACCCTTCACCCTTCACCGCACCAACGAATATTAATATATTATTTATGAGGGAAGCTCTTGTTTTTTTAAGGCCATTTGACCATGATGTTCTCTAGTCATGTTAGAAAATAAACAACCCATGTTGTTAAGATATGCCGGAGTGTATAGTCGCATATTAACTTTTGCTCACGCGTTACATGAACAAACCACTTCATTTCTTGTTGTATTCAAAATTACCCACTTGTATCATGTTTTCATCATTCATCATTAATCAAATGTATGTTTGGATGATGAAATTCAATTCATACATGAATCTGACTCGCGTATTCATACATGATTCTAGCTCATATATTCTCGATAACATTTGTGTATTTTGATAATATTTATGTGTCTTGCTAGTATCATTGATGTTTAATATGTGAAAGTTGACATATCTATAAACCAGCTTCATAACTCATCAGAACTGGTTTGGATAGAGAGATCACCATTAATGGATATGATTTATTGATTATAGTGATCCCACGGCTCTCTTTATGATTAACTTGTCACAATCAATAGTTGACATATCTATAAACCAGCTTCTTGCTAATCGAAGGTGTACTTTTGATTAACTTGTCACAATCGAAAGTATATTTTCCATTGAAAGAATGTCTCGATTCAAACAGTGATTCGATTGAACACCAAACTTTTGATATCTCAATATTAACTATAAATAGCTTTAGTTGCTACTATTTCTTGTACGCATGCACGTTCTATATTAACAACATTTTCGGTGAATACAAAGTGCATTTTAAAATGATTATTGTGCTTGGTCCTTATTGTTCATATTTACATATTCTTATTGTTGTTGTTAGGTATCATTGAGAAATCGAGTGATTACACCCCACTAACACACTGGTGATAACCGGCAAGTTCATGCCAACCTTCATTCGTATACTAATCGTTCTTATCTGAAGATTTTAATATTAGACTTCATTTTGATAAATAGGTCATCACGTGTGTAACAAAGTTCATTTTCCTCCGCATGTCATCCATTAGTGGTTGTAGAAATTACCCGGTCACTCCATCTAACCTGACACATGAACATTGGTCAATAATATAAAATGAAAGAATAATTATTTTACAAATGTTGCAATGCAATAAATATAATCATAACATATATCAGTGTGCGTTAACGAACATGATTGTAAACTATAATGATTCAACTTATCAAGTTAACTAGTGTTTATTAAAGTAAGGTATATATATATTGCAGGATTGTTACAAGTCACTTAACACAATGGTTCTCTCTTAAACTCACTTGATATCACTCGGATGATGATAACAGAATGCTCTAAGAGTTGATAATAATATATTAAATAAGCAAGACGCAAGAATAAGTTTTCAAGACACTTGTATATATTAATTCTCAACTCAAAAATTACAAGACTCTGTCTTAGCACTTGTTCTAATGAGCTTACAATCAGAACTATATATACTATTATCTACAGCCAGTTATACTTGGAAAACCAATGGGAAAATACAACTAGACAAAATACTACAGTTGCTAGAATTATGTTAACTAAGATAAAGTATTATCCTAGAATTAGGTAGTCATGACAAGTCCATGACTTACCTTTTATCACCAACTAAGTATGGTGACTGTACTAATCCATGATGGCTGAACAGTGGATAAAATAAGGTCAAACACACCTGTATGGAGAAGCTCCATACAGTCTGTTAGTAAAGTAGTTGATTATACTGACAGGAACCTTACTTTTGTCCACTAGTCACAGTTGGTTCTTCCGAAGGTAAGTGTACTTCGGAAGATATGAATCTTCTGAAGTCACTTTGGCTTCAGAAGAAACAACTTCTTCAGAATTAGATGCTCCTTGTCTTGGTCTTCATGGTACTTCCGAAGAGTAACTCTCTTCGGAAGTTCTTCTTGCTTGGCTTTGGAAGACTTTTGACTTGGCTTCAGAAATGCAACATTGTCTTTGGAAGTCCATTGTAGATGTACCAAAATAAAGCTAAGTGTTGGGTTTTGGTTGCACCAGCCTTATCAGACCCAACAATCTCCCCTTAGACTGATGCTACCAAAACTCTACTTATCTTTCTTCTCCAGTGCCTTCCTGATCACAACCATAATCTTCACATCTTTCTCTCGGTTCTCCTTGGTAGATATGAGTAGCATTTGGAACAAGTCTTTCCTGGTTAAGACATCAAGACTGTCACCATGAATGACATGAATCCGTTAGCTATTCCCTTTGTATAAAGTAAGTTGATGGGTGTTAGAGTCATACCCATCGAGCTATAGGCTCCAAAGCTGGATCTTGAACCATCTGGAGAAAGGCTTGACCTTTTACAGAGGCTTCAGCATCATCAGCAACTTGAGCTCTTCTTATCAACTCTGCTTCCCTCATTTTGAGTATGTGCTTTCGGATGAAAGAAGCAACAGGAGAGTTGGAGGGATTGGAGAGTGGTAACTTAGCTAGATCATTTATATCAAATCTTCTAGAGTGTAGCAGAGATGATGTATCTAGCTGGCTTGTTTCCCCACTCTCTCTTACCAGCTGAAAGGCATCTGAAGGATCATCAAACCTCTACTGGACTATAGGGCTCCTTGGCACTTAAGGAGTAGTTGGAAAGTTTTATATCTTCCTTTTGTCCAGTAGAGTCACCAGTCTTCTTCTCAGCTTCTTTTCCTTTTCATTTAGGTTATGTATGTTGAGGGAAAGAAGAATGAGACACTGGTCCAAGGTTGTTGCAAGGAGATCCAGGAGATCTTTCCTTGAGAGAAGATTAACTGAGTTATCAAGATATCTTAGTTCGATCAAGTCTTCATCCCAAGAGAAGGAACTCAACCTAGTGCATTGGTTGAGTCCTTCCTGAATTCCCTCAAACTCCTGTATGGTCAGGGGTCTTGGTAATTTTGAGGATGGTTGGGTTGTTGGTTTGGTTTTGGGTATGGTTTTAGGTTTTAAAGTTGTTGTTGTTGGTGATGGTGGTGGTTTAGATATTTGTGGTGTGAGTTGTGAGGTGGTTGAAGGGGCTGGTTCAGGGGTGAAGGGTTCATCTATAGGTTCAGGTTTTATAGGGAAAAGAAAGGAAAAGGGTGCAGGTGGTTCAGTGGTTTATGGGAGTGGTGGTTGTTTGGGTTTAAGAGTAGGCTTTGGTTTGGTGGCCATCCTCTTACTTGCAGTTTTCTATTGAACCTACTGCCGGCTCCCTATTCGAATGCCAGTCTTTATGTCACTGATATGTCGTTGGAGAGTCTTTTTAGCCATTGATCCTACTTGCCTGGCTGAGAAGCCGTGAGCTTTCAGATAGGACTTCATCCAGTCCCTATCATCAATTTGTTTAGCAGCTAGCTCCTCAGCCTTCTCCTTCTTCTTCTCTTTCTCTCTCAGCTTCTCCCTGGCAGCCCTCTTCCTCCCTTCATGATTTTCTCCTATTCTTGTTTGAAGAAGAATAGGATAGTGTCAAACTCATGAGGAGCCAGGTCTTTTTCCTTATATCCCCTAGGGTAGAGAAATGCTATTTTCTCTGCTCTCACCTTGGCCTGAGCCTTGATCTTAGCATATTCTTTCTTCTTCCTTCTTTCCTCCTCCTTTTCCAACCTTTCTGCTTCTGCTTTCTCCTTTTGCAGCAAGGTTTCATTCTCTAAGTTGACAAGATCCTCATAGGGAAGTAGAAGAATTTCTTCACTTTGGATCCAAAGGTTGAGGATCCTATCAATCAGCTCTGCCCTTCTTTTGTTGGCAAAGTGCTCATGAGCAGCTGCTGCTTCGGTTGCTGCCTTTCTACTGTCAGCCAACAACTTCCCAGAGTCTACTTTTGTTTTCTTCTTTAACTTTTCCAGTGTGTATTCCTCCTCTAGCTTTTCAGCTGTCAGCTTCCTCTTTCCTTTAGGGTCTGAGGCAGCTGATGGCTTAGAAGACTCAGGTTGGATGGTTCAGGCTGGCTGGGCAGAGGAGAGATGGTGGCAGAGAGGTTTACTATTACTTCCACGACTTCAACCTCAGCCTCGGAAGAAATTTCCAGGGATTCGGAAGTAGATTTGATTGCCTCGGAAGTAGATAGTAAACCTTCTTCGGAAGGGATTTCCTTAGCTTTGCAACCCTTAGCCTCGGAAGGAATTTCCTTGGCTTCAAAAGGAATTTCCTTGGCTTCGGAAGATATTTCCTTAGCCTTGGAAGTAACTTGACTTTCTGGCCCTGCTAAGTCAGGTGCCGGGCCATCAGTTTGTGCTTCCTCTTCGAAGTTAATCTCAGGTTCCACACTCCCTTTAGGTTGACCAACACCCTTCCCAGAGGTAGGAGGTCTAGTTAACCTTTGGAGCTCTTCAACTCCAAAGTAAGTAAGAGTATGATCAGGGAGGGAATGTTCAAATGGGGACTTCATCAGAAACTGGTCTACAAGATTGATGGAAGTCCTGTGTTCCATCTGAACAGAAGAAATTGGCTCAGGAAGGGTATGTGCAGGGGAAGCTGGGATAGAGAAGGTGACTCCAAGAGGAGGGGTTGTGGTAATGGTAGGTTCAATGAGGGTTGATGCTTGCTCCAAAGAGCGAGCAGCCATGTCCCTCTGAGGTGGTACCCGTTCTAAAGAATGAGCAGATACTCCCTCAGCAGATGTTTGATCCTGTAAATTATCCCTCTTTTTGGTACCATCATCCTGAGAGTCAGATGAGCTAGAGGAAGAACTTGCAGAGACCTGGATCTATACATGCCTAACAGATCTCTCTATCTGTTTCTCAGCTTGTTAAGACGTGAGAGTGTTAATCTCAAGTTGCTGAGTGGCAGATCTACTTTCTAAAATCTTAACCTGAGATTCCAGGTTTGCAATTTTAGAGAGTAGATACTTGATGGTTAGTTGCATACTACCCTCATCCTTACTGGAGGAATCATCGGGAGATGAGATAAGATACCTAGTATGCTCATTCTCACCACCTGATATGGTTTCTTGGCGCCCAGGGTTCCTCTGCTGATCCATGTCTCCTTCAGAAACATGAATTTGCAAAGTTGTCGTGGATAGAGTCTGATTGATGTTACCACTATCCTGAGTGACTAATGAAGCACCCTCAGTAGTGGCAGTTCTAGCCACATGAGTCCCCTCCACATCTGTAGGACTCACCTCAGTAGTTTCTTCCTGATGTGGGCTGAAAATCAGGGGCTGCAGAGAGCTCTGTTGATCAAAAGAGTGGTGATAAGGATCAACTTCACTGCTCTATTGCAACATGATATTCTCATCAGGACGGGTTAAAAGGTCAAGGAAAGATTCAGAAAATATATCTAATGACCCGGGACCTTGGTCAGCACCTAAGGATTTCCCTACATCAGCAGTGGATTCCAAGATGTGGGTGTCCCTTTTAGGCTGCTCAGGAGAGTGTTGTGACTCAACCTGAGGGCTTAAGGCTTGGTTACTGGGCTCGTCTGGTTGAGACTAAGGAGACTCAACCATGACATTGAGGTCTATGTGGGAGGAAGTTGAGACCTCAGACTGAGTGGGAGCCCATGTTTCCACTCTAGTCTTCTTGGGTTGAAGAGAGGGGACTTGATCAATCAGAGTAGATTGATCAAGGGTTCATTTTGGGCGTCTATGATAAGTGAGATGTATGGATGACGGATGATGGGTGAGTCTGGTAGGGGCTCATCACATGCTGGGTTGGCAGGGATGTCACCATGAGCCATTGGCTCAAACATACCTTGGGGCAGATCAGTGAACCTGCCAGTGAAATTGGGTGAAACCTTCTTCAAAATCTTGAAGACACCCGGCTTCATGTGAGGAACCGATAGTGGTTGACCAAGATGTAATCGGTCCTGATCTAACTTGCAGTTTATGAAGTACTACATGAACCGGGGATACATGTAGAAAGAATCCCTAGTTAGATTGTTGATTAGGTTTATCAGCACAAACTTGGAGTAGTTGAACATTCGGTTACTTACCATTCCAATGACCAGGCACCCAAGATCATATGGGATTTGATCCCATCCCCCAGACTTGTTTAATAGGCAATGGAGGACGATATGCAGAAGGAACTTCCAGTTGAATGAGAAGTTGTACTTATATACAGTCGACCTCTGCACATTTCCGCCATAGCTCATTTGAATGTAGGTTTCTTCCAAGTCTGTTTTAGGGAAATCCACAGGGGCACCCATATCGTGGGGCTCCAGATGCTCTCGGATGGTGGTTTCAGAGATGATCAGCTCCTGGCCGCTTATCATCGACCGAATAACCTGCTGATCATTCAAAAGTTCACTCCGTCCATTGGCCAAGAATTCGGCCATATGGTTGGAGTAAACGGTTGGGTTCACGGTGAGGGCGGTGAAGTATGTTGACTGGGTTAGGAATTGGATGATTGAGGCATAGTCGGCATCCTTGGTGGAATCAAGAAGCGCGACCTGATTATGTTGGGGGATTAAATGCCATTTCATAAATTTGGTTGAGTGGAGGAGTAGATGAAGAAGATGATGTATAATGGGGATTTTGGGTGGTTTTATCTGAAACGTGGGTATTTTGTGACGATAGGAAAAGTGTGATAGTCGGAGGTTGTGTATAACTGGAGTAAAAAAATCTTATCGGATAGGGTGAAAAGATGTGAAAAGCCAGTATTGGTTTATGATAAGATTTAGGGGCAAGATAAATCCATTTAAATAATCCGACATCATTTCTTTGTGCTGACAAAATTTCACATTTTATAGAGTGGGACCCGAAAATGTTTCCGTTACAGTAAATTTTCTTCCGAGGGTTAAATTGTTTCCGAGGAAAAACACTTGTGAATTCCTCAAAGTATTTCTTCCAAAGCAAATCTTTCCTTCCGAAGGCAAATGATGTCCTAAGACATATCTGCTTCCGAGAGTAAGATTGCTTCCGAGAACATAAGTTAAAGGACTTCGGAAGAATTTGATACTTGATCAAAAGTCTTCCGAAGTCAAAAACTTATACGGAAGAGAAAATAGTTAGAGGAATTTATCTGCGGAAGACTGAGATAAACTCTTCCGCAGCTAAATTTCTCCTCTGAAAAATTTATACTTAGAAAATTTTGTGAAGAATACTTCTGTAACAGAGCTTAGATTGTAATCAATAGACAAAAAGGCCATGGCATATTTAAAAAGGTTTTCAAAAGAGATTCAATCAAGGTTGATCATCCCAATAGCTATAATTAAATATTTAAATCTCTGTTCATCAAATGCCTTTGTGAACAGGTCAGCATATTGTTCATTTGTATCAACCTTAACAAGTTTTACGAGACTCTTCTCATGAATATCTCGAATATAATGATACCTGATGTCAATATGCTTGGTCTTTGAGTGCTTCACTGGATTCTCTGTGATTGAAATGACACTCTTGTTATCTATGTGGATAGGAGTCTCCATGAAGTTAAAGCCGTAGTCTATCATCTGGTTTTGAATCCACAGCAGTTGAGCACAGCAGCTAACAGCCGCAATGTATTCAGTCTCAGTAGTTGATGTAGACATACAGGACTACTTCTTGCACTGCCATGAAATAATCCTTCCACCAAGAAATTGACATCCTCCTAATGTTGATTTCTTGTTGATGTTGCAGCCTCCATAGTCACTGTCAGTGTAACCATAGAGGTTGAAATCCTTATTCTAGGGATACCAGAGTCCTAGTTTGGGAGATCCTTTAAGGTGTCTAAGGATTCTTTTGACAACAACCAGGTGAGACACCTTTGGAGCAGCCTGATATCTTGCACAAATGCAAGTTGCAAACATGATATCAGGCCTACTTGCAGTCAAGTACATTAGAGACCCAATAATTGCCCAGTACTAATGTTGATCAGTATCCTCCCCCTCAGAGTCAGGACATAGATTGTGATTTCTGGCTATAGGTGTCCTGGCTGGCTTACAATCTTTCATCTCAAATCTCTCTAAGATGTCTTTGACATACTTAGATTGACTGATAAAAATCCCTTCATTCATCTGCTTTACTTGAATTCCAAGGAAGAAGTCCATCTTTCCCATTAAACTCATTTCAAACTTCTTCCTCATGGTGCTCTCAAAGTCTTTACACATTTGGTCATTTGAGGAACCAAATATGATATCATCCACATAGACTTGTACGAGAAGCTTGTCCTTACCAGATTTCTTTATGAACAATGTCTTATCTGTGGTGCCTCTGGTATAGCCATTCTTGAGAACAAATTGAGACAAAGTCTCATACCACAGCTTAGGTGCTTGATGTAGGCCATAGAGTGCCTTGTCCAATTTGCACACATAGTTAGGATGCTGTGGATCCTCAAATCCAGGTGGCTGGCACACATAGACTTCCCTATCGATATCCCCATACATGAATGCACATTTCACATCATGTTGGTAGATAGTAAAGTTCTTGGATGCTGCAAAAGCAAGAGAGATCCTAACAGCCTCAAGTCTTGCAACAAGTGCAAAAACATCTATGTAGTCAATTCCTTCCTCTTGTGTGTATCCTTGAACAACAAGTCTGGCCTTGTTCTTGATGATCAAACCTCGATTATCCATTTTGTTCCACTTTCTTGGGCTTAATTTGGGAGAGGAAGCATGAATACAAGCAGGCATTCCCTTTGATGGGTTTGACTCCTTGTTTTTACTCGCTCTGTGACATTCCTAATGATGTTTTCAGCTGGATAGATGTTGTCAATCCTGAGCCTAGGAAGCATATCTAGTTGCAGAGATAGATCCAGGTTAGAAATGTTTTGCTTAGGATTGTGAACATCACCACCAGCTGCTGTCTCACATTCATTCAATGAGGACTGATTCAATGAATGTGTTACAGCATCAGTAATGAGTTGCTGTGAAGCATGATCAACAGTTTCATGTTCCTCCAAGTTAATGTCTTCATCAACTTGGTGTTGATTTTTGAAGTTGTCTGTTGGTGAAGATTGGGGCTCATATGGCTGGCAACTTGTTGATGCTCTATTGGTTCTAGAGATGGTGAGACTCTCTGGATTACCAGCTATGGGAGCTTGATCTTCATGTCTTCTTGGAGATCTTGGAAGAGGTCTTGGCAACTCAAACATTTGATCTGTATAAGGATCTATTTGTCCACCTGTTCCATCTGAAACAGTCTCACAAGAAGGTTTAAAATAGTTGGGAAACAATTCTAAGTTGAAGATATATTCAGGGCCATTCCCCTTAACACAAGGAGTGTGCTCATTGACAACAATATTGGATGACTCCTTAAATTGTTGATTCTTAATGTTGTATACTCTATAAGCTTTGGAGCTTGAAGAGTATCCAACAAAGATAGCATTATCCAAATTTTCATCAAATTTTGCTAAATTGTCCTTTGTCATAAGTATGGTACACCTGCTATCAAAGGACCTAAGAAAGCTAATGAATGGTGGGCTCTTGTTCCATAGTTCATAAAGGGTTTTACCATGGGGCTTAATTATAAGAACTCTGTTCTGCACATAGCATGCAGTACTGACTGGCTCTGCCCAGAATGTTAGAGGCAGCTTTGAATCAGCCAACTTAGTCCTAGCAGCCTCAATAAGTGTCCTATTTCTCCTCTCAACAACACCATCCTGTTAAGAAGTTCTAGGAGCACTGTATTGTCTGGTGATTCCTTTAGAATCACAGAATGAGTCAAGAACTTGATTCTTGAATTCAGTCCCTTGGTCACTTCTTAATAATTTTACCTTATGATCTATCTGGTTCTCAATTTTAAGAATAAAAGATTTTAGAGTTTCAGCAGTTTCATCCTTCTTTCTTAAAAAGAAAACCCATGTATATCTAGTGAAATCATCAACAATCACAAGACAGTTTGATTTCCTTCCAAAGCTCATTATACTTGTAGGACCAAAGAGATCCATGTGTTACAAGTATAATGGAGTGGTGATAGAATTCACTTCTTTGGATTTATAAGGTACTTTATGTTGCTTTCCTTTTAGGGAAGCAACACAATTATCCCTAAAAATTAATTCCTTTTTGGCACACCATTTACCAAGTCATTCTTGACCAAGTTGTTCATGGTCTTGAAGTTGACATGGCACATTCTCTTATGCCATACAGTTGACTCATCACCATTTGCTTTGGAAAGAAAGCATGATACTGCATTGTTCATGTCTAGCTTATACATATTCCCTCTCCTGGGAGATCTAAGAAGCACCAATTCCTAAGGAATTGTTATCCCAGGTTTAAGAATGATGCACTCATGTTCTGTGAAAAGCATCTGGTGCTTTTGATAACAGAATTGAGAAAGACTAAGTAAATTATGTTCAAGCTGTTTGACAAAGTTAACTTTGTCAAAATTTAACTGACCATTGGATACACAACCTCTACATGATATGTATCCTCCGGCTTCACCTCCAAACTGCACAGGGCCTCCATCAAAATGCTCAAATTGTTGTAGGAGAGCCTTGTTTCTAGTCATGTGCCTTGAGCATCCACTGTCCATAATCCAAAGATTGCCATTTTTATCATATGGATGTCCCTGCATATAAGGTGAAAGAATTAGTTTTTATTGGAAACCCAAGCCTCGTTGGTCTAGGGTTGTTCCATTTCAGAAGTAATTGAACCAAAATGAATGCATGATGGTCCAACTTCACTGTTTGAAGAAGAGGATTGGGCTGCAGCATCATGTTTGATCTTCCACTACCTCCTGTGGTTGATCAATGTTGATGAGCTAGAGCAAGCTTGAGCAGCCAGATTTGCTTCTGAGGCTTCTTTGTACTCGGAAGAAGCCATAACCACCTTTTCTTCCGAAGGAGTCTTCTTCTTGAAAGATTTCAAGGAAAGGTTTTTGTTTCTTTGTTTTGCATCCGTACCTCCTTTGTCTTCGGAAGAACTTGCTTCCTAGGACATTTTTGCTATGAAAGAAGACTTAGAAATTCTCAACTTGTCTTCCGAAGTTGTTTTCCCTTCGGAAGAGTTATCTTCTGAGAGTAGCTTGGATTCAGAGACAAATTTGCCTTTCCTTTTCACTTGGGCCACTTGGAATGGTCCAAATGTGAAGTCCTCCTTGGCTCCTTCCTTCTTGGTATGACATGCATAGTGAGTGCTTGCAGGATTGTAGTAACAATCTTTGGCCATATGATTTTCCAAACCACAAAATATACATTCAACCTTCTTTTTGTTGGGGATAGATGGTTGTTGTTTCTTACATTTCATAGATTCACCATCCTTCCCATTTAGCTTTAGATCCTTCTTTGATGAAGTGAGCTGATACTACTCAACTCCTCAGAGTCAGGATTTCGCACTTCCTAGAATCCTGCTGAGATGAAAACACCTTTTTGCTTAGGGTCTATCTTCAACTTTGACTCTGCTACTTTCTTAGCAGTTCTCCTTGCTGCATTTGCTTTTCTTTTTCTTTCTTTGGTGGGTAGGGGTTGAGTTTCAGCAGTGTGGGTCGGATTTTCTACCTTACCCTTCTTAGTAGTGGTTGAGTCATCCTTCAACTCAAAAGGCTGAGGGTCAGCAGATGGAACCTCTTACTCTTCAGTACCACACCTTGGTTGTCTTATAGACATAAATGAGTGTGGTGGAGCAATTTCATTGGTTCCCAACCCTTTCTTGTTTTGATAACAATCCTTAGAGTGGGAGGATGATGCAAGAATAGTATTGAAGTTATGCTCCTCATGGCATACTTCTGTGCTTGAGCCTCAGCTATTATTAGCTTAGCTTGAGCTTTAGTTAGTTTGGAAATTAGATCTTTGATCTCAGTCGTGTAGTTAGTGTGTTCATGTTTCAAAACAGAAATTGTTTTCTCTAACTCATCAATTTTCATTTTATAGTCAGATTCAGCCCTTTTGAAATCAGATTTTAGGATATTTAAGGACTCAATATCAGATCTAATTTCCTTGTTATAGTCCTGATACATCTTAACCTTTTCAACACAAGCTAGGGTGCAGAGATGCTCATATACCTTTGCATCATCATTGCCAGCCATGAGTGCTTGAGCTGGAGTCACATCCTGCACCATGAAGCTCCAATCCACTTCTTGAGCAACTGCTGCAGATTGCTGCTCAGTAGGCTTTGTTGTAGCTTTGATTGAAGAAGGATGCTGAGTAGCCTGTGGGACTCCAGGGTTGGATCTTGGAGCCTTGCATTCCCTAGCAAAGTGTCCAAGTTGGCTGCAGTTGTAGCACTTTGCCTTGGTCTTGTCAAACTCAAACTTGCTGTTAGTTGGGTTCTGAGGGAACTGCCTTCCTGTTCTTTTGAAGAACTTCTTGGCTCCGTAGGTTAAGAGGGCCATCTGCTAGACAATGTCCATGTACTCCATATCATCCGGGCTAAAGCACTCTAGATCATCAAAGCGAAATTGAAAGTCACTAGAGTGATCACTTCCTGAAACAAAGGCACAACTATCCTGGAAGGAATTTTGCTGAGCCTGCTGAGACTTGGGTGTTTCAGGGAAAGTGATGTATGGCCCAAAGGATGAAGAGTGCCGTTGAGGGTAGTTTAGGTATAACTGGGACCGACTGGATCTTGGTCCTTCAGCAACATGATGAGCATTGCTAGTGGAAGGACCAGATATTCTGTTCATATGATGACCTTTCTGAGTTTCCATCTCTACACGGTACCCAGCAAGAATACCAAATAGTTCAGTCATTGATAAAGACACAGTAGAAAGTCCACTCTTGAGGAAGTGCACTCATGAACTTCCTTGTTAGGTCTCTTTTCTCAAGAGAAACTCCAACTGACTAAAGTGAAGAGATAAGATCCATGTACCTAAAATATTACTGGCTAAGAGTTTCTCCAGTAATATAGGAAAAGTTTTCAAACTGCTACTTCATGGAGTCTTTCTTGGAGTCATTAGAACCAGAGTACATCTGAGTCAAAGTATCAAAGAGTTCCTTGGCTGTCTTGTAGTGCTCAAAGCCTACCATGATGGAGTTTGGTATGGCTGTAAGTAGTACAGTCATGGCTTTGATGTCAATGTCTAGATTCTTGTGGTTTTCATCTGAGTAGTCTTCAATATCCTTTTCTATAATGGCACCTTTCCCATCAGGTGATGCCACCTTTGGTTTGTAAGGACCATTAATGATAAATCTCCATATTTGGCTGTCTTGATACTTGATGAAGCCTTCAATCCACATTCTCCAGGATCTGAAATTTTCAGGAGTGATTATAGGATCTTTAGTCATCATACCCATTTCAAATTCTGGAGATTTCTGGTTCGTGGCCATTTTTGAGTAAGATGAGTGTATGAGTGAAAAGTCAAGATGATTTGGGATGGTAAGATCTCACAATCAAGAGCCTGGAAGCTCTGATACCAATTGCAGGATCATTACAAGTCACTCAACATAATGGTTCTCTCTTAAACTCACTTGATATCACTCGGATGATGATAATAGAATGCTCTAAGAGTTGCTAGTAATATATTAAGTAATCAAGACACAAGAATAAGTTTTCAAGATACTTGTATATATTAATTCTCAATTCAAAGATTACAAGACTCTATCTTAGCACTTGCTCTAATGAGCTTACAATCAGAAGTATATATACTACTATCTATAACTAGTTATACTTGGAAAACCAGCTGGAAAATACAACTAGACAAAATACTACAGTTGCTAGAAGTATGTTAACTAAGATAAAGTATTATCCTAGAATTAGGTAGTCATGACAAGTCCATGACTTACCTTTTGTCACCAACTAAGTATGGTGACTGTACTAATCTATGATGAATGAACAGTGGATAAAGTAAGGTCAAACATACCCGCATGGAGAAGCTCCGTGCAGTCTGTCAGTAAAGTAGTTGACTATACTGACAGAAACCTTACTTTTGTCCACTAGTCACAGTTGGTTCTTCAGAAGGTAAGTGTACTTCAAAAGACATGAAGTCTTCCGAAGTCACTTTGGCTTCAGAAGAAACAACTTCTTCAGAATCAGCTGCTCCTTGTCTTGGTCTTCATGGTACTTCCGAAGAGTAACTCTCTTCGGAAGTTCTTCTTGCTTGGCTTTAGAAGACAATTGAGTTGGCTTCAGAAATGCAGCATTGCCTTCGGAAGTCCATTGTAGATGTACCAACATAAAGCTAAGTATTGGGTTTTGGTTGCACCAGCCTCATCATGCCCAACATATATGTATATATATACATATAATTATATGTATATATATGTATATGTATATATGTATATGTGTGTGTATATATATATATGTGTGTATATATATGTATATATAGGATGGAGATCATATGAGTTTTTGTAAGAACATATTAACCCATCATAAGACCACTGATTTAATATAAAATATACTAGATTCTATTTAAAGGGCTAGGATCAATTAAAGAGTAAGATGGTATTTTGCACTTGTTGTTAGATCCTTATAATTTTTTCTCAAAAAACCCACCTCATTCAATAATACATTCATATCTTCACTATTACCATTGAATACCACCACCACCCACCACCACCACCCACCACCACCACCAGTCAAATATCACCCTACACCACTATCACCATCACTATCTTTCCCCCTTCCTTTTCTTTCTCTAACTCGCTAATTCTAACCATCGAACCCCTCACTCACCGGCCACCATTCACCATCGATTATTTGTTGCACTGTCACATCAAATACCGAAATCTCCACCTTACAAATCTGCTGCCACGAAACTACCATTCAGATTTGGGGTCATAATACGATTCAGATCTGGCACCACGAGCACACCACCACCACCTGTGGTGATACCATGAGCAAACCACCATCACCGCTAACAACACCTCCTTTTCAACGCTTTTCATCATCGTGTTCACACTATGGTCCAGATCTAGGTTTATCAACCAGAAGTGGGTTCACACTATGGTCCAAATCTGGATTTATTAACCAGATGTGGGTTTTCCCTCAAAAGAAGAAGAGGGTTTTTGTTAAAAATGAACGAAACAAGAAAACCTAGAAGTGGGTTTTCCATCAAAAGTAAGCCTCTCTCTCAAAACACAAAACCAAATGAGTTTTCAATCTCTCATTCAAGTTTTCAAGCATGTTTACAGAATAGTAGAAGACACATAAGAGAAAATGTTGTTTTTTCTTTAGTTATAGTGGTTTACATTTGTTTATATTAAAAAAAGTTAGTGGTATAATTACAATAGTTTACAGATCGGTTTACATTAAAAAAATGTTAGCAGTGTAATTACAATAGTTTACAGATTGGTTTACGTTATTTTATGGATTGTTTTACATTAGGTTATTTTTGTTACAGTGGTATAGTTTTGTTTATTTGATTTCTTTATAGTTTTAAAATTTGGTTACAGTGGAGTAGTTACATGATTTAATATCGTTTGGTTGTGAGGTTGTTGTAATGACGGTATTACTCTAAGTTTGAATGGTGTAATATCGGGTGTAATGGAGATTAGTTTGTTTCACATTTTTTACTAGTTGTTTTACATTTGTTAACATTGGTTTACATTGGTTTACATTGATGTAATATTGTTTGGTTGTTGTAATGATTGTGCTACTTTTAATTGGAGTGCTGTAATATCATGTATTTAATAGCGTAACTAGATTTTTTCATCACAACTTTGCTAAAGATTACATTAGTATATGTTAGGACTAGATCCTTTGTATAAGCTTAGAACTTTAATCAATCTTTGTAATTAATTCTTGTACTCTTTCATCATCTTGTATGCAATATACATGTATAGGTTAACCCATATATTTTGTGTTGATTTATATGTGTCATTGCAGGAATAACATCATTCTTAGTCAATTTTGCAAATTGACTAAGTGTAAGAACTATCTACGGATAAACATTCTATACTTCCGTAGATGTTATGCAGAAATAACAAAGGAATTATGCATCCGAGGATCTTCTGCGGAAGAACAATTTGTTGCGGATGAAGTCCCAAGTAAGACTTCTACTGAAGGCAAAGCTTATACGAAAGACACAACTTCTACTGAAGAACAAAGTCCTACGGAAGACTGAAGTTCTCCGGAAGACCAACACTTGCATGTATTCACCAAGTACATCAAGTCGACAAGTCAAACACTAAAGTGATTTCATAAGTCAACTTCTGCGGACGACCTCACTTTAGTCAGAGAATGTCACATCAAGACATTTTCTGAGTAACTTTCTTACCTTGATAAGAAGGTTACTGTTACCCTAACAGTAATTATCTAAGCCTATAAATACAAGGCTTATATGCACACTTTTAGGTACTGATTGCAAACAACCGCTACGGATCATAACCTACCATCAAATCCTAGCAATGCAACAACAACCACAACAATATACACCCAAATCATCATCAATATATCATTGAATCAATCGTTGTTGATCAATTGTAATTGTTTATTCAATTATTACTGGAAAACATTTGAATTAAATCTGTTTGTTCGTTTATTATGTTTTATATTTACTGATTTGTTCTTCGTTAATTAATATTACAATTGTTCATTCATCATCAATCCATTAAACAAACGAGCAGTGATAACTCCGCAATTATTATTCGAATAATCTAACCTGATAATTCCCGATTCGATCCTTGCATTCATAGGTGGTATCAGAGCCTCGCGCTCATTGATCTAGATCAATTGATCTATCAGTATTAGATTTGATTAATTGATTGTTTATAGCATTAGATCTATCAGGTTTCTGATTAGATCTGTTGAGTTTACACAGAATCGTTTTAGGGTGTTCATAACGACTTGAGAGTTCAAAACTCAGATTCGAGTGTGTTATTGAACAAATTTTACAAAACACAAGTTGAGTTAAGCTAATAAATAGCTAATGAAGCAATTCTACTCAACAATTTGGTGTAATCATCTTAAAAATATCAAACCCTGATTTATTGTTCAACAACTGCTGTTCCATTGCTCGATTAACATCAATTTAAGTCAATCTCGTTTTGATTCAAAAATTTGTGTTACTGATTGATAATCTACGGTTGTTCAAATCAATTTGAACAAAATTCCTCATTAAACATCCTTTATCTCATATCGGTTGAGAATTTATTAAGAAGGTTAACTAATTTTGACTTCAACGACTTAATTAATTGATAATTAAGAGTTTGTCATTAATTAGATCATTATCAAAGGAATTTCTATTTTAGTTAACAATCATCAAACTAAAATGAGTAATTCACTTGTTGGATCAGCTTACTAACCTCCAAAGTTGAAGAACAAAGTTGATTTCAAAACATTGAAGATCAGGTTCTGGAATCATGTAAATTACATTGATTCTGATTTATGGGTGTCCATTACTGAAGGTCCTTACATTCCACTTACACTTGGAACTGATTACAAGGACAACAACCAACCCATAAGCCTGAAAGATTCATCACCTAAGGATGCAAAGAAAGTTAAGGTTGACATTAGAGCCTATAGTATGCTTATTATGGCTTTACTTAAAGACCTATTGATCAGATGTGAGAACTACAAAACAACAAACTCCTTGTGTAAGATTCTTCACACTCTTTGTAAAGGGAGTGATGAAATCAGAAGCATCAGGAAGGACACACTTCGCTCCCAATATGAAACTTTCCATCATATTGAGGGTGAATCTGTTCCTCAACAACTCCATAGATTCATGCAATTGGTGACTGAGATGAACATCTTGGAGTTGATATACACCAATAAGGAGTTAAACAAGAAGATTCTCCATACTTTACCTGAAAGTTGGACTCAAATTGTGTCCATGTTCAAGAATACCCTTGATCTTAAAGCCATCGGGCTAGATACATTGGTAGCTAAGGTGGAAGCACTTGAACTGGATGAGAAAAAAAGAAACAAGAGTATGAAAGCACCTATTGCTCGATACCAGTTTAAAGATACAAAAGGTGTTGGAAGTGCTTTTATTTCCAATCGTGATGATGTAAGCTCTTGTGCTTTATGTGATTATGATAAAGAAGTTGGTTTCTTGTAACACCCGAAATTCTTGTCAAAATAAAAGAAAAGAAAAGTAATAAGAAAAGTAATGAAAGTATCTCGAAGGAAAGGAAAATGAGCAAAAGTGGAAGGAGGCAAAGTGTAAAAAGTACAAAACTCATTATTTTATTAATATTTGAGTATGGCTGCACATATATACACCCATACTCCTGCTTTTCGACCGAAAAAAGAAGAAGGAAGAAGTAGAAGTTTTTCTCTCGGTTGTTTAAGGAAGAAGAGGTGTGTTTTGCTCTTGGTAAGTGATTCTTTGCATAATTGGTTCGGTTTTATTAGGCTTTCAACCATAAAACTGATTTTTATGTGTTTTATGTGTTTACTTGCTTGTTGTGGTTTGTTTTAGGTGTTTGAACTCTTGGTTCATTCAAGTTTGGTGGAGTTTTACTTGAAGACTACTTTAGGTGAGTTCTAAACCCTGGTTTTTATATGTTTTAAACATTTTTTGGGTTGAAAATGCATGTAAAATGGTTTTACAACTGTTGTGTATGTTAACCGTAAGTATGTGTATAAATTCTTGTGTGTTATGGTTGTAAGCTGGTTATAGGTGCCTACTATGGTAGATTTAAGTTGTGAACAGGTTAGAATGAAGATTGAGACTGAAAATAATTTAAAAATATGTTATACTATTGGCCATGCGCCCAAACAAGGTCCATGCGCCTAAAAGAATTTGAGTTAGAAAACTTAAGTGTATCTCATACGCCAAATAGTATCCATGCACCTAGAATATTTGCTAAAATGTACTAAGTACCAGCTTATGAGCTAATACCTCATGCGCCCAAAGTTTGTGCCCAGACACCTAAGTGATGGGTCATACGCCCAAATAGTGCCCATGCGCTCGGAGTTGCTCATGCGCCTAAGTGTTGATGCGTCTAAGCAAGGCTCATGCGCCTGCATAGTGGAAATGCGCCTAAGCAGGGCTCATGTGCCTGCATAGTGCTAATGCGCCCAGACTGTTTTACACTTAGAATTTTTATACTCATGCGCCTGAAATGTTCCATGTGCTTCATTTTGGACTTAGGATTTGCTAAGGGGATTTAAGAGGTATATGGTTAAGATAGGTTCTGTTGTGTTATGATAATTTAAGTTTGATGTATACATGATGATGTGATGAGGTTTATGATATGTATGTGTGTATGATGTGTTATCTTTCTTCGTTTAACGGTTTTCAAAACGTATGTATTATGTTATATTATACGATATGTATTATGTGAAAGATAATGCTAATGAAAAGTGGAACGTAATGAACAAATGAAAGGCTTGCAAGCAAATTAAATGGAGGTGCACGACCATGTTGTCGTTTGCTCAACTGTGTGCGGTTTAGCTAATCCGAAGGATGCACAGGGTCAATCCTTGAGATTAACGGGACAATTGTGGCATGCCCTAGGTACTGGGCCATGCTTCGTGCACAATGTTAGGGGTCTATTTATAGACTTTGGCCCAGTAACATCTTTGTGCACAATGTTTGGGGTATTGCACATTGGTCTGGATGAAAGTGAAAAAAAATGAATAAAAGTTCGTACTATGAGAAATGAACGAAATGAACAATGACGAAATGAATATGATGACTGAATGAATACGAAAGGTAAAGAGAGATAATAATAATATTATCTAAATGTATGTACGATGAATGCTCACGTACGAAAGTAAAGGAAGTACTTTAATAAAAAAGATATTATCATATATAAACTATACAAGGTATTTTAACGCTTTAAAAACTAGAATCACTCAGCAACGTTGACTTTTATGCATTTTCAGTTAGCAGGTAATTATTGTTGAGGATGGCACGCGGGTGAAGCTACACAGCAGGACAAGACTGGCATTTGTTCATGCTTAATGATATTGTTGTTTTGTAATGTAATTAAAAGATCCTTTTGTAACTTATGAAACAATGATGCATTGCTTAACAACAGTAATTATTAATGAAATGAATGGTTTTTGGTAACTTAATTCCGTTGCAATCTTTTTATGAAATGTGTATGGTTTTATATGAAAATGCTATCATTGTCCAACTGTGAGGTCTCCGGGAATAGGGCCTTACAAGTTGGTATCAGAGCTAAAGTTTGAGAGAATTGGGTAAATATTTTCAAAACCTAATCTTAAATTGAGAATGGGACTAAAGGAAAGGGATGCCAACCCGAGTAGCTACGTGCCATCAGGTAATTCTTTTCTTAACTTTAACCAATATTATGTGCGTGTGCTATTTGATTTATGTGCTTTTAGTAGATTTGGATACTAATGTAGTTAGGATAGGAAATGCTCGGGGGATGAAGAGTAAAGTAAGTGGCTAATCACAACTGACCACTATAATTAGGGACTTACTATACTTAACATAAACTGAGCTACTACCTTGAATGACCGTGTTAGTGTTTGAATCTTATAGTGTTTAAAGGATGGTTGGAGGAAGGTCATCTAAGGATTCTAGAGGTGGGGTGCATGGTGGACGTGGTGCTGAACTGCGTGTCACGAGGAACAGGGCTAGGACTGCCGAAACGGCACCTGGAGAGCCTGAGATTCATCACCAGGAAGGCGGTAATGAGAGTGCTAACTTGAAGGCCTCAGTGAAAGAGGTAGTAGTTGAGGTGGTTCACTAAGTCATGCAGACGATCCTACCGTCTGTAGTGACTGAAGTCATCTGTGTTATGAGGGAGGGTGAAAGAAAGGAGAAGGAGGAGGAGAGAAGGACTACAGCTGGAAGAAGGGAGAATGAAAAGGGTCAGGATGAAGAGGAGGAACTGAATGCGTAGAAGGCGGCCTCCAGTGATGAAGAGGAGGTAGTAGTGCGGGAGACTGTGAAGGGGTGCAGCTACGGGGCTTTCCAATGGTGTAAACCCCTAACTTTTGATGGCAATGGGAATGCTACCATTGCTCACCGCTGGGTAAGAGAGATGGAGGCGGTGTTGGAGATTAGCGAGTGCAGGGAGGACCAGAAGGTAAAGTTCGCCGCTCACGCGTTCGTTGACTCGGCTCTGTGTTGGTGGGACAATATTGTCCAAGCCGAGGGCAGTAGGGCCATCGGGAGGATGAGATGGGGAGAGTTGAAAAAGATGGTGATTGAGGAATTCTGTCCTTACTGAGAACTCGATAAGATAGAGAGAGAGTTCCTACAGCTTGAGGCGGGAACCATGACCCACCAGCAATACACCCCCAAGTTTAATGAAATGGCGAGGCTGGTGCCGAATTAGGTTACGCCGGTGTCAAGGAAAATCAAGAGGTATATCCAAGGATTGCCAGCTGACATCTGCAGGCATTCGGTTGCTGCCCGGCCGGGTACCTTTCGGTTGGTGGTAGACCTAGCGGGTAGATTATGATGAAAGGGAGGAGACTGTGGTGGAGGTGAAGAAGATGGGCGGTGGTGACAAGAACTGGAGCGGGAAACGGTTTGGGCATGGTGGTTTCACCCCAAACAACAAGAAGGCAAGGGTGGATGATCGACGGGTGGTTGCAGCAGGCTCAGCGATGAAGGGGTGTGGTAAGTGTGGGAAGGAGCCTACTGGTGAGTGCAGGTTGGGATTAAATATTTGCTTTAAGTGTGGGAAGCTTGGTCATATTGCTAATGATTGTAGGGTGGCAAGGTGCTATAACTATGGTGAAGCAGGTCACATGAGTCGGGAGTGCAAGAAGCCAAGGGCCAAGAGTTCTGGGGTGAAGAAAAAGACAGAAGAAGGGGGTAGAGGGCAAGTGCTAGAGCCTTCATGATGACCCGGGAGGAGGCAAGAGTGGACCCTGATATTGTGTCAGGTATGTTTCTAGTAAACCAAATTTGTGCCTCTGTATAATTTGATTCTGGTGCTAGTAGGAGTTACATTGCTGCTGCTTTCTATACTTAATTACCTGTAAGTAGTAGAAGTATTGATGAGCCATTTGGTGTAGAAACTACCATCGGTAAGTCCACTAGAATTTCTGATAAGATAGAGGACTGCGACATAGAACTAGAAGGCCATAGGTTTTCTGCTAAACTATTTGTGATGCCCCTAGGTGGATTCAGTGTAGTACTAGGGATGGATTTGTTAGCAGCCTACGAGGCAAACATTGTGTGTTGAAAGAAGATGATTTGATTAATTGCGCCCGATGGGAGTTTGGTGACGGTCTACGGTGATCGCGTCACTATGGTTCTGAAGATGATTTCGATAGCGGTGGCTAAAAATACATGAAACGTGGATGTAATGCCTACCTAGCTTACGTGAAGGATGTGGATGCGTCAGTACCACAATTGTCTGATGTACCAGTTAAGCGTGACTTACTAGACGTGTTCCCAGAAGATTTACTAGGTGTGCCACCAGATCGCGAGATTGAGTCTCAGATTGATCTGATACTCGGTGTTCAACCCGTTGCCAAAGCACCGTATCGATTAGCTCCGACTGAGATGAATGAACTAATGGTTCAACTACAGGAGTTGATGGAGAAAGGGTTCATCCGACCGAGCATCTCTCCTTAGGGTGCTCCGGTCTTGTTTGTTAAGAAAAAGGATGGTAGTATGAGGATGTGTATGGACTACCGAGAGTTAAACAAGTTAACGGTGAAGAACCGATATCCCTTACCGAGAATTGATGACTTGTTTGATCAGCTCCAAGGTTCCAGTTGGTTCTCAAGGATAATCTCTGATCTGGTTATCATCAGTTGAAGGTGAAGGTGCAAGATATTCCTAAGACAGCTTTTCACATGCGTTATGGAAACTACGATTTTCTCGTTATGTCTTTTGTTTTAACTAACGCGCGAGCTGCCTTTATGGATTTGATGAACCGAGTGTGTCGGCCAATGTTAGATAAATCATTGATTTTGTTATTGATGATATCCTGATTTATTTGAAAAATAAGGAAAAACATTCCGGCCATATATGCGAAGTATTGGAGACACTTCGAAGAGAGAAGTTGTATGCTAAATTCTCTAAGTGTGCTTTTTGGTTGTGCGAAGTTCATTTTTTGGGTCACGTGGTAAATGCTGAAGGAATCATGGTGGGCCTGACGAAGGTTGAGGCGGTGATGCAATGGAAGTCTCGAAAGACACCATCTGAGATTCGTAGTTTCTTAGGATTGGCGGTCTACTACAGAAGATTTATTCAAGACTTTTCCAAGATAGCCTCACCTTTGACTAAATTGACTCGTAAGGACGTGACGTTTATGTGGCGTCGGGAAAAGGAAAATGCTTTTGAGGAGTTAAAGGCAAGATTAACTCGAGCTCCTGTCTTAACATTACCTAAAGGAAGTGAAGACTTAGTGGTATACTCGGATGCTTCTTATTCAGGACTGGGTTGCGTGTTAATGTAACGTGGAAGGGTAATAGCCTAAGCGTCCCGACAGCTGAAAACCCACGAAGTCAATTATTCAACCCATGATTTAGAGCTAGCGGCTGTGGTTTTCGCATTAAATATTTGGAGGCACTACATGTACGGGGCGAAGTGCACAATCTTCACGGACCATAAAAGCTTAAAATATTTCTTTGAGTAGAAGGATATCAACATAAGGCAGAGGAGGTGGTTAGAGTTTATCATGGACTATGATTGTGACATCCACTACCATCTGGGTAAAGCCAATGTTATGGCTGATGCCCCAGCCGAAAGAAAAGACTCGAGCGGATCCCAGTGAAAGCTCATCAACTGGTGATGACCTCTGACGTAATGACCCAGGTCAAGGAATTTCAAAATGAGGTGTTGAAAGAAGATTGCCTTAACAATGAAAGGATGAGAGGTCTAGTCTTAGAGTTGGGAGAAAATACCCATGGAGTTAGAACCCGTTTGGGCGGATGTGGATCCCTCGTTACGGAGACCTACGGGGAAAGATTATGGATGAGGCCCATAAGACTCGATATGAGGCCCATAAGACTCGATACTCGATTCATACCGATGCCACGAAGATGTATTCGGATATGAAGAAAGATTACTGGTGGCCGGGAATGAAGCGTGATGTAGTGGAGTATGTGAGTAAGTGCCTTACTTGTTTGCAAGTGAAGGCAGAGCATCAGAAGCCATACGGAGAGATCCAACCATTGGATATACCCAAGTGGAAGTAGGGGCACATCACCATGGACTTCATAACGAAGCTACCTCGTACGAAGAGGGGGTACAATACCATTTGGGTGATAATTGATTGTCTGACAAAGAGTGCTTACTTCCTACCAATCCGCGAGACATACTCATTTGAGAGGCTGGCGGATCTATTCATCAAGGAGATTGTAGCTCGTCATGGTGTGCCGATGTCTATCGTATCAGATCGTGACACCCGGTCCACATCAAAGAGTTAGAAATGATTCCACGATGCGATAGGGACGAGGTTACACATTAGCATTGCTTACCATCCTCAGACAGATGGTCAGTCTGAGAGGATGATTCAGACGCTCGAGGATATGCTCCGAGCATCCGTGATCGACTTTGGAGGAAGCTGGGATGATCACTTACCATTAGCGGAATTCTCATACAACAACAATTATTATGTCAGCATTGGCATGCCACTATATGAGATGCTATACGGTAGAAGGTGTAGGACGCCCGTATGTTAGGGAGACATTGGGCAGAAGGAGTTAGGAAGTATCGAGGTGATCAAGGCTACGACGAAAAAGTTAGAAAAGATCAAAGCCTTTATGAAGGCGACAAAGGATAGACAGAAGTCGTATGCCGACAAAAGGTGTAGACCGATCGATTAGAAAAGGGGATAGAGTTATGTTGAAGGTCTCACCTTGGAAAGGGATCATCCAGTTCAGGAAAAGGGGTAAGCTGAGCCCGAGATACATAGGACCTTTTCGAATCATTGCACGAGTAGGAGAGGTGGCCTATCGATTAGAACTGCCTGATGAGTTAAGTGGAATTAATCCAACATCCATGTATATCATCTGAGAAAGTGCTTAGCCGATGAAAACATGATTCTACCACTGGAGGAAATCGAGGTGGATGAACGGCTTAATTGTATAGAGCAACCAGTGGCAATCATCGACCGAAAGAGAAGAGCCTACGGAATAAGGTGGTTCCACCTGTGCGTGTGCAGTGGAAACATCGAAAGGGTTCTGAGTCTACGTGGGAGACTGAGGAAGAAATGAGACAACATTACCCACAATTGTTCAAGGGATGATAGGTTTCGGGGATGAAACCTCTTTAAGGGGGTAGATTTGTAACACCCGAAATTCTTGTCAAAATAAAATAAAAGAAAAATAATAAGAAAAGTAAGGAAAGTATCTCAAAGGAAAGGAAAATGAGCAAAAGTGGAAGGAGGCAAAGTGTAAAAAGTACAAAACTCATTATTTTATTAATATTTGAGTATCGCACCCATATATACACCCATACTCCTGCTTTTCGACCGAAAGAAGAAGAAGGAAGAAGCAGAAGTTTTTCTCTCGGTTGTTCAAGGAAGAAAAGTTGTGTTTTGCTCTTGGTAAGTGATTGTTTGCATAATTTGTTCGGTTTTGTTGGGCTTTCAACCATAAAACCAATTTTTATGTGTTTTATGTGTTTAGTTGCTTGTTGTGGTTTGTTTTAGGTGTTTGAACTCTTGGTATATTCAAGTTTGGTGGAGTTTTACTTGAAGACTGCTTTACGTGAGTTCTAGACAGTGGTTTTTATATGTTTTAAACATTTTTGGAGCTAAAAATGCAAGTAAAATGTTTTTATAACTATTGTTTATGTTAACCATAAGTATGTGTGTATAAATTCTTGTGTGTTATGGTTGTAAGCTAGTTATAGGTGCTTATTATGGTAGATTTAAGTTGTGAACAAGTTAGAATGAAGATTAGGACTGAAAATAATTTTGAAATATGTTAGACTGTTGGCCATGCGCCCAAACAAGGTCCATGCGCCTAAAAAAATTTTACTTAGAAAACTAAAGTGTGTCTCATGTGATGTGCCTAGAATATTTGCCAAAATGTACTAAGTACTAGCTCATGTGCTCAAACAGTACATCATACGCTTAAAATTTGTGCCCAGACGCCTAAGTGATGGGTCATACGCCCAAATAGGGCCCATGCGCCCGGAGTTGCTCATGCGCCTAAGTGTTAATGCGCCTAAGCAGGGCTCATGCGCATGTATAGTGGAAATGCGCCTAAGCAGGGTTCATGCGCTTGCATGTGCTAATACACTTAGAATTTTTATGCTCATGCGCCTGAAATGTTCCATGTGCCTTATTTTGGCCTTAGGATTTGCTAAGGGGATTTAAGAGGTAGATGGTTGAGATAGGTTCTATTATGATATGATGGTTTAAGTTTGATGTATGCATGATGATGTGACGAGGTTTATGATGTGGTATATGTGTATGATGTGTTATCTTTTCTTCATTTAGCGGTTTTCAAAACATATGTATTATGTTATATTATATGTTATGTATTATGTTATGACCTTACGTGGTATGATGTATGAATGTGCATACGTAAAATATTATGTAACAAAGTGAAAGATAATGCTAATGAAAAGTGTAACGTAATGAACGAATGAAAGGCTTGCAAGCAAATTGAATGGAGGTGCACGACCATGATATCGTTAGCTCAACTGTGTGCGGTTTAGCTAACCTGAAGGATGCACACATGATCAGTCCGTGAGATTGACGGGACCCTTGTGGCATGCCATAGGTACTGGGCCACACTACGTGCACAATGTTAGGGGTCTATTTATAGACTTCGGCCCAGTATCAGCTTCGTGCATAATGTTCGGGGTATTGCACATTGGTCTGGATGAAAGTGAAAGAAAATGAATAAAAGTTCGTACTACGAGAAATGATTAAAACGAACGATGACGAAATGAATATGATGACTGAACGAATACGAATGGTAAAGAGAGATAATAATAATATTATCTAAATGTATGTACGATGAATGCTCACGTACGAAAGTAAAGGAAGTACTTTAGTAAAAAAGAAATTTTCATATATAAACTATACAAGGTATTTTAATACTTTAAAAACTAGAACTCACTCTGCAACACTGACTTTTATGCATTTTTAGTTAGCAGGTAATTATTGTTGAGGATGGCACACGGGTGAAGCTACTCGGCAGGGCAAGACTGGCATCCATTCATGCTTATGATATTTTTGTTTTGTAATGCAATTAAAAGATCCTTTTGTAACTTATGAAACAATGATGTATTGCTTAACAACAGTAATTATTAATTAAATGAATGGTTTTTGGTAACGTAATTCCGCTGCAATCTTCTTATGAAATATGTATGGTTTTATATGAAAATGCTATGATTATCCAACAGTGAGGTCTTCGGGAATGGGGCCTTACAGTTTCAATGCTTCAAGGCCATCCAAATCCAACTCTCAAAGCAACTCAGCAAGAAAATATAGAGGAAGACATGATGAAGGGAAAAGCTCATCTACTGCAACAAAGGCATCCTCTTGTTTCTCATCTACTGCAACAAAGGCATCCTCCTCAAACAAGAACAACAATCAAACAGAACCAATGACTATGGGTTTGGACTTAGAAGAATAGAAAGCAACTTTTGCAGCATTCAGTTCAAGCTTTCAAGCTTATCTGGGTAGCACTCTAACACCTGCACACATTTGCCAGCAAGATCTAGAGGAACTTCATCCGTATGAAGTTAGAGAGATGGATCTACAATGGCAAATGGCCATGATTGCCTATAGAGCCAAAATGTATTTGAGAAGGAACAAAAGTTTGGCAGCTGCATGTAGAACAACAAAAATTGTGCTGATAAGTCCAAGGTGAGATGCTACATATGCAATTTATATGGGCATTTTTGCAGGGAATGTAATCAACAATCAACTACTGATATGAGAGAATCTCAACAACATCAGACACACCAGTAATCAGCTAGTCAAAGAAATTTCAAACAGCCTTAACTTACAAACTCATCCCCACCAGCCACAAGTTCCTCAACAGGACCAAGTACAACCAAGGAAACTAAATTGATTATTCTGCAAGATGGAACATATGATTGGAGCATGTATAAGCAGGAGGTGTTGGAAGAGAATTAACTTTTGATGGCCAACTTGGAGAACAAAGTCCCACCCATGGCTAGAGAGGTAAGGGAATGACTATGTTTATCAAAATATGATGAAGAGGTTGAGAGATATAGAGTCCATGCTCAACAATTAGCTAATAAAGTAAAAAAAACAATAGTTTTGAATGAATCTCATGTAAGAGATCATAAATTATATCAAATAAAAATCACTTCTTTACAAAATGATTTGTTAGGTTTGTTAGACACCTTATCCAATTTGTTTGACCTCTTAAACATGAAAATGCAGCAGAAACAAAGCTTAATAATATGTTTTATAAACTGAAATTTAAAGCATATTTTTTATCATCACCAAACCCAAGAACAAAGGATCAAATATATGTGAAAGAACTAGCTATCAAGCATAAAATAACAACCAAATACATACTCATGAAACTACCTTTCAAGAGCTACAAAATTATGAGAATGAGGAAGGAGATGAGGTTCTTGAATGGCTAAAAACACCAAGGAAGGTGTCCTCAAGCTTGCATACCCATAAGCATCAAGCTAAGACCTTTGTTGCTAGGATTTTGAACACCAAAAATCGACCAAAAGGGGGCTGCTGAAACCTCTTTTCAGCCGTGAGTTTCTTCCAAAAAGAGAGAGTTTTGGTCTTTTTGCATGTATAAGAGAGAGAGAGAGAGAGTGTGTGGAGTGTGAGACTAGTTAAAATATGTCTACTTCCAAGACAACACAAATGAAAACACCCACCCACCAAGGGGCGGCCGCAAATGGGTTCAAAAATGGGGTTTTCCCCCCATTTTAATCATTCATTTAATTTTAACAAGTTACCTAATAAGTTCCATCTCATATACAATTTATTTAGAAAACCCATTTTCTAATTTGGTGTAATTATTTAATTGCATGATCATATCATCAATTAAATATTTATTGGTGTTTGCTAAGCTTGTTATTGGGTATGACCCGACTTGGATCATAACGTACTAATCACATCAATGTTCTATGTGTCTTGGGCATAAAGAATCCAACAATCTCCCACTTGCATAAGATTCATAGAAGATTGATGCAAGCAGTAAATACCGCCTAACAATGGTTTACTACCCTTAATACACATGACTAAAAGCCATTCAATAACATCATCCCCTTCAAGTATCCAACTTGAAATGATTTGGGTGAATCAATCATTTATCCTTTTATTACAGATGTCATGTTAAATCCAAGGACACAGAATGATCATTCCTTGTTGATTTAACTTAATCAGGCCTTAGACATCTTGCTCTTAACGAATAATAGGAACAAATTCCATCTTGACTACATACGTTTCTCACAATCACCTTGTGTCACACCTGAACATAGCCTTATGTACTGTCCATTATTTCAGATCAGTGAAGAACTAGCTCAAGGTATAACACTTGGTGAATATCAAAACCCAATATGTATCTCAGGTCGAAGGATACCAAATGATATTCATCTTTACTCAAATTTACATATGATCAATCAAGAAGATTCCATGTAGTAAAATTTGAGACGCGGGTCAATCCAATATTCGTATCCCACAAATATCTATGAACCTTGGCAGCAACCAATTGCTCTATATTCATGCCTTATAAATATCCACCAATCCATGTTCATAATAATCTTACGTTCATATTTGTTCCCACAAACATGACCGACTACGGACATTTAGAATAATAAACATTTTCATGGATGTAAACATGCTAAAAGGAACATAACTCAAAATATCACAAATATATAAAAGAGTTAAATATTACAATTGTTCAAAACTTTTAAATACTAAACAGATCAATTCCAATCACGAGAATATCGAAGTCCTAAGGCACAAGTATGACTTTCATGCTTTGCCCTTTCAAGGAGCTTCGTGAGTGGATCCGCAATGTTTTGATTGGTGTGAACTTTACAAATACATATCTTTCCTTTTTCAACTTCATCCCTTATGTAGTTGAATCTTCGCTCAATGTGTCTAGTCTTTTGATGCGCACGGGGTTCCTTGATTTGAGCAATCGCACCCTCGTTATCACAAAAGATTTCTAGGGGGTCTTGAATGGTAGAGACACCCCTAGACCGACAATAAATTTCTTTATCCATGCAGCTTCCTGAGCTGCTAATGAGGTGGCTATGTATTCGGATTCTGTAGAGGACAATGCTACCACGTCCTGCTTTGAAATTTTCCAGGACACTGCTCCTCCATTCATAATGAAAACATACCCCGATTGTGATCGAGAATTATCTCGATCAGTTTGGAAACTCGCATCCGTGTAACCCTTTACAACGAGTTCCTCTTCATCAGATCCGTATATTAGAAACATATCCTTAGTCTTCCTAAGGTATTTCAATATATTTTAACAGCTATCCAATGGCTATTACCTGGATTCTGCTGAAATCTGCTTGTCATGCCTAACGCGCATGACACGTCCGGTCTAGTGCATATCATCGCATACATGATGGATCCTATAACAGACGCATATGGGATGTCCTTCATTCGATCTTGCTCATCCTTTGAGCTTGGACATTGAGATGTACTCAATATTGTCCCTCTTTGAATAGGTACCATACCTTTCTTAGAGTTTTCCATCTTGAACCTTTTCAAGATTTTATCAATATATGCACTTTGGTTTAAACCTATCAACCGCCTCGATCTATCCCTTTAGATCTTTACTCCTAAAATATAGGTGGCTTCACCGAGATCTTTTATGGAAAAACAACTTCCAAGCCAGGTTTAACACCTTCTAAGGTTGGAATATCATTTCCAAATAGTAGCATGTCAACAACATACAACACTAAGAATGTAATTATGCTCCCACTAACCTTCTTATATACACAAGCCTCGTCAGGGTTCTTGATGAAACCAAATTTCTTGATCTCTTCATCAAAACGTTGATTCCAACTTCTTGATGCTTGTTTCAATCCATAGATTGATCTCTTTAACTTGCATACTTTATTAGAATGTCATGGATTGACAAAACCATCAGGCTGAACCATATGGACAGTCTCTTCGATATGTCCATTAAGAAAAGTGGTTTTGACATCATAATGTGCAGCTATGGCAAATAATATCCTAATTGACTTTAGCATTGCCACAGGCAAGAAGGATTCATCAGAATCAACCCCTTGAGTTTGAGTGAAACCTTTTGCTACAAGTCTTGCTTTATAAGTATCCAAGTTTCCATGCATATCCGTTTTCTTCTTGAAAACCCACTTGCATCCAACCAGTTAGGAGTTAAGTGGAGGGTCAAACAATTCCCAAACTTGGTTGTCATACATGGATTGCATCTCTACATTCATGGCTTCCAGCCATTTGTCATAATCCGAATTGGACATTGCATCATGGTATGTAATTGGCTCATCGGAGTCAACCACGTAGCATCCATTCATGAAAAATCCATATCTTTCAGGTGGAATGCTAACTCTACCAGATCTGCGAATGTTTTGTGTGTACCTCTTGATCATCATCAACAACCTCTTGTTGATTGCTAGTGTCAACCAAACGTGTATCGACTTGTGGATCTTGATCCTCATCAAATTCCACTGTTCTATACGTCCTTCCTTCCATAAGGAACTTAGCTTCCAAGAACTCTGCCTTTCGAGCAATAAATACCTTTTGCTCTGTTGGATCAAAGAAGTGGTATCCTATACCGTCTTTGGGATATCCAACAAATATACACTTAGTGGAACGACTTTCCAAATCGTTTTGGGTGTTTAGCTTAACATAAGCTTCATAACCCATACTTTTAAATATGATAGCGATGGAACTCTTCCATGCCATATTTCAAAAGGTGTCGAATCCACTTTCTTGGTCGGGGCCATATTCAAAATACGAGCCAAGGAGAGCAATGTGAAACCCCAAAATGATAGAGGTAGTGAGCTTATAGCCATCATAGATCGAACCATATCCAATAGGGTTCGGTTTCTCCTTTCAGACACACCATTATGTTGTGGTGTTCCGGGTGGAGTAAGTTATGAGACGATCCCACAACTTCTTAGATGATCCTGAAAAGCCTCACTAAGGTATTCACCTCCTCTATCTAAATGAAGAACTTTGATAGATTTGTTGAGTTGATTTTCTACTTGATTCTTGAAGATTTTGAACATTTCAAAAGCTTCATATTTATGTGTCATCAAGTACTCATAACCATAGTGACTGTAATCATCGGTAAAGGTAGTGAAGTATCTTTCACCATTTCTTGTCATTGTCTTAAAAGGACCACATACATCCGAATATATGATTCCCAATAAGTCTTTTGCCATCTTGTTAGTACCACTAAAGGGCGACTTGCTCATCTTATCTTGTAAACAAGATTCACACTTATCAAATGAACCATTTTCATTTGTTTCAAAAGACCATTCTTTTGAAGTGTTTGAATCTGATTCTTGTTTATGTGACCAAGACGACAATGCCAATGATATGAATCACTTAAACCCATTTGAAGTTACTTGGTGCTTGTTTGGTATAATGAGCTATTAAAGGATGAATCATCATGAACCAATTCATAGATACCATTAAAAGGCATAGCCTTAAAATAAAATACATCATCGATCCAAACATAAATACCATTGTTTATAAACTTTAATTCATAACCACATTGTTTTAAAAGAGAAACAGAAATTATGTTCCTAGTCAAACTAGGAGCATACAAAATGTTCTTAAGAACAACTTCCAAACCATTTGAAAGTTTCAAAATATAGTCTCCTTGGGCTTCGACATCAACTTTTGCTCCATTGCCCATGTAGAGACTTGTGTCTCCCTTATTGAAGTGCTTATTTCTTTTGAACCCTTGCAACAAATTGCAAATATGAGTTCCACATCCGGTATCCAATACCCATGTGTTTAAAGAAATAACATTTAAACCAATATGAATTATGAAAGTTGTACCTGAGGTTTTCCCAACATCCCTTTTGTTTCTCAACTCTTTGAGATAGGTTGGACAATTCCTTTTCCAATGTCCTATCTCACCACACTCAAAGCATGGATCGTTCTCCGTTACCTTAGGCTTTTTAAGCTTAGGCTTTGGAGGTTCCACTTTAGCCTTTCCCTTCCCCTTGCCTTTGATGTACCCCTTTCCTTTGGCAACATTTGCCTTGGGATAGGGGAATGGCCTTTTCTTATAGCCTCCCTCATTGATCGAGAGAACAGGTAGAACCTTTCTACCCATCCTTGTCTCGGCTGTTTTGAGCATTGCGTGAAGCTCACCAATGCTCTTGTCCCACCCGTTCATATTGTAATTCATTATGAACGTCTCAAACTTTTTAGTTAGGTCATTAAGGATCAAATCCATGGCCAACTCCTTTGAGACGGGATAGTTAAGCCTCTCGAGGCGATCAATGTGGCTTTTCATCTTAAGTACATAAGATAATACCGATTGGGTCTCTTCCATGCAACACGCATAAAGTGCTCGAACCGTTTCGAAGCGCTCTACCTTAGCTTGTTGAAGGAACATTTCCTTCAACTGGGTAATCATGTCATATGCCCCATGATGCTCCAAATCATTTTGGAGTTTGGGAATCATAGTTCCCAACATGAGGCAGGAAACCTGCATGGAATCCTCAGTATACTGAAGCCAATCGTTATAGGCCTCAACATCCTCGGGGTCAGGTTGGTCAGGAATGGGATCATCAAGGACATAGACTTTTTTCTCTTGCTTGAGAACAATTCTCAAGTTTCGAAACCAGTCCATAAAGTTATTATGATTAAGACGATCCCTCTCTAAGATAGTTCTCAGTGATAGTGTATGGACGGTCGGGGTGGTAGCATTATTGTTTGCGGCCATTTCTACAATAATTAACAAAGTTCATATTAGTATTTCTGAAATATTAAATTTTAATTATTAATACCCTTTATGTCTCATAGACAATTAATAATTAAAACCTAAAATCCAATGTTACATTTAAATGATGGTTAGGTGACCTTTATCCCATTATTTAAATTAACAAGGTTGTCAACACTTGACAATTGCAACCTTTTGCAACTTCTAGACTTATGGGATTGGTTAAACATCTTATGTTTAGTTGGCATGTTTAATCCCATCAACACCATTGTATGCCATGCTTCGGTGAACCTATGCACATGGTTTCTAAAAAGAAAATACAAATGCTTCAAGTCCTTCTCTTTGTGCCTTCCTTTTGTGCTTCCAACTTGTGCATCTTCTTTTACAAAATTTATATCCTAATACAAATTTTCTAATAAAAGAAAATACACCTAATCTATTTATTACATCACCATTGAATGAATAAATAAATCACAACCATATATAAGCACAAAAGAATAAATAATACAACCCATAATGAATGAAATCAACCAAAACCAAACATTCATCCAAAACCAAAGCAACACAAGGTCAAGGCTAGGTTATGCACCAATATTAAACAACATATTCAACATTCAAGAACCTAAATTAAATCCTCATTTAACCCCAAATTTTCGGCCAACATAAGACTAGAATTTAGGGTTTTTGTCCAAAGAAAATAATCAACCATTTGACATCTATCTTTCAAGGTTTAATCATAAGCATGTATGATATAACCTTGAAAGATTGGGGATTCATTATATCATCACAAAACAGCCCCTATTAGGTTATTTAAGTCCCATAAAACCAATTTTACAAGGACTTTAGAAGCTAGTTTTCCACATATCCGGCTCTAGATGCCATTGTTGGGTTTGTTAGAAACCTTATCAAAGTTGTTTAACCTCTTAAACATGAAACGTAGCGGGAACAAAGCTTAATAATATGTTTTATAAACTGAAATTTAAAGCATATTATTTATCATCAACAAACCCAAGAACAAAGGATCAAATATATGTGAAAGAACTAGCTATCAAGCATAAAATAACAACCAAATACAAACTCATGAAACTACCTTTTAAGAGCTGTAAAATCATGAGAATGAGGAAGGAGATGAGGTTCTTGAACGGCCAAAAACACCAAGGAAGGTGCCCTCAAGCTTGCATACCCACAAGCATCAAGCTAACACCTTTGTTGCTAGGATTTTGAACACCAAAAATTGACCAAAAGGGGGCTGCTGAAACCTCTTTTCAGCCGTGAGTTTCTTCCAAAAGAAGAGAGTTTTGGTCTTTTTGCATGTATAAGAGAGAGAGTGTGTGTGGATTGTGAGACTAGTTAAAAATATGTCTACTTCTAAGACAACACAAATGAAAACACACACCCACCAAGGGGCGGCCGCAAATGGGTTCAAAAATGGGGTTTTCCCCCATTTTAATCATTCATTTAATTTTAACTAGTTACCTAATATATTATGTAATTAACCTTTTAATTATATAACTCATACACACTATTATTATTTGATGTTATTTAACCAACTTAAATAACATTACAAATAATAGCCATGAACAAAATATTCTTATAAGTTGTTCCATCTCATATACAATTTATTTAGAAAACCCATTTTCTAAATTGGTGTAATTATTTAATTGCATGATCATATCATCAATTAAATATTTATTGGTGTTTCCTAAGCTTGTTATTGGGTATGACCCGACTTGGATCATAACGTACTAACCACATCAATGTTCTATGTGTCTTGGGCATAAAAAATCCAACAAGATTTAGATAAACTGGTTTTTGAATACTACAATTTGAAAGCCCAAGTTGAGCATTTGACCACCTCTTTAACAAAATCCATGTCTGATCATGCATCAACTAAAGTGAAACTTCTGAAGTTTCAATTATCATCTCAGCAATATGAGAAGTTGTTAAATTATCATATTGAGTCAAAGAACAGGCACGGGTTGGGATTTAATGCAGTTGCATCACCAGTGAATGATAACTATACCACTTTACCTAATTCAGTGACCAACAACTTATCAAACCATTTTATGCCAAGCACCAAAACTGAACCAAAAACTGAACTTAATCCATTGGTAATTGGTAATGAAACTGAGGTGAGTGAAACTGAGTCTTCTGAATCAGAAATCATAAAACAAAATGACTCTGAATTTGACTTCGATGATTCTGATGACTTGGGTGATTCTGATGACTTGGGTGATTCTGATGAACATGATGAGCAACAAGTTGCTGGTTTGGTAAGGGTAAGAATGTTTTATGTGAACCCATCATGCCCAAAGTTCTTGAAGAAATCAAGCTGCCTTATCCTTCAAAGCAAAGAAATATGCTGAAGACAATTTATAAGAGGATAGCTCAGTTGAATGAAGGATTTCTTGAACTGAACAAACATCAAAAATCTCCATCAACAATAGCTGAAAATGTTGACATGTCAAATCTACGGAAGGAGTAAAAATCAGTTCCGCAGATAAGGCAAAGAAAACTTCATCAGTAGAGCTTCTACAGAAGAAGAAACATGTTGATCAGTCAACATCTGTAGAAGATCTACGGAAGCAGAAATCAGCTACAACAACCATCAACAAGAAGGCAAAGCAACAAAAAGTTTTGAATCCTAAGCAACAAAAATCATCCGATGCTATGCCAGAACCATTTGACATCATGTCTGGAATGTCAAGGATTCATCAACTGCCAAATCTAAGAAGGAGTTGAAGGCTCAAAATAGATAAGAAAGAAGAAAGTGGTTGAATCTGAAGGTGAAGCAGAGGAAAATACTGCATGTGGTGTGATATGCATAATCACAACACCGATGAATGTTACTTCAGCAGTTATTGTTCTATCTACAACATGAACAATCACATGACTTCTAATTGTTATTTCAACAAACATTATGCTATTTATAATAAGAATAACAATTCTACTTATGAATGTTATTTCAACAAAAAGAACAAGACAAAGAGCACAAAGAAGCAATTATCTGAGAAGATTGAATCTAACTCACAATCAAGTGATAGTCAAGTAGATTCAAAGCTCAAGAAATAGCAGCAAAAGCAAAAGGTGTCCAAAGCAAAGAAGCAACCTTCTAGCTGAGGATAAACCTAAGAAGAAGAAGGTGAAATAACAACCTCAACTCAAAACACCTTACAAGAAGGTAGAGTTGAAGGAGGAGAAAGTCAATACTGATGAAACCTTCTTTGACCATTTTGAAAAGGGTACTCAAATACCACAATCAAAATCAAAGAATGGTGAAACTTTCTTCAAGCAAGGTTTTTCATCCAATTCAAAGAAGAACTAAACAAAGAAAAGATAAAAGAAGAAGTGATTGTGAAATAGAACAAAGTGTTTCAAGCCCATCTTCAATAGAATCATCTTCACCACAAACAAAACAAAATGAATCAGTTGAGTCCAAACTCAAACCTGATTCATCAAGACTCATTCATGAGGGAGCGATAATTTTAGACACTAGTGGTTAGCCCAAGCTCATTAAGGCTTGGGTTCCATATTCTAATTGATTTCATTTTATGTTCAGGAACATACACGGAGGGCTAAGAACAAGTTGTATATTGACAGTGGATGTTCCAGGCATATGACAAGAAACAGTTGTTGGACTCTGTCTGCCCAAGACACATATTAAATTGATGTGGCCAGTACGTCATGATCCAAGTCAGGTCATACCTAATAACAAGCTAGACAAACACCAGAAATATTCATTTTATGATATGATCATATAAATAAATGTTAACACTTAAATTATTTAGAATTGGATTTCTAAATATTTGCACTTATAAAGTAAATGAATTATATGGATAATTTATGTTCAAAGAAAGTATTCTACATTATTATTTATATGGTTGAATAATAATGTATATTGGCTTATAATATGTTGTGTTATATAAACTATTTATTGTGTGTGACACAATTAAAATTTAAACAAAAACAAAAGAAATTAATTTGGGTGGGTACAAGGCCAAAAGGGGCTGACCCTTTATGGTCTCCCTCTCTCCCTCATTATTTTGTTTATGGTTTCTATAACATGCATTAAAGACAATTGGATATGAAAAAGAGCACACAACATTAAGTGTTCTACACTCCATCATTTCTAGAATACACACACAAAAACAAAGTGCAGAATTTTCTCTCTTCCTACTCTCCATTTTTCAGCCAAAGAAGAAGAAGAAGATAAAGTTCATTCAAGTGTTGAAAAATCCTAACAAGAAGGGTGTTTGCTTGGAGCTTGGAGGGTATACAAGCTTGAGGTCTTCTCCTTTGAAGGCTTACCATTCGTTTTTTTCATCTTCTTCATTCTTTCATCTCTTGAAAGGTTGTATTCTCAACACTCTATGGTTGTGTTGTTTACAAGCATGTTAATTCGTATATGGATCCTTGGCTTGGGTTAGTTTATAAATAAGTTTTATATTCATCTAAATAACAAGATTTAAATCATTTTATTCCGCTGCGTTTTTCATATAAATAGGTTCATATGACTTTGATAATCTTGTTAAAACCCAACAATGGCATCAGAGCCGCTTTACAGATACATGCTTCTTTTGACCCAAAAAATTTCGGGTTTCATGGTATGTCACACCATATGGCCGAAATTTTTTTGATTTTGGTTACCCCTTGGTTCTCCTAGATTATTTTACATGCATATGATAATATTGAAGAATAATATCATTTGGATGATTGGTTGTTTTGTTTGGACAAAACCAAATTTTTCGGTTTTAGCCTTGGCCGAAATTTTAGGATTTAACAAGGGAAACCATTTTATCTTAGTGTTCTTGCATATATGGATGTGTATTGGATGTTCATAACCTAGCCTTGGCCTTTGTGTTTGGATGAATGTTTGTGTTATGATTCATTCGATTATCTAATTGGTTGTAATATTCATTTATTTGGGTTTGTAATCTATTTTGTTTGTTCATATTGGTTTGTAATAGTAAGTAGATTAGTTGTTTTTTTCTTTTACTAGATAAAAATGTATTAGTTTTTTTTTGTAAAAGAAGATTCAACAAAGCTAGGGTTTTGGTTTTGGGCCTTTATGGACCTCATAGTCCAAAGTGGAATTCTAGCCAAAGACCAAAGCCCAAACTTGGAGATCCATGGAAGCTAGGAGCTGAAATTGGAGCCCAAAAGGAAGCCCAAATAAAATGGAGGAATCAAAAACACAAAGTGGTCACTTGAGGCATTTGGATGCGGGATCAAGTGGGAGTTCACAGACACATGCCTTTGTTTTTTTTGGGTTCCTTAGGAGAGACCTTTTGGCACATTTGTTTCGGTCAACACTTGTGACAAAAGTTAGATGGCTATGGTTATGAACTTGTGGTTGATTATATGCTTGTGTGGTTGTTTTATGTTTTGTTTTATCTTATTTGGATATGGATAATTAACAACTTGATAATAACAACTTGCATAAAATTGGTTCCATAGAAATCATTAAGTAATAAAGTTGGTTTTATTAAAGGCTAATGACTTCGAATAAAATGGGTTTTATTAAAAGGGACTTTGCAAATTGGTTTTCAAACAAAGTACCATACATTTGGGTTCCTTAGGAGAGACCTTTTGGCACATTTGTTTCGGTCAACACTTGTGACAAAAGTTAGATGGCTATGGTTATGAACTTGTGGTTGATTATATGCTTGTGTGGTTGTTTTATGTTTTGTTTTATCTTATTTGGATATGGATAATTAACAACTTGATAATAACAACTTGCATAAAATTGGTTCCTTAGAAATCATTAAGTAATAAAGTTGGTTTTATTAAAGGCTAATGACTTCGAATAAAATGGGTTTTATTAAAAGGGACTTTGCAAATTGGTTTTCAAACAAAGTACCATACATTTGAATGCATGCAAATGCAAGGTACATAAATTTTTTTCCATCTAGTTGTAAAACTTAAATCCCTTTAAAACAAGTTAAACACTATCCTTTTATACAACACTCAAATCACTTAGGAACTACTTGTGGGATAAAGGTCACCTAAACACATTTAGGGAACTTGTGTTTTGAGGTGGGGTTGCGATATTTGTGGGATAAAGATCACCTAACCACTTGTATGCGCATGCTCACACGTATGTATAAGTAGGGAAACTTGAGTTGGAAACCATGTGAATAGGGTTACCGAAGCATGGCGTACAATGGTGTTGATGGAATTAAACATGCCAACTAAAAATAAAGATGTTTAGTCGATCCCATAAAAAATAGAAGTTGTAAAGGGTTGCAATTGTCAAATGTTGACTACCTTGTTAATTTAAATAATGGGATAAAGGTCACCTAACCAATATTTAAATGCAACGTTGGGTTCTAGATTTTAGTTATTAATTTTATTATCATTAAAAATACTGAAATTGGACTTTATTAAATTATGTAGATGGCCGCTAACAACAACACTATCACCCCGACCGTCCATCACCTATCACTAAGAACAATCCTTGAGAAGGATCATCTTAACCACAACAACTTCATGGATTGGTATCGAAACTTGAGAATTGTTCTCAAGTAAGAAAAGAAATCCTATGTGTTGGACAATCCTATTCCCGATGAACCCGACATTAATGATGCAGATGCCTATAATGATTGGATAAAGCACACTAAGGATTCAGTGCAAGTTTCTTGCCTCATGCTAGGAACCATGATTCCTAAAATTCAAAAGGATTTTGAGCATCATGGGGCATATGACATGATTACCCAATTGAAGGAAATGTTCATTCAACAAGCAAGGGTAGAATGCTTCAAAACGGTTCGGGCGCTTCATGCATGTCGGATGGAAGAAACCCAATCGGTGTCATCTTATGTACTCAAGATGAAAAGCCACATTGATCGTCTCGAAAGGCTGAATTGTCCAGTCTCTAAAGAGTTGGCCACGGATTTGATCCTCAATGGTCTAACAAAGAAATTTGAGACATTTGTCATGAACTATAACATGAACGGATGGAACAAGAACATTGGGGAACTTTATGCAATGCTCAAAACAGCCAAAGCGGGAATGGGAAAGAGGGTATTACCGGTTCTCATGATCAATGAGGGTGGAAATAGGAAGAGGCATCACCCCGAACCCAAGGAAAATGTTGCTAAAAACAAGGGACACATCAAAGGGAAGGTTAAGGGAAAGGCTAAAGAGGAACCACCAAAACCCAAGGAGAAAAAGCCAAAGTTACCGAGAATGATCCATGCTTTGAATGTGGTGAAATAGGACATTGGAAGAGGAATTGTCCAACCTATCTCAAAGCACTGAGGAACAAGAGGGATGCAGGGCAGACCTCAGGTACAACTTTCATGATTCATATTGATATTAATGTTATTTCTTCAAACACATGGGTATTAGATACCGGATGTGGAACTCATATTTGCAATTTGTTGCAAGGGTTCAAAAGAAGTAAACATTTCAAGAAAGGGGAAAGTAGTCTTTTTATGGGCAACAGAGCAAAAGTTGAAGTCGAAGCCCAAGGAGACTACATTTTGAAACTTTCAAATGGTTTGGAAGTTATTTTAAAAAACATTTTGTATGCTCCTAGTTTGACTAGGAATATTATTTCTGTTTCCCTTTAAAGACAACATGGTTATGTTCTAAATTTTATTGACGATGGTATTTGTGTTTTTATGGATGATATGCTTTACTTTAAGGCTAACCTTCTAATGACATTTATGAATTAGTTCATGATGACGCATCCTTTAATAACTTGTTGTACCAATCAAGCACAAAGAAACTTAAAATGGGTTTAAGTATGAAATATCTTTGGCATTGTCATCTTGGTCACATAAATAAGAATCGCATTGAAACACTTCAAAAGAATGGTCTTTTGCAAGCAAATGAGAACGATTCATTTGATAAATGTGAATCTTGTTTACAAGGAAAGATGACCAAAGAACCCTTTAGTGGCACTAACGAAAGGGCAAAAGATTTATTAGGAATCATATATTCGGATGTATGTGGTCCTTTTAAAGCAATGACAAGGAATGGTGAAAGATACTTCATTACCTTTATCGATGATTAAAGTCATTATGGTTATGTCTACTTGTTAAGGAACAAAGATGAAGCTTTGAAATGTTCAAAATATTTAAAAATGAAGTAGAAAATCAACTCAACAAAACAATAAAAGTTCTTCGTTCAGATAGAGAAGGTGAATACCTTAGTGATGCTTTTCAAGATCATCTTAGGAGTTGTGGGATCATCTCACAACTTGCTCCGCCCGGAACACCACAGCATAATGGTGTGTCTGAAAGGAGGAACAGAACCCTATTGGATATGGTTCGATCTATGATAGCTAGAAGCACATTGCCTCTATCATTCTGAGGTTTCGCATTACTCTCCGCGGTCCGTGTTCTTAATATGGCCCCAACCAAGAAAGTGGATAAGACACCTTTTGAAATATGGCATGGAAGGGTTTCGTCGCTATCATATTTAAAGGTATGGGGTTGTGAAGCTTATGTTAAACATATCACCCCAAACAAGTTAGAATATCGATCCAGTAAGTGTATCTTTATAGGATATCCCAAAGATTCTATGGGATATTACTTCTACAATCTAATAGAGCAAAAGGTATTTGTTGCTCAAAAAGCTGAGTTCTTGGAAACTAAGTTCCTTATGGAAGGAGCAAGTAGTAGAACAGTGGAACTTGAGGAGGATCGAGAACCACGAGACGATACACGTTTGGTTGATACTAGAAATCAACAAGAGGATGTTGAAAATGATCAAGTGGTTGATCAATACACACAAAATGTTCGTAGATCTGGTAGAATTAGCAATCCACCAGAAAGATATGGATTTTTTGTGGATGGGTGCTATGTGGTTGATTCGGATGAACCAACCACATACTATGATGCCATGTCAAAATCCAATTGTGACAAATGGCTTGAAGCCATGAACGTAGAGATGCAGTCCATGCATGACAACCAAGTATGGGAATTGGTTGTACCATCGCTTAACTCCAAACCAGTTGGAAGCAAGTGGGTTTTCAAGAAGAAAACTGATATGCATGGAAACTTGGATACTTATAAAGCAAGACTCGTAGCAAAAGGGTTTACTCAAACTCAAGGGGTTGATTATGATGAAACCTTTTCGCCCGTGGCATGCTAAAGTCAATTAGGATATTATTTGCCATAGCCGCATATTATGACTATGAGATTTGGCAAATGGATGTCAAAACCGCTTTTCTAAATGTCATCTTGAGAAGGATGTCTATATGGTTCAACCCGAAGGTTTTGTCAATCCACAACATCCTAATAAAGTATGAAAGTTAAAGAAATCAATCTATGGATTGAAAAAAGCATCTAGAAGTTGGAATCACCGCTTTGATGAAGAAGTCAAGCAATTTGGATTCATCAAAAATGCGGATGAGGCTTGTGTGTATAAAAAGGCTAGTGGGAGCACCATTACCTTCTTGGTATTGTATGTTGATGACATACTATTGTTTGGAAATGACATTCCAACCATGAAATGTGTAAAAACGTGGCTTGGAACTTGTTTTTCCATCAAAGATCTTGGTGAAGCCGCCTACATTTTAGGAATAAAGATCTATAGGGATAGATCAAGGCGGTTAATAGGTTTAAACCAAAGTGAATACATTGACAAAATCTTGAAAAGGTTTAAGATGGAAAACTCTAAGAAAGGAATGGTACCTATTCAAAGAGGAACAATATTGAGTTCATCTCAATGTCCAAGCTCAAAGGATGAGCAAGAGAAAATGAAAGGAATCCCATATGCATCGGCTATAGGATCCATGATGTATGCAATGATATGTACTAGACCGGACGTGACATGTGCTTTAAGCATGATGAGTAGATACCAACAAAACCCAGGTAATAGCCATTGGATGACGGTTAAGAATATATTGAAATACCTTAGGAGAACTAAGGATATGTGTCTAATATATAGGTCTGGTGAGGAGGAACTCGTTGTAAAATGTTACACAGATGCAAGTTTCCAAACTGATAGAGATGATTCTCGATCACAATCAGGGTATGTCTTCATTATGAATGGAGGAGCAGTATCATGGAAGAGCTCAAAACAGGATGTAGTAGCATTGTCCACTACAGAATCAGAATACATCAACACATAACTGGCAACACAAGAAGCTGCATGGTTAAAGAAATTCATTGCTGATCTAGGGTGGTCTCTTCCATTCAAGACCCTCTAGAGATCTTTTGTGATAATGAAGGTGCGATTGCTCAAATCAAGGAACCTCGTGCACATCAAAAGACAAGGCACATTGAGCGGAGATTCAACTACATAAGGGATGAAGTTAATAAGGGAAAGATATGTATTCGTGAAGTTCATACCGACCAAAACATTGCAGATCCACTCACGAAGCTCCTCGAAAGGCCAAAGCATAAGACCCATACCTGTGCCTTAGGACTTCGATATTCTAGTGATTGGATTTGATTTGTCTAGTTTTAATATCGAAACAATTTTTTTACCTCTTTCATATGTTTATGGCATTTTGAGTTATGTTCAACTTTAGCATGTTTAATCCATGAATAGATTAACTATTCTAAATGTCTGTAGTCGATCATACTTGTGGGAACAAATAAGAATGTAAGACTATTATGAACTTGGATTGGTGGATATTCAACAGAGAATGATCACTCTGTGTCTCTGGATTTGACATGACATCTGCGACAAAAGGATAAATGATAGATTCACCTAAATCATTTCAAGTGAGGTACTTGAAGAAGATGAAGTTATTGAATGGCACCTCGTCATACGTATTAGGGGTAGTAAACCGTTGTTTGGCGGTATTTGCTACTTGCATCAATCTTCTATGTATCTTGTGCAAGTGGGAGATTGTTGGACTCAGTCTGCCCAAGACACATATTAAATTGATGTGGCTAGTACGTCATGATCCAAGTCGGGTCATACCCAATAACAAGCTAGACAAACACCAGAAATATTCATTTTATGATATGATCATATAAATAAATGTTAACACTTCAATTATTTAGAAATTGGATTTATAAATATTTGCACTTATAAAGTAAATGAATTATATGGATAATTTATGTTCAAAGAAAGTATTCTACATTATTATTTAAATGGTTTAATAATAATGTATATTGGCTTATAATAAGTTGTGTTATATAAACCATTTATTGTGTGTGACACAATTAAAATTGAAACAAAACAAAAGAAATTAATTTGGGTGGGTACAAGGCCAAAAGGGGCCGACCCTTTGTGGTCTCCCTCTCTCCCTCATTATTTTGTTTATGGTTTCCATAACATGCATTAAAGACAATTGGATATGAAAAAGAGTGCACAACATTAAGTGTTCTACACTCCATCATTTCTAGAATACACAGAAAAACAAAGTGTAGAATTTTCTCTCTTCCTACTCTCCATTTTTCGGCCAAAGAAGAAGAAGAAGAGAAAGTTCATTCAAGTGTTGAAAAATCCTAACAAGAAGGGTGTTTGCTTGGAGCTTGGAGGGTATACAAGCTTGAGGTCTTCTCCTTTGAAGGCTTACCATTCATTTTTTTCATCTTCTTCATTCTTTCATCTCTTGAAAGGTTGTATTCTCAACACTCTATGGTTGTGTTGTTTACAAGCATATTAATTCGTATATGGATCCTTGGCTTGGGGTAGTTTATAAATAAGTTTTATATTCATATAAATAACAAGATTTAAATCATTTTATTCCATTGTGTTTTTCATATAAGTAGATGCATATGACTTTGATAATCTTGTTAAAACCCAACAACAGTTCTCTACTCCATGACTTCAAACAAAAAAATGCTTCATATGTGGCATTTGGTGGGGATAAGAAGGGAGGTAAAATCATTGGTGAAGGAATGGTAACAAACAGGTACTCAAGTTTGAGAAAGTAAATTATTGTGAAAATTTTCAATACAATTTACTCAGTGTTTCTCAAATTTGTGATCAAAATTATACCACTTTATTTGATAACACTTACTGTTACATTTATAAGCCAAGTCTCCAAATTTCAAAAGACTGGATCCTTCTTAAAGCACCAAGAAAAGGCAACACATATGTTTTGGATATGAACAACACATCTATAACAAGAAAGGAAACCTGCCTGATTTGTAAGTCTTCAGAAGATGAATCTTAACTGTGGCATAGAAGGATTGCACATTCCAACATGAAGAACATGAACAAGCTGGTAAAAAATGACTTAGTCATTGGTCTACCACAAAAAGATTTTTTTTGTTCTACTCATTATTCATCATGTTATAAAGGAAAACATGACGTGAGGTCGAAGTCTGAATCAAATTTAAAACCAATACTACTAAATAGCTAGCGGTAAGTGGGTTATCAAACACAGGGAGTTTGTGGAATATGTGTTAACTCAAGCAAATTGCAATTACCTAAATTTAACTAGAATAACAAGAAAGTAAAATTCAATAGTTTGTTAATTTGTTGGATTGGCTTAAAGCAAGAAAGCAAGTAAATTGGTTTGTAAAAATAAGTAATGAGAGATATGTTTCCCTTTGGTATCCGGATTTTAACAAGTGATGATGTTGGTGTTAACTGGGAAGAACCACATAGACATGATTCATGATTGTGTGCTTATGTGTGATAAAAGAGGACTAAGTACTTGGATTAGCAAGGTTATCTCTCGATAATCAGTATCACTATTGAATTAACTCAACCCTTCCACTAAATCAAGATTTGCCTATGGCATCAAGAACGTATGGCTAAAGTTAAGCAATTCACGAATGACCCATTACACATAATACACATTTATCATGACAAAACAATCACAAGATCAGTTTCATCATCCCATAAATATAAAACACCAACATGATCAAAGTCACAAATCCTTCAAACCAAAAGGAAACATAAAAGGAGACTAGCCACTCATAGTTTCATACATAAAAACAAGGTTCAATGTAGAATCCATAACAATCAAAATGAAATAACAAGGATTAAAATACCAAAAGATCTTGTTCTTCAACACCTAAGAGCTCCAAAAATCGTCCTTCTCCAGTCCCGAAACGTCAGATCTCAGAATCATCCAAAAGGCACCTCCCAAACGACTTTAATATGGCAGTTACATTTTTCTCGTCATTTCTACCGTAACTTACGGTAGCCACCGTAATTTACGGTAGCCACAGAGTTGCTACGGTGGTTTCCTTCTGTTTTACGGTGGAAGCTTCAAGATTTCATGGCTACCGTAACTTACGGTGGCTACCGTAAGTTACGGTAGAGCCCTGAATGTTTTGTTTCTTCTCTTCTTCTTTCCACACATGTGCACTCTGATTTAAGCTTAACAGTGTTCCATCCATTTTTAGCTCCCAAACATACCTGAAACATAAACAACTGTAGTTATCTAATTCAAGATAATTACACGATTAAATGGGAGATAAATTCGTCTTTTAGCATTATGAAGGGTTGTCCTATGGACCACCCGTCACATCCCCACACTTACTCGTTGCTTGCCCTCAAGCAACTCATCAATTTCCATTTACAAATACATAAGACTTAATGCTGATCATGACACATTCATCCATCTTACCGTTTACCCAAAACGCATCCCACCTGTAAGGCCCCGAATCCGGAAACCTCACAAATTGGCCATTTCTGCATAAAACCTTATTTTAGTTCAAAACTGACGAAGTGTTGTTTATTAAAGCAGCGGAATTGTAACAATGTTAATTATATAAATAAAAACTAAAGCAACAACTTAGAGACAAACCCGGATTTGTATTAGAAGTTCTTTATTTACAAATCATTGTCTTAACAAAATTTACTCTTTTATTATTACACAAAACGTAAAAGCTAGTTGAATCTTTACAGGATGCCAGTCTTCACCCTCCAAGTAGCTCCTAATCAGGTCCTGCCCTAAAACTTGATTTACCTGCCAAACAATCTAACATACATACAAAAGTCAGCTTCGCTGAGTGAGTTCTAGTTTTATATAAATAAGAAAATATAATCTTTTATCCTTTCATATAATGAACACGCACACATCATACTACAAACATTACTTGCATCACATTAGGCACGTTCATTATCTTTCATTCTTTCATTACGTTTCACTTCATCATAGGCAAGATTTGCACAAAGCAAGATCTCCATGTTGATTGACAACGAATGTCAATCCCCGTCGGTACACGTTATCCATGGTCACTACCCCTGACGGTTGATCGATCCCCGTCGGTACACATCTTCATGGTAGCTTCCCCCGATAGTTGATCCACACTGCTAGGCACATAGCCCGCTCATGAATACGGATCCATCATCATACATCAGACTCACATAAGTGAAGTCTATCATAGTGCTTGCAAGACTTTTCATCATTAAACGGGCCCGGGGGTAACATTTGTTAAGTTCCACTTCTCATTAGTATCATCTTTCACTTAATATATGTAATACTTAGCTTATTAAGTACACACATACCAAGTACTAGTCATCATAACGCGTAACCGTATCTATTTAATTGTCACATTCTTCTTTAAATCATTCTATCTATAGGCAATAAATATACGAAATTCACAGTTATTACTTTATCAAATCATATAACGAATTATTTAAAAATAATAATTTTTATTATAAACCATATGGTATGTATGTCGTCCCCAAAACAGTAAAGCATGTATAAAAGAAGGGGATCTAGAGCTCACCTTGGGTGTCGTTACTGAAATCCATAAAGAAACCATCCCAAGTCGTCTAGCTTTAGCCCACATCGCCCATAATAAACATTCTAAGTCATCCCGAACAAACGCACAACCCAACTCCCTTCTTAGTCGTCTAGCATAACTAGCCAGTCTACGCTGCCCTCAATCGGATACAACAACCTCATGTCATACCCAAAACAGTCAAGAAAACACCTAAAACATAATCATTGTAATGGCACGAACCGTAACCATCAAAATGACTCCCACAAACACGTTGCCTTAACCATAACAAGACCATCGAATTATTAACATAACCATGCCACTTAAACATTATCATACTAGAATCATCACCTCATAATATCATCACCTCATAATATCATCACCTTATAATATCATCACCATAATCATCAATCTATAACAATGCCACGACTTTATGCTAACTATCCTTGTTATGTATTCATAACCCATATCATCATAGGACCATCATCCTTTTTATCATAACAACATATCATGTACAAGCACCATCAACATATTCTTAGCACATCATCATTATATCACGATGCATTACAATGTTCATCCTACTACACCTAACATGTGCACTTAATGTGACCATTACCTTCATCTTGGCATTGAACTGTGACCAAATTGGAATCTGCTTTCCACCATAGCTAACATACCATCATCATCATCATAATCTAATATCATCAACCAAGTAGCAGCTATTTGTTGGACCAAAAGAACCAATGAGCCAAGATCAGGAAAACCTCTAAGTCCCACATGCCACTGCAACAACTGTTGAAGACTCCCATTAGCTGTTCTGACAAAGTCTGAAGATCAAAGTATGAAGATCACAGAACTGAAGAACAACAGCTGAAGACTCTAAAGTACTGAAGACAAGTATGAAGTCTGAAGTACTGATCATACAAGTACTGAAGACTTCAAGTACTGAAGACAAGTACTGAAGAATCAAAAGCTGAAGAACTGAAGAACTGAAGACCTTCTATTGAAGCACAAAGTCTGAAGACAAAGACTGAAGACAACAGCTGATGACATCTACTGAAGTCATCAGCTGTTACATCATCTGAAGCCAAGTCTGAAGAACAAGTGCTGAAGACTCAAAGTTTGTCACAACAGCTGAAGAAGTCTTCTTCAGTTGTTGTGATGGTTTTTCCCTTTCAGTAGTTTTGTAATTTTATTTCAGTAGTTTGTATAACAGCTGAAGAGCTTGTTCTTCAGCTGTTATAGTATCAGTAGTTATAAATGACTGAAGAGTTTGTTCTTCAGTCGTTGTAGGATTTCAGTAGTTTACTTTTGTCAGTACTTGTAAAAGATAGGAACACCTTTGTAAGAAGATGTCAGCTGTTGACATCTTCAGTAGTTTTATGTTCCGTCAGTTGTAATTTTAATAATCGGTTGATGTCAGAGAAAGGACATCACCACCATCCTTTTGCCGCCTATAAAAGGATGGTGAACCATGCTGTTTTAATGGCCGAAACGTGTTGAGCAATAGAACAATTAATTTTTCGCAGAACTCTTTTCTCTCTCTATGTTTGTGCTTTTACTTTCAATATCTTTTATGTTCTTGCTATAATTGCTAATTAACGTGCTAAATCCGCTGCAAACCAATCTGATTGATCAAACGAGAGGCTGAGATCCTGTCAAATGGTATCAGAGCGGGTTAATCATTTATCGATTTCACTATTGATCATTTGAAACTGCTCTTTTGATCTCTCTGTTTGATCGAATTAGCAATTTGCAAGAATTAGCCATAGAGAGTGAGTTTCTGCTGTTTCTGGCCAAAATCTTGAGGTCCTCTGGTGGTTTTGAGTTACGTTTGTCTTGTTTAAACTTGTTTTTGACTAAAACCTGAGATGACGACACCAACTAATGATCCTCACAATACTGGTTCCTCAACCAAGCCTCCGATGCTTGTTAGGAACGAGTATAACATATGGCAAAGACGTATGCTTCACCACTTGGCTGTCAACAGTGCTGGTTGTTGGAAGTCAGTGGTGCATGGACCATACAAGCCTATGGTGAGCGTCCCCGAATCTAATGAACAGGTTGCGAAGAAACCTGAACAATATTCGGACGAAGATCTAAAGCTGTTCGAAATTGATGCTAGAGCCCATGGAATTTTAGCCATGGCTATTCCTAATGAGATTTATTCAGGGCTCTTGCATCATAAGTCTGCTCATGACCTATGGGTTGCTCTCAAGAAACAATTTGGAGGAACTGATTTGGTCTTAGCAAACAATAGGGAAATCCTCGCCCAACAATATGAGACATTCTCATATAGAAAGGGTGAGACTCTGACCCAACAGTTTGAGCGGTTCTCTTGTTTGATCTCTGAGCTAAAGATGGTCAAACAAGAGTACTCCAACAGCCAGATGAACAACAGGTTCCTCAGGTCACTGCCTGAGAGATGGGACACATATACCATTGTCCTACGCTCCAGTGCTGATCTGGAAACTCTATCTCTCACCTAACTTCATGGGAAACTGCTTACTTTTGAGAGAGAGATAGAGCAAAAGAGGAAGTTGTCCACTTCTGGCAAGCTCGCTGATGACTTTGTCCAAGGTAATGCTGCCTTGATAAGTCAGGAGTCAGAATATGCTTCATCAGAAAGTTCTTATGATGAGCATATTGATTTCTCTACCAACTCAGAACAAGCTTTTGTTGGTGTTAGTAGTTCAGGAGGTGGTGGTGACAACTTGTGTTTTCTGATGGAGGACTTGAAGGGCATTCCAGATGATGATCTGGAAGAGATGGATATTTTGAACCAAATGGCAATGATAAATATCCGCTCTCAAAAGTTCTACAAGAGAACTGGTAGGAAATTCCCTGGACTCTCTGGCAAAACCAAAGTTGGTTTTGACAAGAGCAAGTTGAGGTGTCACAAATGCCAAAGGCTTGGACACTTTGCAAGAGAGTGTAGATCGTCTGGATCTAACTCCTCTGCACCCTTTGTGACTTTTCCCAGCAATAGCTCACAGCACAGAGGGCAACCTTCCTCCAGTTCTGGCCATCCATCACAAACAGGCACCACCTGCTTATTTTGTGTCACAGGGTCATATGCCATATCCTTACCCCTGTTACTACATGCCTCAGCCTAGTCAAGCTCAAGCACCCTCGGCTCAACCACCTCATGCTCTTCCTGAGCCTCAATCTTCCCAATCTCATCATCACACACAACCTCAACAACATAGCTTTTTCACCCCAAGTGTTGTTGACTGGAGTAGTCTACCAGAAGAGCTATCTGGTCAGGAACAACTACTCCAAGGTGCTGGTCAACATGGTGGTGACCAACCTTTTGGAAATCTTGCTCTGATGGCCCTTGATTCTACTGAGGGGTCATCATCGAATGCCTCATCTCAGGTATCCACTGAGGCAAAAGCCAAGCTTTGTTCAGAATCATGCATAGCAGCATTTGCTTCTATTAGAGAAGCAAAAGTAGCTTTAATAGATAAAAATCTTGAGCTTGAGCACACTATTTCCAAAAGAAAAGCTGATTTTGAGGCTGTACTCAAAGATAAAAATGATGAGATTTATAAGCTTAAATGCCAAATCAAAGATGATAAAGCTAGGGAAGATGTACTTCTAGAGAAGTACAGAGACCTCAAGAAAACTCTTGCAACCACCCAAGTTGAGTGTGATCGATGGGTGCAATCATGCAAGGGTTTTGAAATGCTTCTTAGCAAGCAATCAGCTTCCAATGTGAAGTTTGGCATTGGTTATAATCACACTGCTCCTCCTACAGATTTCACTTCAAGAGCAGAAGTTGAATCTGATGGGGAGAGCAATAACCAATCCTTCTCATCATGTGACCTACTATCTTCTGAATCAGCATCATCAAAGATAGAAATCAGCATTAACTCCTGCCAAAACCAATCAGCTGATGCTACAACAGCTGATGGTTCAAATGCTGACTGTCACATGACCAATAGGCTGATCAACTCAGGTGTTGTCACTAGAAGTACTGAAGGTACTGGAGAGCAAGTGACAACATCTGAAGTTCAAACCTCAAATACTGTTAGCACTAAAGAGAAGAAAACTAACAGTAGGAAAGGTTTGAAGACAGCTAAAGAGGATACCAGGAAAGCAGGCACTAGGAAGAAAACTGCTAGTACTGATGGCAAACAGCTGAAGAACAAGTCTTCAGTAGTTACATCCTCTTTAGCTGATGATCAGCATAAGATGAAGAAGAAGCCATGTGAGATATGTGGCTTGTTCAATCATCTTACTGATGATTGCTGGTACAAAAGGGGTTCCAAACTCAAACAGAAGGAGAAAATCAATGAGGACATCAATAAAATGAAGAATGAGTTTGAAACCAAGTTTGTACTAGCAACATCCAAGCCTGAAATCCCTAAGCCCAAAGCTAAATCTAAAAAGAAGGTAGGGGTTACTCAGGCAACAGCTGAGGTTGCTTAGAAAAAGATGGTACAACATAGGGATCCATCATCAGCAAACTCCAATATGTCTGAAGAACTGAAAGCTTTATCACAGAATCAGACACAGCTGGTGATGATGGTTCAGCAACTAGTGGGAAGAGTCAACCACTTAGATGCTCCTGTGTTGAAACCACAGAAAAGGAAGTCCAAGCCAAAGGGTTCCTCTTCTGCACCATCTTCTTCACCTCAGGCTGTCACACTTAACACAACTGTTAGTGCTGCACCAGTAGCTGAGAACAGACCCAAAACCAAGCAGGTTTGGGTCTCCAAGACCAACTAACACATGGTTGTGTTTGCAGGTTTCTTCAACATGCCATAGAAGCATCTGGTATGTAGACAGTGGAGGATCCATGCACATGACAGGAAGTAGCTCCCTTCTTAATGACTACTCTCAAGGAAAGAAGGGATTTGTTTCCTTTGGCAATGATGCAAAGGGTTACATCATCGGAAAAGGCTTTGTTTCCAATGGGGAAATAAGGTTTGATGATGTGAACCATGTGGAGAATCTCAAGTACAACCTCTTGAGTGTCAGTCAAATGTGTGACAAAGGCCATGTTGCCCTTTTCACAAGCCAGAACTGTCGGATTCTGTCATCCAAAGTTCTGAGTTTGATTGACAAGGCATTGGATGAACACACTCTCCTAAAGGCCAACAGGACAGGAAGAGTGTATGCCTTAGATCTTTCTAAAAAGATAGATCTAAAAGGCCATCCTTGCCTATTCTCCAAGGCATCTCCTCAAGAGTCTACACTATGGCATAGAAGGCTGGGTCATGTTAATTTCAAGAACATGAATCAGCTTATAAGCCATGGTTTAGTAAGAGGATTGCCTCAGAAGGAGTTCAAGTGTGAAGATGACTGCACTGCTTGCTTGAAAGGAAAACAACACAAAGTTTCATTCCCTTCAATAGAAGAACCAAAGTCCACTGCCTGCTTACAGCTTCTGCACATGGATCTCTTTGGTCCTGTCAGAGTGATGAGCATGGCAAAGAAGAAATACTGCCTGGTAATTGTGGATGATTATTCCAGGTTTGTATGGACTTTCTTCTTGCACTCCAAGGATGAAGCAGCAAAGACAATAATGAACTTTGTGTTACTTGTAGAAAAGCAGTATTCCCTACAGGTCAAATGTGTGAGGAGTGACAATGGAACAGAGTTTAGAAACCACACACTTGATGACTTCTACCTGTCCAAGGGAATTAGAAGGCAGTTTAGCATTCCTAGAACTCCTGAGCAGAATAGAGTGGTGGAGAGAAAGAACAGGACCCTCATTGAAGCAGCAAGGTCAATGTTGGCTGACTCAGGGTTGCCACTGACCTTTTGGGCTGAAGCTGTCAACACAGCTTGCTATGTACAGAATAGAGCTTTAGTGAATAAGAGGTTGATGAAAACTCCTTATGAAGTTCTTCATCATTTGGCCCCTCTGATTTCATTTTTTAGAGCCTTTGGGTGTCCATGTTTCATTCTCAACACTAGCAACCCACTCCAGAAGTTTGCTAGTAAGGTGGATGCAGGGTATTTTGTTGGTTATTCATCAACTTGCAAGGCATACAGAGTCTTCAACTGTAGAACTAAGGGGGTTGAAGAAACTCTGCATGTTAAGTTCAATGAATCTCCAAAGGACAAGATTCCACAAAACCCTGTGGAGTTATTTGATCTGGACATCCTGTAATATGTTCCTTATCAACCTCCATCTGTTAAGCCTATCAACAGATCTTCACCTGGTGGTACTGATGATGATGTAGTCAGTACTCACCTCTTCAGGTTTAGTGACAACCTGCCTGAGTCCACTGAACCTGATGCTCCTGTAGCCTCAGCAGCTCCATCCACTACAAATGCTGATGAGATTTCTGCTTGCTCTACTTCGTTTGAGCTGCCATCCTCTACATGGTTTCAGGAATCACCATCACCATCTATTGCTGCTGATGGGTCTACAAACACTTGCATAGATATCATAGTCTATCAAGAGCTCAAGAATCACCCCACATCACAAATCATTGGTGATATCCATGCTGGAGTTTCAACCAGGAATCAATTGTCCAACTTCTGCTTCTATGCTCTCTTCATCAGTCAGCAAGAGCCAAAGAACTATCATATTGCTTTAAGAGACAATGGATGGGTGGAAGCTATGCAGCTTGAGCTTCTTTAGTTTAAGAAATAGCAAGTGTGGGAGCTTGTTCCATTACCCAAAGGTAAGTGTGCTATAGGCACCAAGTGGGTATTTAGGAACAAAACAGATGAGAAGGGCCAAATTGTCAAGAACAAGGCCAGACTGGTTGTTCAAGGTTTGCACAGGAGGAAGGCATCGATTATGATGAGACCTTTGCACCTGTGGCCAGACTAGAAGCAATCAGACTGTTCTTAGCTTATGCTGCCTTTCATAGTCTTAAGGTTTATCAAATGGATGTCAAAAGTGCCTTCCTATATGGGAAAATAAAAGAAGAGGTTTATGTGTGTCAACTACCAGGCTTTGAGGACAATAAACATCCTGATTGGGTGTACAAGCTTGATAAGGCTCTTTATGGGCTGAAGCAAGCACCTAGAGCCTGGTATGAGACACTCTCAACCTTTCTTCTAGAGAATAAGTTCACTAGAGGCACCATTGATAAAACCTTATTCATCAAGACTGTGGGACAACATAAGCTCCTTGTTCAGATTTATGTAGATGACATCATCTTTGCATCCTCTGATCCAAAGTTGTGTGATGAATTTACAAAGCTAATGAAGCTCAGGTTTGAAATGAGTGCTATGGGAGAATTACAGTTCTTTCTAGGTTTGCAAATCAAATAACAGGATGATGGAATCTTCATCCATCAGTCCAAATATTCAAAAGAGTTGTTGAATAAGTTTGATTTACAAACCTGTAAGCCCTGTTCTACTCACATGAGCAGCATCACACAACTAGATGTAGACCAGAAAGGTAAAGCGGTTGATGAAACCCTTTACAGATGTATGATTGGGTCCTTGATGTACCTTACAGCTTCTAGACCAGACATCATGTTTGCAACATGTGCTTGTGCTAGATTTCAGGCTGTACCTAAAGAATCCCATTTGATTGCAGTCAAAAGGATCTTTAGATATCTGCAAGGTACCCAATCACTAGGTCTTTGGTATTCAATTGGGCATTCTTGCAAATTAGTTGCTTTCTCTGATAGTGACTATGCAGGATGCAAAGTCACCACAAAATCCACTTCTGGTGGTTGCCAATTCCTAGGCAATTGTTTAGTTTCTTGGCAGAGTAAGAAACAAACATCAATTGCTACATCCACTACTGAAGCTGAGTACATTGCCGCTGCAAGTTGTACCTCTCAGATACTCTGGCTTCAGAACCAACTTCTGGATTATGGCATTACTGAGACTAAGACTCCATTACTAATGGATAGTGCTTCAGCTCTTTGTATTGTCAAAAATCCAGTCCAACAGTCTAGGACCAAACATATTGAGATCAGACATCATTTTATCAGGGATTGCTATGAAAAAGGTCTGATTGATCCTAAGTTTGTTCCTAGTGCTGATGAGCTTGCAGATATTTTTACCAAGCCTTTAGATAGTGCCACATTCCAAAACTTGGTACTAAGGCTAGGTATGCTGCAGCTGGAATAATTTGACCAATGCTGATGCTCTCAATTCACTACTAATGAGCATTAGGTCAAATGCAAGTACTGATGAGTAATTTAGTCTTCAGCTCTTTCACAACTACTGAAGACTAAATTGACTCAAAGTACTGCTGTACATTATTTATTGAAAACAACTGATGTAGTGAGGTGGATTACAACTACTGATGTATGATTTTCAAATAAATAAGTACTGAAGAACAAATTTTGCTCACAAGTACTGATGTGTAATCTTACACAAGTACTGAAGACAAAATTTGTTCACCAGCTCTGAAGAGTATATCATCAGCACTTGTGAACATCTGATCACAAGAGCTGAAGGCATAAATATTCACAAGAGCTGAAGGGTCAATGAAACATCTGAAAGTCAGCCAAAGAGCTGATGAGTAAGTGTAGAGGCTAGCATGAAACAACTGATTTGACGGAAACAGCTGATGAGTAATTTCTCATCAGCTGATGCCAACAGCTGCTGTTTCATACCCAAACAACTGAAGGACAAAACCATGTCTTAAGTAGTTTTACAACTACTGATGGCTAACACCAAGTCCTCAGTTGTTTACAACAACTGAAGCAATACCATGTCTTCAGTAGTTCATAACTACTGATATCAGTAGTTCACAACTACTGAAGGCTAACACCAAGTCTTCAGTTGTTACAACGTCTGAAGAAGAATATTAGGTCTTCAGTAGTTCATAACTACTGAAGACTGACAATAACTCTTCAGCCGTTTACAACATCTGAAGGACAAAACCAAGGTTTTAGTAGTTTTAACTACTGAAGACTAACACCAAGTCCTCAGATGTTACAACCACTGAAGGTTAAGACCACGTCATCAGTCGTTACAACAACTGATAACTAACACCAAAACCTTCAGTAGTTTTCTTTCAGCCTTTGCCCTACCCTATAAATACCCAACGTTCAGAGCATTTACTCCTCACTTGACCTAACCTTTCAAAACCTCTGAACTTCCCATACACCATTAATGGTGATCATGCAACTGAAACCTCGACACAACTGTGTCGCTCATCTCACCAAATTGCCATTATGGCCAAAAATTCACCATGCTGTTGATCTGATGCACGACTCACCTTACCAAACGACATTCCTTTTGAACCCTACCATCTACACCGATTCCCTGACGGAGTTTTGGACGAACATCACCGTCCAAACCGGAGAGCAGGATGGCGAGGTCTCTCTCCGGTCCTCCGTCAACAACCACCCAGTGGTTATCACTCCAGCTACCTTGCGCCAAACCCTAAAGCTGGAGGATGCCACCTACCCAACCTCCTACCCAAAAGGCGCCTTGGATCTATCCTTCACATCCAACGACTACCAGGGTGACCTCTCCGCCACAACCTTGTTGAAGAAACACTTTCCTGATCCCCAACGCCTCATTTTTCATATGGTGAACGTGTGTCTGGCTCCCAAAACCTCTTCACGGGACCAGATGTCAACAAGGTGGCAACAGGTATTGTTTTCTATCTTTGAGAACCAACCTTTGAACTTAACTGATCTCATCTTTTTGGAACTTAAAGACATGGCCACAAAACCACTTTCTAACCGTTGGGTCTTGTATCCACGGTTCATAATGGCCATGATAGAAAACCAGCTTCAGGCTGAGGGACTTGTTGGCACTGGGGTCCCTGCCATGGCTGTTCTAGCCGAGGTATACTCCAGGCACAACTCTGACCAATCCCTAAAACAGGCTGGCCGGCTGCGAAAACCCACGCAGCAGGAACCCACAGCCTCCACCTCCAAATCCAAAGTCCCCACCAAGCCAAAAACCAAAAAGAAGCCCAAAAAGGCTACTCAGGGAGATGAGTCCCCTGAGGATGCCCCTGCAACACAAAGGCAGGATGTGGCTGCTGGTTCGATTCTCCCAGCAGTCACCACGACTCCACCCACCACAACCGCACAGGCTTCCTCTCAACAGGAGCCTGATGCAACCACTTCTGGGGCAGCCACACTTCTGGGGTCTATCTCACTTGAGAAGACTGCCATTGAAAAGCACAGTCCTCCCCCTGTGCACACTGCTTCGAGCCCATCTACTGATGAGACCGCCCCACAAAGCCCTTCATTGGCAATAGCCAAAGTGCTGACTCATCTAAGCACTCCACCCTCTCCCCAGAAACCCATCACAACTGGGGAGACTCCAACCGAAGAGGGGGTGGATACAAGTGCCGGTGGGAGCCCACAGCACAGAGAATCACAAGTCCAATCTCCCAGTGTGGCTAGGGAGATAGGACAATCTGGTGAGGCTGCCACTTCCTCTGCATCAACATCTGAGCAGGGTGAAGCTGGTAACATCAATAAGACCTCACTAGAGGCAACTGCCAATGATGGATCCAATCCGGAGGCTGGAAGTCCCCAGTACCATGAACAAGGGGCACATGCTATTACTGAGCCACACTCAGAGCATGTACATCCTGACATTGTTAGGAGGTCAGGTGATTTAGTTCATACTGATGATGACCTGAGCTTCTTCTTCGACATTGTAGCTCACAACACTATCTTAGAGGATGAGATAAGCAGACTCAAAGAGCTGCTTGCTCAGATGAATCAAGATAGAAGTCCATCTGCCACCACAACCCCACAGATGGCACCTTCACCCGAAGGTCTCACAAACACTGAGCCACTCCCACAAACTCGGCCACCAGCCCCTGCTTCTAGCACTAGCTCTCAGGGTCAGAACCCCCCTGAGCAGCTGGATGCTATCCTCCAGAAATCCCTGCCTCTCATCACACCCATACTAAAAGATATAGTCATTCAAACCATTGATGAGAGGCTTCCCACTTATATCCAACCTATGGTGGAGGTTGCCATTACTAAGGCGCTTGCTGATGGTCAAACCCCAACCAATGCACCCAAAAAGGGGGAGACATCAGTGCAAGCCAAGAGGAAGAGGGGAGAAGAGGAGTTAGAGGCAGAGAAAGAGGTGGTGGTTGAGAGGGAGAGGGTTGAGGAGAGTAGTAGGGTGAGGGAGAAAGGGAAGAGGAAAGAGAGGGAGGTTGAGCATATAGAAGTGGCTGGAATCCAAAAGGATTTCAGTGTCACTTATAAGAAAAAGGGAGAGGAGGGAAAGAAGGTGGCTGACTCTGATCTAGCAGCCCTTGTCAAGGAGGCTGATGCTGAACAGAGCAAATCAATGGACTCTGCCATTGCTCAGCTGTTCAGGCAAGGCTTTGACAAGGACACTGCCATGCTAGATCAGGAGCTCAGGAAGATGGAGACTAGGGAGATCGAACACCGATGGTCTACTTATAGCCAAGAGGACAAAAAGAGACTCGAGGCTATGAGTAGATTCATTTCGAAGTATCTGGGCAGGCCAGTCCTTGATGTTAAAGCATGGACCAGGGACAGAATCTTGGCTATAGCCGCCAAGATCTGTTCAGCTGGTGATTTCACCAAAGGACTGGTCGCTGAGGCCCTCTCAGAAGCCGGTGCTGGGAACAGGACACTTCTAGTAAAACAGACTAAGCCATCACTCATCTCTAGATTGCTAGCAGTGCCTGTCAACATTCCCACACCAACCACCAAACCACAACCCACAAAACCAACCCCTTCACCATCAAAACCCGCAGCCAATGATCCACCCTTGAAGAAGAAGAGAAGGGTGTTGAGGCTGCAAGAAGAAGAAGAAGAGGAGGATGAGGAGGATAGTCTGCCCATTTCAGCAGTTATCTCTCTACCTAAAGCCAAACCACAAACCATCACTCCCCCTCACAGATGGACACTGTGAGGGTAAAACTAGAAGAAGAGGAGCAGCAAAGATTGCACGATGAGGCAATGCTGAAAAGCATTGACAAATCATATGCTGCTTCTACTTCTATCATGAATATGAAGAAGGAAGCTCTGAGATTATTCACTCTTAAGAAAACCTTTCAATATGAAAAGGATAGGGTGAGAACTTGGCCTGACCCAAGGGTGTCTCACAAGATAGTCAAGAAGGACATGCCTGTGAGATACAAGAGCCAACTTAAGAGAATCGTAGATGAAGTGATCTCTGTGGCTCTTGTAATAACACCCTGGGAAATAGTAGAGGAGTTCGAGAAAGCCTATAGAGCCAACCAATCACCCCAAACAATGCTAGATAATAGGGTGATTAGGAAGGGTTTGGTCTATAAGAGGCTTGAGAACTTTCATAGGGATGAGCTCAACTTGCTGTTAGAAGGAAAACATCCTAATGAGTTTGCATATAGGCAAGTAACAACAGTTGAGCTCAAAAATGGAAAACAGGCCAAGTACATCTCAGAGCTGTACGGTCGGGAGGGATTGTTTGATGGTGCGCCTGAAGACCTTACCAAAGAAGAACAAATGATCTTTCTTCAGGCCTACACCCGAGAATCCTACCGGCTTGTACATGGGAGGTAGATCTCATGGATGGGACAACAGTTCTGTGTCCAATTCCCCAAAACAGAGCTCCCATCCATACTTAGCCAATCAAACCCTAGAGACTACCTCTCAGGCCAGTGCTTATCTGGGTCAACTTCTAATCTGATCTAGAAGGAAATAGACCAATATTTCTGCCAACAATAAGTGGGACAACAAATAATTAGAGGTTTTGGCTGCATTGGTTCAGGGGGAGTTTGTTGGACCAAAAGAACCAATGAGCCAAGATCAGGAAAACCTCTAAGTCCCACATGCCACTGCAACAACTGCTGAAGACTCCCATCAGCTGTTCTGACAAAGTCTGAAGATCAAAGTATGAAGATCAAAGAACTGAAGAACAACAGCTGAAGACTCTAAAGTACTGAAGACAAGTACTGAAGTCTGAAGTACTGATCATACAAGTACTGAAGACTTCAAGTACTGAAGACAAGTACTGAAGAATCAAAAGCTGAAGAACTGAAGAACTGAAGACCTTCTACTGAAGCACAAAGTCTGAAGACAAAGACTGAAGACAACAGCTGATGACATCTACTGAAGTCATCAGCTATTACATCATCTGAAGCCAAGTCTAAAGAACAAGTGCTGAAGACTCAGAGTTTGTCACAACAGCTGAAGAAGTCTTCTTCAGTTGTTGTGATGGTTTTTCCCTTTCAGTAGTTTTGTAATTTTATTTCAGTAGTTTGTACAACAGCTGAAGAGCTTGTTCTTCAGCTGTTATAGTATCAGTAGTTATAAACGACTGAATAGTTTGTTCTTCAGTCGTTGTAGGATTTCAGTAGTTTACTTTTGTCAGTACTTGTAAAAGATAGGAACACTTTTGTAAGAAGATGTCAGCTGTTGACATCTTCAGTAGTTTTATGTTCCGTCAGTTGTAATTTTAATAATCGGTTGATGTCAGAGAAAGGACATCACCACCATCCTTTTGCCGCCTATAAAAGGATGGTGAACCATGCTGTTTTAATGGCCGAAACGTGTTGAGCAATAGTACAATTAATTTTTCGCAGAACTCTTTTCTCTCTCTATGTTTGTGCTTTTACTTGTAATATCTTTTATGTTCTTGCTATAATTGCTAATTAACGTGCTAAATCCGCTGCAAACCAATCTGATTGATCAAACGAGAGGCTGAGATCCTGTCATTATTTAAGGTGCAAAACTGCAGCTAAGAGGCTGCGTTTCGGCACCAATTTAAACAACAATTCTGCTGTGTTTCAGTAGCTAAATCAACAACGTAATAGCAGCTATTTAAGGTGCAAAACTGCAGCTAACAGGCTGCGTTTCAGCACCAATTTACACAGCAATTCTGCTGTGTTTTAGCAGCTAAATCAGCAACGTAATAGCAACTATTTAAGGTGCAAAACTGCAGCTAACAGGCTGCGTTTCAGCACCAATTTACGCAGCAATTCTGCTGTGTTTCAGCAGCTAAATCAGCAACGTAATAGCAGCTATTTAAGGTACAAAACTGCAGCTAACAGGCCGCGTTTCAACACCAATTTACACAGCAATTCTGCTGTGTTTCAGCAGCTAAATCAGCAACGTAATAGCAGCTATTTAAGGTGCGAAACTGCAGCTAACAGGCTGCGTTTCAGCACCAATTTACACAGCAATTCTGCTGTGTTTCAGCAGCTAAATCAGCAACAACCATCATGACTGCCTAGGACCATTACCGTAACAAACAACCCAAAACCATCATCACCACTTCTGCACGTATGAGAATATCACTGCCTGTCATTAACCCGGATGACGGAATACGAGGCTGTTGTATCATGGCTTTTGCATGGGGCATCATAAACCTTTTGCCCTTAGTTCCTGCAGCAAGCAACAGACATGCATGACCTATAGCAGCTCCAACTCCAACAGTATGAATCTCATTTTTTTTAATTGCATCATAGCATCATAAATCGCAAAACCCTCTGTTTCCATTCCAACCGATTCACCATCATCACGAGTAGTTCCAGTGGAATTAATATAAAGATATATTGGCTCTTTAGGATCCATCCATTGTAGATACATTAATTCTGCAATGATGAGCTCTGTTACTGCTGGTACCAACGGCATGCCAAGGTACACTATTCTTCCATGGAGAAGCAATGATGGCAAATCTGGAGGAGGCCTCCTTGGCCTGTGTTCATTGTAAGAAACGGATCGTTCCACCGTAGCAGGGGGAGCCATAAGCATGGGAGATTCAAAAAGGTCCAAATAGGGCGGGGTGTCAGAGTTAAGGGGTCGATTGTGGAGCTTCTCCGGCGAAGTAGCGGCTAGTGATGCGAGCTTGGAGAGAAAGGGGTCTTTAGGGTTCAGCAGAGGAAACGGAGGCTTGATGCTGTTTCTAGCAAGCAGCGAACAGCTGGTGGTTCGCCGGAAGGAGGGCGATGAAGAAGACGAAGGTGAAGGGACGGTTGAAGAGGCCATTGATAGGCTGAAGGTGGACGACATTTAGGAGTGAGAGATTGATTGTTCCAGAGGAATTGGGGGATGGGATCGTTCGGTTGGGGAGGGGAAGAGAGTGTGAGCGGCTGATTTTGGGGAAGAAGGGGGGGGGCTTAGGGTTTATTTTATAAGTTTCATCTTTAGCCACATTTGGTCCCTAAAGTTTTCAACATTTTGTTTTCCAACCAAAACTTGACAAACTAACTAATCTCTTTGAGAATAAAATTCAATAATACTATTATTAATATCATTTCGCCACTTAGGTTCATTTTGGAAATTTGGGGCGTTACAAGTCTATCCCCCTTATTTAGGTTTCGTCCTCGAAACCTGTTGGTCTTTACACAACGTGGGATAATACTTTCTCAATCACCATAGATTCTCCTATTGCTTCTAAACATGTTCCACACACACCATATAAGGTATGATCTTCTTTAGCCGCCAACACATAGCCTTTGCAACCTTCAAACGTCCTAACGCACTCCTCTTATGGATCAATTTCATTAATGCAAACATTATGACTACGAACCCTAATTCATGAGTAATTATATTATCATCTTGTATTTAACCTTGTGAACAAAATTACCATTGTTCTGCCATGTTGTATTGAATATATATATATATACATATATATATATATATATATATATATATGTATATATATATATTCAGTTAGATCTTTGTATAGAACACATGGTTCTAGGTTTTCGACACTTACTGATAACATTATCACCAAGGCTCATGTTAACCTTCCTTATTTAGTTCATGTTCACATTTATTAACTAACTTCTCACTCAGACTTGGTGTCATTTCTTGTGAACCTTACCAAGGGCAAGATTATCTTCAAGAAGTACTGAACAGACTGTATGTAGTAATCCGTCACTTCCGTAAGCTACAGATTTCTAACATCATCCTTGGGGAACTTTTTACATTACTGCTTCAATTTTATCAATTCTATCATGATTTGAAGAATTATACTTCATATGACTAGAACATTCACTCTAGGAATGTTGCTCATAAATTATCTTTCATCTTGTCCTTGACACCTCACGGATGTGACATGAATGGACTCCCTTACTCTTGGAGTTGATGAGTATGTCCTCTATAATCACTATCGCGAACCCATTGAACATCGATCAATAACCCTATTCATTTAGTTTATAAATACTGCAAGGAAACTCATAGCATCCAAACCGTGACTGAAATGTTATCTTTAGGGTGTCATGCTTTTCAACCTGTAGCTGTTGATGATCCAACCTACTGTCGATCCGTGAAAACCAACTTGCCTCTCGCAAATGGTGGAATGGTTTGTCAACTCAAGGTCATAGTTGCTTACCGTTCATCATCAGCTTATTCAGCCATCTGCGGTCCTCACACGTCTACCTTCTTCGATCTTCTTTTGTGATAACACCGAAGTCTTATCTAGATGAACTAATCAATCTGACCCTTTATTAGGGATGTCTTAAAGCTATATCATTAACTCTTTCATTCCTGACAAAACCATCGGCACGGTGACATGACTACAAGCTGAGTCCCAGAAGACAAGTTGATCTCAAACTCTTTCTTCTAACTCCGAGAAGGTCCTCCGGGGTCACATTAGGAAGACACGCTCTATAGCTACGTCTGTCAACTTTAAGACTTCGCCCATAGCATCTTTTATTTACATAGGATATGCTCCTCAACCTTGTTTCATAGACTTTTCTATCTCATTATTAGGATCATCCCTGAAATCAGGTAATTCTAATTATCATAAGTCATGACCATACTTCCATCATGTACAAACCAACGGGTCATATTTCCATGTTATGCAGTATCAGTCCCGTATGCAACTAGTCGATTCATATCCAAGACCATGTTACGTCCAATTAGGGTAGTAACATGCAATCCAGAAGAAGGCCCTAACTTTCCATTACTATTTACAGTCATTTACAGACACTTCTATCCAAATAGCTTTACTAAAGGTAGTTCCTACATTATCACTTTACCTTCTTAAAACACTTCTGAATTCCTGGTTGCGAAGTCTAGAACTATATTATATGTTTTTGCTGGTATCGCTGTCAAGTCTCTAATGGTCTCATCGGGGAATCACACACCTCGTACATATCTGTCAACTTTCCACTTCCTATAAGATTCAGAATGTCAATATGGTCTGTCAAGGCAAGTTCAGATCATGACAAGTTTCGTAAGTTTTTAATGACAGTGGCCAGTTGTGATTAACTACTTACAGAATTTCTCATGTCCTAAACTCTCCTATCCTGAACCACGCTAATACTCGAACCTACTATCGCTATTCTATGCACGTATAGATCACATAAATTCAAGTAAGCACAACAATTAATGCTATCACACCCTATCCTTGATTCTAACTTCTGTAACAAGGCACTACCTATCAGAATAGCATTTACAAGATATTTCGTTACCTCTTGGCATGGAGCTTCTTGGACTGGCATCCTTTTATTTGGCCCCATTTTCTGTTTAAGTTTAGGTTTATAAATTAGTTTTCCCCAAATCTCTTAAACTTTGGCTCTGATACCAACTTGTAAAGCCCCGAATCCGAAAACCTCACAAATTGGCCATTTCTGCATAAAACCTTATTTTTAGTTCAAAACTGACGAAGTGTTGTTTATTAAAGCAGCGGAATTATAACAATGTTAATTATATAAATAAAAACTAAAGCACCAACTTAGAGACAAACCCGGATTTGTATTAGAAGTTCTTTATTTACAAATCATTGTCTTAACAAAATTTACTCTTTTATTATTACACAAAACGTAAAAGCTAGTTGAATCTTTACAGGATGCCAGTCTTCACCCTCCAAGTAGCTCCTAATCAGGTCCTGCCCTAAAACTTGATTTACCTGCCAAACAATCTAACATACATACAAAAGTCAGCTTCGCTGAGTGAGTTCTAGTTTTATATAAATAAGAAAATATAATCTTTTATCCTTTCATATAATGAACACGCACACATCATACTACAAACATTACTTGCATCACATTAGGCACGTTCATTATCTTTCATTCTTTCATTACGTTTCACTACATCATAGGCGAGATTTGCACAAAGCAAGATCTCCATGTTGATTGACAACGAATGTCAATCCCCGTCGGTACACGTTATCCATGGTCACTACCCCCACGGTTGATCGATCCCCGTCGGTACACATCTTTATGGTAGCTTCCCCCGACAGTTGATCCACACTGCTAGGCACATAGCCCGCTCATGAATACGGATCCATCATCATACATCAGACTCACATAAGTGAAGTCTATCATAGTGCTTGCAAGACTTTTCATCATTAAACGGGCCCGGGGGTAACATTTGTTAAGTTCCACTTCTCATTAGTATCATCTTTCACTTAATATATGTAATACTTAGCTTATTAAGTACACACATACCAAGTACTAGTCATCATAACGCGTAACCGTATCTATTTAATTGTCACATTCTTCTTTAAATCATTCTATCTATAGGCAATAAATATACAAAATTCACAGTTATTACTTTATCAAATCATATAACGAATTATTTAAAAATAATAATTTTTATTATAAACCATATGGTATGTATGTCGTCCCCAAAACAGTAAAGCATGTATAAAAGAAGGGGATCTAGAGCTCACCTTGGGTGTCGTTACTGAAATCCATAAAGAAACCATCCCAAGTCGTCTAGCTTTAGCCCACATCGCCCATAATAAACATTCTAAGTCATCCCGAACAAACGCACAACCCAACTCCCTTCTTAGTCGTCTAGCATAACTAGCCAGTCTACGCTGCCCTCAATCGGATACAACAACCTCATGTCATACCCAAAACAGTGAAGAAAACACCTAAAACATAATCATTGTAATGGCACGAACCGTAACCATCAAAATGACTCGCACAAACACGTTGCCTTAACCATAACAAGACCATCGAATTATTAACATAACCGTGCCATTTAAACATTATCATACTAGAATCATCACCTCATAATATCATCACCTCATAATATCATCACCATAATCATCAATCTATAACAATGCCACGACTTTATGCTAACTATCCTTGTTATGTATTCATAACCCATATCATCATAGGACCATCATCCTTTTTATCATAACAACATATCATGTACAAGCACCATCAACATATTCTTAGCACATCATCATTATATCACGATGCATTACCATGTTCATCCTACTACACCTAACACATGCACTTAATGTGACCATTACCTTCATCTTGGCATTGAACTGTAACCAAATTGGAATCTGCTTTCCACCATAGCTAACATACCATCATCATCATCGTAATCTAATATCATCAACCAAGTAGCAGCTATTTAAGGTGCAAAACTGCAGCTAAGAGGCTGCGTTTCGGCACCAATTTAAACAACAATTCTGCTGTGTTTCAGTAGCTAAATCAACAACGTAATAGCAGCTATTTAAGGTGCAAAACTGCAGCTAACAGGCTGCGTTTCAGCACCAATTTACACAGCAATTCTGCTGTGTTTTAGCAGCTAAATCAGCAACGTAATAGCAGCTATTTAAGGTGCAAAACTGCAGCTAACAGGCTGCGTTTCAGCACCAATTTACGCAGCAATTCTGCTGTGTTTCAGCAGCTAAATCAGCAACGTAATAGAAGCTATTTAAGGTGCAAAACTGCAGCTAACAAGCTGCGTTTCAGCACCAATTTACACAGCAATTCTGCTGTGTTTCAGCAGCTAAATCAGCAACGTAATAGTAGCTATTTAAGGTACAAAACTGCAGCTAACAGGCTACATTTCAGCACCAATTTACACAGCAATTCTGCTGTGTTTCAGCAGCTAAATCAGCAACAACCATCATGACTACCTAGGACCATTACCGTAACCAACAACCCAAAACCATCATCACCACTTCTGCACGTATGAGAACATCACTGCCTGTCATTAACCTGGATGACGGAATACGAGGCTGTTGTATCATGGCTTTTGCATGGGGCATCATAAACCTTTTGCCCTTAGTTCCTGCAGCAAGCAACAGACATGCATGACCTATAGCAGCTCCAACTCCAACAGTATGAATCTCATTTTTTTTAATTGCATCATAGCATCATAAATCAAAAAATCCTCTGTTTCCATTCCAACCGATTCACCATCATCACGAGTAGTTCCTGTGGAATTAATATAAAGATATATTGGCTCTTTGGGATCCATCCATTGCTGATACATTAATTCTGCAATGATGAGCTCTGTTACCGCTGGTACCAACGGCATGCCAAGGTACACTATTCTTCCATGGAGAAGCAATGATGGTAAATCTGGAGGAGGCCTCCTTGGCCTGTGCTCAATGTAAGAAGCGGATCTTTCCACCGTAGCAGGGGTAGCCAAAAGCGTGGGAGATTCAAAAAGGTCCAAATAGGGCGGGGTGTCAGAGTTAAGGGGTCGATTGTGGAGCTTCTCCGGCGAAGTAGCGGCTAGTGATGCGAGCTTGGAGAGAAAGGGGTCTTTAGGGTTCAGCGGAGGAAACGGAGGCTTGATGCTGTTTCTAGCAAGCAGCGAACAGCTGGTGGTTCGCCGGAAGGAGGGCGATGAAGAAGACGAAGGTGAAGGGACGGTTGAAGAGGCCATTGATAGGCTGAAGGTGGACGAAATTTGGGAGTGAGAGATTGATTGTTCCAGAGGAATTAGGGGATGGGATCGCTCGGTTGGGGAGAGGAAGAGAGTGTGAGCGGCTGATTTTGGGGAAGAAGGGGGGGGGGCTTAGGGTTTATTTTATAAGTTTCATCTTTAGCCACATTTGGTCCCTAAAGTTTCCAACATTTTGTTTTCCAACCAAAACTTGACAAACTAACTAATCTCTTTGAGAATAAAATTCAAAAATACTATTATTAATATCATTTCGCCACTTAGGTTCATTTTGGAAATTTGGGGCGTTACACCACCATGGCTCACACTATCACCCCTCACAAAAATCGTTCTTCTCCGCTATATTTATGAACACTCAAAGAACATATACGATTGAACAACCATAAGCTCGTACAACTATCAAACCTCTACCAATAACACAAGATCACACATACAAGTCAAGAGGACTTAAAAGGTTGTAATGGGGCTTGGTTTAAGGTGTGAAATGGACAATATTTTTAGTGACGTAATGATTCAACCCGGTAATCTTTATTCTTGAATACCTAAATAACTAGAATTTTCACTCTTTTCTTTCTTTTCTTTTCAAATCACTATAACTCAACAAATACATGAACCTGGATTGTTTTTTTCTTCTTCTTTTTTTTAATATTTCATTTTCATCCTTTCATTTTTTTCTTTTCTCTTTCTTTTTCTCTTTTTTTTATATCAAACAACTACATAAAGAAAACACAACTAAACCTGACTTATTGTCATACCGAGTTGAATCACAAGGGTTACATTTTAATAAGGACGGCTAAGGGAAGCAAATGATAGGCAATAAGCTCAAAATGGTTACTAAAGGACTAACCCCCCGCCCCTCACAAATCCAAGCTCATATTTGTAATGTATGAACCCCAACCCCCAATTCCCACACTCACACACATCCAGACGAGGCTATCCTAAGTGCCTCTATCGTCCCTATATGTGTGCTCATTATGGTCTTGGAATGCATAAGTTGTGCGAGTTCTAGTGTATCAACACACATTACTACTCTCAATCAAAGAACAATTTATAAATTTCAAGGTGTGTGGCCTCAACTCTCACCATGGAGGTACATAGGTTGCCGTTGAATCATGCGAGCCAACCCTACAATGCATTTGGACAAACCAACTTCCACCAACCCCGTGTTGATTAACATGATCTCACAAAACATATGAATTTTTTTTGAATAACTTGAAAGAAAATGAAAATTTTAAAATAACTTGAAATTTTTCCCCATCCCCACACTTGGGATACAGTCCCCAATGTATAGCTTTGAGAAGAAAAAAGAATCGAAAATAACTCCACCAAATTTTTCAACCCAATGTGATCATATGCTCAAATTTCCATATCACCGCCCTACCACCCGACCATAAACATGACAAACCAACAAATATGCACAAAATGTACAAGAAAGAACACAACCTGATTAATAGTAGTGGGGCTGAGGAGGCCCGAAGATAGAAGACATCATCTCATTCCATTCTTCGAAAGCAAAAGCGCCGCTACCACTTCCCTCTTGCTGCGATGCTCCTTGTTGTTGACGCGGATCTAGCCATTGTGAATGATGAAGCGGCGGGGTCGGATATGACACACTACCATTGTAAGGTGGTAGAGACGCATAATCCACCGGAGGTGGATCCACAACCACAGGCCGCCCTGCATGCCAATCCGCATGCTTCCTTCTTGCTTGATCATCTTCATACCGATTATTCACCTCCACCTCATGAGAATAAGCATGTGCACGATTCCATGCTTCTTGACGATCAAAGTTATGCTTTAAAGCTCGTTCCATACTAGCACTCATCATCGTTTGTTGATCAAATAGTGTTCGCTCAGAACCCGACCACGAATCAAAAACGGATGCCGGAGGACGTTGGTTCTCAATAACTTCTTGCATAGTACCATCGTAAGCCCAGTTTGGTATGTATGAACGCTCCGTGTAATCATAGAAAGCACTACCATGTCCTTTACCTGGACCCCCTTGACCCTCATGAACATTCTCACCATGAGGCTCATCCTCATAATCATCATCCCCCACTCGGGGCTTCCTCTCCACTCTCTGGATCGTCCTCTTCACCCGGTAAAAGTGCCCTTGCATAAACTTTCAGCACTCTCCATCTTTGACTCTCCGATTTAAGCTTGTGATATCTTTCCGACTGAGTGTAGATCCAACCAATACCCATTTTTTGAATCTCTAGAGGCTTATGCCTCTTAAATGCTCCTTTATCCTCCGCAGTGATTGCTTTAAACTGTTTCAACAATCCCGTGATAATTCGGCAATACGGGATGATGTTCCTCCCCAGTTTGTTATGGCATATCCAAAGATGGTTCATAATTAAATACCGTATCGGAAATCGGGGCGACCCGTTAAGCAATGAATAAAGGACTGGTACCTCAGAATACCTCACCTGCTCCTTATCTCCTCTTCGGGGAATGACATTCAAAATGCAAATAGTCAGCAGCAATTTTGCTTCAATCTTCAAGTTCCTCCGGTACAAAACACCACTATAAGTACCAGGCAAGAATATAGCTGCCAACATGTCATTCCACCTTGGATGTTTCTCCGGTTTAATCAACAGATCATCAAGGCTTGGGATCATATAATCAAGAGCAGGTAAACTGTCATATTTTTCTAATCTCCGCAGCGACTCAAATGAGATTTCCACCTTTACCCCATTTGTTGGAATAAGTTTAGCATGTGTAAATAAGTATTAATTATGTATAAGTAAGTTTAGATATCCAGTGTATTAGTATGTTATGTAATATGGGTCGAATGGGTCAATGTGAATAAACCCGATCCATTAGACAGTTATTTGGCGGGATATAAACTGTCATTAACCGCCATTCTAACTACCATTAGAGTGTGGTATAAATACCACTCTCTAATGGTAGTTACAATGGCGGTTAATGACAGTTTATATCCCGCCAAATAACTGTCTAATGGATCGGGTTTATTCACATTGACCCATTCGACCCATATTACATAACATACTAATACACTGGATATCTAAACTTACTTATACATAATTAATACTTATTTACACATGCTAAACTTATTCCAACAATCTCCCCCTTAAGTTTAGCTTTATATCTTGAATCTCTTCTTCGGATGTAAGTCTCCATCCTTCATAAACATTTGGAGTTCTCCATACGGGTTGTCACTTGGTTCACCGACTTCAATTTGAAGCTCTCTTCCCTTGCACTTGAGGTGATACCATTCAATCATTTCAAGATATCTCAAATAGACTATCTTGATGGTCTTCTCCATATGCACCGTGTCTGCTGCAGTCATTAGATCCAATTTGTAACCCAATCGTGTTGTTACTTTCTTCCATAGATTTTCTTTATTAACCTGATTATACCCACCCAGAGTTTGCACTGCCATATACAAGTTTAAGAGACTAATACGATGTCCAAAAACATCTCTCAGTGGTACAGGTGCAAGTACCCTGATCTTCATAAAATCTTTCATGAACCATTCTATGATCCCTTCGAATTCTGCTTCGAACTTCTCCTTGTGTTGTTGTAGTTTAACCGTAACATGAATTAAGTCCATGAATGTGATGCAGTCTTGAAGTGAAGACACTCTTGTTGGATACAAGATTGGTCCCTTTCCCTTATTCCTTCAGGTTTCATTCTTGTCGGTTTCATCTGTTATTGCTTCAAAGTGATTCTTCAACATACTCTTTTCTTGATCATCTCTTGCATTCCTTTCATTAGCAATTGGTTTCTTCGATGATCCTCCTGGACACATGTAAGGAGGATGGTTTGCACCTTTGCATTTCCAACAACTTGAAATATTTACATTCTTCTTGGTGTCGATATTCGTCTTCTTTATTCGACATGTATTTCCATCGAACGTGATTTCGAAGTCTTGTTCTACCAACTTATCTATACTTAATATGTTCCTCCTTAAAGTTGGCAAGTAGTAGACAGATTCTACTAAGTATGTTCGGCCTTCGCTGCATATTTCAACATCTCCTCTTCCTCTAAAATATTCCCAACACCATTAACCTCACCCGTTAGCTTCATCTGTGATGGCCTATCATATATGTTGCATTTCAACGTTGCCATCCATTCTTGAATCTCGGTCATAAACAAATTCTTGTTATCCTTGTCATAACAACCGAGTACTGCCTCCCATCCTAAAGCGTGAAATCGGGCGAATACATTAAAGGGCCCGAACTCAACTTCTCTGACTTCCCTTTCACAGATAAATGCAGCAGCCTTATTCTTTAACCTGTTCATTCGGTCATGAAACAATACGGGTTGCCACTTCTCCGGTTGATCCTCTAGGGGACCCGATTCCCACTTTGGTTTACTACCCTGATCCAATTCCATCATCTCTTCCTCATCGCTCTCACTTTCATCAATCCTACCCAAATACTGCCTTTTCTTTGGTTGTTGCTCTGGTTCCTTCCCTTTTGAAGAGGAAGAACTAGCTCCTGCTCTTTCCTTTGTCCTTACCATTTTCCTACACACAATACAAATAACACAATCAACACATTAAGTATGATCCTCCTTCCACAACATCCCCACACTTGCTTGTTACTATGGTTGTAAATGTTAGTTAACCAAAAGTTTATGGATTTTTTTCAAAAATTGGGCATGATGTCTCTACAATATAGAGATTCCCAAAGTTCATAACTTTATCATCCAACTTACATCTACAATCCATAACAATGATCAAACAACCATTCCATCCAAACATAAACCAAAAACAAGCAAGTGTGTATGAACTAATAGAAACAACAAAACATAAACCTTAGTCTTCACAATGCACCATCAAGAATAGCAAAACAATATCACATACCTTTGATTGATGGGGTTAGCAACCAAGAAATATAGAAGCTTGAAAACCCCCAAAAATTTCGAACCTAGGGCTTACGATTCAAACCAGAAAACTTTGTTTTTTCGCAATTTGCTTCTCAAAATCAGAATGTACGTGAAATTCTAATCAGGTTAGACCCAAAAATCACTTGATTTGGTTAAGGATTGAAGGATTTATGAAGAAATCAAGGTTGGAGGTTGTGGGTGTTTATGGAGAAGAAGAAAGATGGAAGATGGTGAATGAGGAAGATGAAAATCGTGGGTTTTGTAAAATGAATTTTTTTTAAAAAAAAAAATTTTGAAACCGTCGCCCGCCCAGGTGCCACCGTAATTTACGGTGGCTACCGTAGCTTACGGTGGCTTCTGGATTCAACTCCCACCGTAAAGCAGTGTAAAACTGCCGTAAAGACCACTCAGCGTACCGTAAGTTACTGTACATACCGTAATTTACGGTAGACTTGGGTATAAAAGGAAATTTTTTTTAAAAAACACAAAATTTTGCAACAATTTACATTAACATGTTAAACATGAAATGTCGATGAGATAGAAATTACCTACCCCCTCGAAAATCCCGTGTTGTCCTCAACATGATGCTAAAACTATTAGTTACTCGAATGAAAACGAAAATTTTGCAATCAAGCAAAACAAAACAAAACTAAATATTTACACTACCCCAAACCTGGGCCTCTTAAACATTACCATCCTCCAATGGATGGAGGAGGTACCTCACCTTGTCCACTCCAAGCGTTTTCAAGTCATTCCCATCTAAGTATGGTTTGAGGCGGTGACCGTTTATCACTTGTTTCACATGATCCTTTGGGTCTTTAATCTCTATTTCACCAAATTGACCCACTCTTATAATCACATACGGTCCTATCCATTTGCTTTTTAACTTCCCAGGAAACAATTTGAGCTTGGAGTTATATAACCACACCTTTTGCCTTTCTGCAAAAACTCTCTTTCGTAACTTCACATCATGAACCCGTTTAAGCTTGTCCTTGTAAGCGGATGCACATTCATATGCCTCATCTCAAATTTCTTCCAACTCACACAACTTCAACTTTCTTAACTCGGCAACTTCATTATACTCCATGTTGACATTCTTGACTGCCCACCAAGCTCTATGAGCTAACTCCATTGGTAAATGGTAACCTTTCCCATACACCAACCGATACGGTTTTGTTCCAATTGGTGTTTTATACGCTGTTCGGTATGCCCATAGTGCATCATCCAACTTCACCGACCAATCTTTCCTATCAACCCGAACGGTTTTCATCAAAATTTCTTTAATTTGATGATTTGACACCTCCACTTGACCGCTAGTTTGTGGGTGATATGGAGCTGCAATTCTATGGTTCACCTTGAACCTCTTCAGCAACTTCCCAAAGTTAAAATTCTTGAAATGCGATCCACCATCGCTTTTAATCACCCGAGGCACCCCAAATCGTGAAAAGATGTTAGATTGCACAAACTTACATACCACCGTGTGATCATTGGTTCGTGTTGAAATTGCTTCAACCCACTTCGAGACATAATCCACTGTAACAAGAATGTACAAATAACCACATGAGTTTGGGAAGGGGCCCATGAAGTCGATGCCCTAAACATCGAAGATATCAACCACAAGGATCGGTTGCATTGGCATTTCATCTCGTTTTGATATGCGCCCATCTTTTGACAATTTAAACAATTCTTTGCATAATCTCTTGCATCCTTGAAAATTGTAGGCCAATAAAACCCACAATTGAGCACTTTGTGACCGGTCTTTTGACCACTAAAATGACCCCCACATGCGGATGAATGTGCGTGTGCCAAAATCTCTTTAACTTCGGACTCGGGAACACATCTCCTCAAAATTTGATCCGCACCAATTTTAAACAAGTCGGGTTCATCCCATATGTATTGCTTCACTAGTGCCAAAAATTGTTGTCTCCTTCTCTTCACCCAATGTTATGGCATCACACCCTTGGCCAAATAATTAATGAAGTGGGCATACCAAGGTGTATTAAGAATGGCTAACACATATTCATCCGGAAATTGCTCATTGATCTCACTTGAATCTTCGACTCCATCCAATGGAATCCGAGATAAATGATCTGCAACAACATTTTCACAACCTTTCTTATCCCGGATTTCTAGATCAAACTCTTGCAATAACAAAATCCATCTTATCAATCTTGGCTTTGCATCCTTCTTAGCCATCAAATGACGAACTGCACTATGATCGGAGTACACAACCACTTTGCTCCCCCAAATGTAAGATCGAAATTTATCCAAAGCATACACTACCGCAAGTATTTCTTTTTCAGTTGTGGTGTAATTCAATTGCGCTTCGGACAAGGTTTTGCTTGCATAATAAATCACAACAGGTTTCTTATCAATCCTTTGGCCCAAAACAGCTCTGATTGTGTTGTCACTTGCATCACACATAATTTCAAATGACTTTGTCCAATCCGGTGGTTGCAAGATAGGGGCTTGTACTAATTGTTCCTTCAAAATATTAAAAGCTTGCAAACATTCATTAGTAAACTCAAAAGGGACATCTTTCAATAAGAGATTACACAAAGGTTTTGTGATAACACTAAAACCTTTTATGAATCTCCGGTAGAATCCCGCATGGCCCAAGAATGATCTAACCCCTTTAACATTTGTTGGAGGTGGCAAAGATGAAATAACTTTTATTTTTGCTTTGTCCACCTCCATTCCCCGGTTGGACACAACATGTCCCAAAACAATTCCCTCTTGTAACATAAAATGACTTTTCTCCCAACTTAAGACCAAATTCGTTTCGACACATCTTTTTAAAACTTTTTCTAATTCATTAAGACATGTGTCAAAAGTTTGCCCAAAAACAGAAAAGTCATCCATGAATACCTCAAGTGTGTCCCCAACCATATCCGAAAATATGCTCATCATACAACGTTGAAATGTGGCCGGAGCGTTACACAATCCAAATGGCATCCTTCTAAAAGCAAAAGTGACATATGGACATGTAAAGGTGGTCTTGTGTTGGTCATCCGGATGAATGGCCACTTGGTTGTATCCCGAATACCCATCCAAAAAACAATAAAATTTTTGACCCGAAAGTTTTTCAATGATTTGGTCAATAAAGGGTAACGGGAAATGGTCTTTTGAAGTGGCCGAATTCAATTTTATATAATCAATACATACTCACCACCCGGTTAGCGGTCGGGTGGCGATTTGCTCACCATTTTCATCTTTAATCACCTGAATGCCGGCTTTTTTCGGTACCACTTGTGTAGGACTTACCCGCGCACTATCCGAAATGGGATAGATGATCCCCGCATCCAACCACTTGATGACCTCCTTTTTCACCACCTCTCTCATGTTGGGATTTAACCTCCTTTGACTCTCACAAGTTGGTTTTGCGTCCTCAGTAGTAATGATTTTGTGCATCACTACAGAAGGACTAATACCTTTCAAATCGGCTATTGTCCACTCAATTGCGGCCTTATTTGTTTTTAACACCTTCAGAAGTTTGTGTTCTTGAGCTTCTTCCAAGTTGGATGCTATGATGACCGACATTGTTTCCTCTTCTCCCAAAAACACATACTTCAAGTGATCCGGTAGAATCTTCAACTCAATCTTGGGTGGACATTCCAAAGATGGCTTTGTATTGGAATTAATTTCAGCCGGTAGACTTTCAATTTGGTGTGTCCATGGTGGCCTCCCTTCCTGTACAGCCAACACATCTTGTTTTTGCTCCTCCATCCTTAATGCACAAACCTGTACCTGTTCAGAAAAATCACACAAACAAACCTCCACCGAATCTTCCTCATACTCATGAGGGTCATACTCATCAAATTCATCTGCCATAAAACACTCATCATCATCATCAAAATAAGATTTGTTAGCAAACACATTTAAACTCATTTGGCGTTTACCAAATGCCATTTGTACTGTACCATTCCTGCAATCAATCCGTGCATGAGCCGTGTTCAAAAATGGTCGTCCCAAAATAACATTTGGGCTGTTTTTTGGATCAACCGAAGCATAATCCAAAACCAAAAAGTCAACGGGATAATAAAACTCCTTCACCTACACAATCACATCCCACACAATCCCCCTAGGAAGTTTATGAGACAAATCGGCTAACACCACCGTTGTCTCCACCCGTTTCAATGGACCAAAATCGTATTGGTCATATAAACTTCCCGGGAGGATACTCACCCCGACTCCAAGATCCAATAACGCCTTAGACATTTTGAAATCACCCACTTGGATATCTATCAATGGTGCTCCCGGATCTCGGAGCTTGAGTGGGAGGGTTCCCTCCACAATTGCACTCACCCTTGCAGTTAGTTTAACCCGTTTAGGCACCCTTTTCCTTCTTTTAAATGTACACAACTCTTTTAAAAACTTTGCATAAGCTGGAATTTTCTAAATTGCCTCAATTAATGGAATGTTAACTTTGACTTGTTTGAAAACTTCCATTATGTCGTCTTTTTCCAATGACGAATGTGAGATCACACTCTTTTTACCCGGGTCAACCAAAGCCGACGGAAATGGTACTTGGCTTTGGTCCACCTCTTTATCATTTTGAATCACATTTTCCTTGAAAACCGATTTTTCAACAACTTTCTTATTTGCATTTTCGTTCAAAACATTTTCTTGAAGACTTTGGTCTTCCTTATCACTTTCTAACCCGGTAATATCCTCAACCACCCCATCAATTAAAACCGGAGAAGATGGTGTTTTATATTCTTTACCACTTCTCAACACACTAACATGAGTAATAGGAACATTACGAGAAGAACTGTGAGAGGGATTTACCTTTGTGTCACAAGGAAGTTGACCTTTGTTCTTCTTGAGATTCGCCACATCCGTTGCAAGTCAACCCATTTGATTGGTCAATGATTGAATAGCTTTGTCCCGAATTTCATCTTTTTGAGCTCTAGCATCATCCAATTGGTTCCTCTTTTGCATCTCCTGTTGCATAGATTTTAGCATCTCTATCATTTCATTCCCTCCGCTTGATGAAGATTGATTCGACCCATTTCCTTGATCATTTCCCGATGGTTAAAAAGGCTTTTGATACCCTTGATTGTTTCCCCCTCTAAAATTTCCTTGTGAATTTTGATATTGTTGACGAGGAACAAAATTACCTTGAGGCTTTCCTTGGAAATTTGGGTTAGATTGATTGGTCGAATTCCCATAGCTAAAGTTCGGATGATTCCTTAAACCCGGATGATAGGTATTTGAATTCATGTTGTAATTTCTTCCACCACACCCTTGACCTTGAATAGCATTTGCTTCCTCCACTTGTTCAAAAGTTACCATACAAGATTCCCCAGTATGCCCCAACTCATTACAATTTGTACAAACATTGTAAACTTGATTTGTAGCTTGTACATTACCATCATCCACCACATGAACTGGAGCTCGTGTAATGACCGGTCGTGCTCGTCTTGATGATTGAGCCTTCCTCTTTGATGTAACCGCCATTTGTTCCAAAAATGTCCAATCATCTTGCTCATAATTTGTACCAAATGTACCATTTGTGATAGACATCAAATCCGGGCATCTTCAGAATAAAGCCCCTCATGAAAAGCATTTAACAACTCCCATAACTCAATTCCATGATGAGGACAATTCTTGATCATCAAATTAAACCGTTCAAAAGCCTCATGAAACATTTCACCTTGTTGTTGTTGGAAGCTTCTCAAGCTTCTCCTAGCATCATTAGTCTTTTGGGCTGTGAAAAACTCTTCCAAAAACCTTTGTTGCATCTCAGCCCATGCGTAAATTGAAGCGGATGGCAGAGTGTAGAACCACCTCTTTGCCTTATCCTCCAATGAAAATTGAAATAACACTAATTTAACATCATCCACAGAAAATCCTTGGCCACCAATTGTGTTGCAAATTGAGTCATAAGCTTCTAAATGAAAATAGGGTTCTTCCGTTGCTAACCCTTTGTACTTTGGCAAACTTTGAAGTGAATTTGTTCGGACTTCAAACGTTCTCCCTTGATTGTTTTGAGGTATGACCACTGGTGAAGGATTATTTGTGATGATTGGACGGAAGTGTGCCTCAATACCCCTAGCAGCGTCCCAATTATGCCTTCGTGGGACACCCAACCTAACTCTTGGTCGCTGAGGACCCATTGGTCTTTGAAATTGTGGTCCTGGAGGCATAAATTGCTGAAACAGTGGTTGAAAGATTGCTCCCCCATGTTGTGGAGGAATCTACCATTGAAATTGTGGCCCATGTGGCCTCACTTGGGGTTGCATTTGTTATGGTATAATTTGTTGCTGCACAACTTGTGGTTGTGGTCTCCCATATCCTTGCATACCTTGTACTTGACTGTAAGCATAATTTCCTTGATCCGTATCTCCTTCGTACGTGTATCCTTCTTCCTCATATCTCCTAAATTCATCACCATAACCACCATCAACACCAACTCCTCCTGCCCCCGAGGTTTGTACAACTTGAGATTGTTGGTATTGTGTATCCGGTTGCATCTGAGAGGTAGGGGGTATGAAATACGAATGGTTTAGGTTGATATAGTTGTGGTGGTGGTATTGGTTGAGATGACGATGATTAACCGGTTGTTGGGAAAAAATATGAAAAGGGCGGAATGGGTGCTGAGGGATCAAAGCTAAAAGGATGTTCAGTTTGGTTACTTGTAGGTAATGGGGTATGGGTTGGTTTAGTCTCCGGAGTTGATGTAATCTTGGGTAAGGTCTTGGGTGGTGTTGTTTGACCTGTAGTGGGAGGTGGTGAGGGAGGATCCATTGTATTCCGTGGTGTAACAGGTGATGTAGGTGCTATTGGTGAACCACTGATTTTGTTTTGTCGATGTAACACTCTGTTTCTACAAGCGGCTCGTTCAATTTCCGGATCAAACACTAATGGTGATGATGAGCGCGAGTTCCTGGTATGCATACACCTGAAACAAAAACCTGCACACTACACACAACCAGCGTAACACCAAAATAACAAAACAAAACTAATAAGCAAACACACGTTGCGCACAACTCCCCGGCAACGGCGCCAAAATTTGACGTGAGGTCGAAGTCTCAATCAAATTTAAAACCAAATACTACTAAATAGCTAGCGGTAAGTGGGTTATCGAACACAGGGAGTTTGAGGAATATGTGTTAACTCAAGCAAATTGCAATTACCTAAATTTAACTAGAATAACAAGAAAGTAAAATTCAATAGTTTGTTAATTTGTTGGATTGGCTTAAAGCAAGAAAGCAAGTAAATTGGTTTGTAAAAATAAGTAATGAGAGATATGTTTCCCTTTGGTATCTGGATTTTAACAAGTGATGATGTTGGTGTTAACTGGGAAGAACCACATAGACATGATTCATGATTGTGTGCTTATGTGTGATAAAAGAGGACTAAGTACTTGGATTAGCAAGGTTATCTCTCGATAATCAGTATCACTATTGAATTAACTCAACCCTTCCACTAAATCAAGATTTGCCTATGGCATCAAGAACGTATGGCTAAAGTTAAGCAATTCACGAATGACCCATTACACATAATACACAATTATCATGACAAAACAATCACAAGATCAGTTTCATCATCCCATAAATATAAAACACCAACATGATCAAAGTCACAAATCCTTCAAACCAAAAGGAAGCATAAAAGGAGACTAGCCACTCATAGTTTCATACATAAAAACAAGGTTCAATGTAGAATCCATAACAATCAAAATGAAATAACAAGGATTAAAATACCAAAAGATCTTGTTCTTCAACACCTAAGAGCTCCAAAAATCATCCTTCTCCAGTCCCAAAACGTCAGATCTCAGAATCATCCAAAAGGCACCTCCCAAACGACTTTAATATGGCAGTTACATTTTTCTCGTCATTTCTACCGTAACTTACGGTAGCCACCGTAAGTTACGGTAGCCACAGAGTTGCTACGGTGGTTTCCTTCTGTTTTACGGTGGAAGCTTCAAGATTTCATGGCTACCGTAACTTACGGTGGCTACCGTAAGTTACGGTAGAGCCCTGAATGTTTTGTTTCTTCTCTTCTTCTTTCCACACATGTCCACTCCGATTTAAGCTTAGCAGTGTTCCATCCATTTTTAGCTCCCGAACATACCTGAAACATAAACAACTGTAGTTATCTAATTCAAGATAATTACACGATTAAATGGGAGATAAATTCGTCTTTTAGCATTATGAAGGGTTGTCCTATGGACCACCCGTCAAAACAACATAGAGTGTCTCATAAATCCAAAATGTCAACACAAACACAATACCACTCAAAATGCTTCATATGGATCTTTTTGGTCTAACTAATATGATGAGCATTAGAAAGAGGCAATATTGTTTGGTGATTGTTAATGATTTCACTAGATTCACATGGGTCTTTTTCTTAAACATAATAGTGATACATCAGAAATATTAATGGAGTTTGTCACTAAGATTAAAAATGAATTTGATTTAAAAGTCAAAATCATAAGAAGTGATAATAGAACTGAATTTGTTAATCATGTTTTAGATTCCTTTTGTAGGAAGAAAGGCATAGCAAGGCAATTCAGTGCACCAAGAACTCCACAACAAAATGGAGTTGCTAAAAGATGAAACAGAACTCTCATTGAAGCAGCAAGAACAATGCTAGCTGATTCACATTTGCCAATCCCCTTCTGGGTTGAAGCGGTGACACAACATGCAATGTTTAAAACAGGACATTAAATGTCAAAGAACATAACAAAACAATATCTTAGAGCTTTTGGGTGTCATGTGTCTACTTTAAACACAAAAGAAAAATTAGGAAAGTTTTCTAAAAGAGCCTATGATGGTTTCTTTATTGGTTACTCATCAACATCTAATAGAGTCTATATTTCACATCAAAACATTATGGAAGAAACACCTAATATATCTTTTGATGAATCCTTATTCCCAACATCTGTGAAAGGATCATCATGGTTGTTTGATATTGATGCATTAACAAATTCATTTAACACTGGTTATTTGAATGTTGCAGGTTCAACGGATACATGCTATCCTTATGTACCTCCAAGTATGAGTGAAGTGCCATTGACTGCTGATCCTCCAAAACCTCAGCCACACACCTCACTTGTTGCTGATCCTTGCTGTTCATTTCCAACAACCATTGACCACCCTGATGGAAATGATGTTTCAATTTCCAAAGAAGTAAATCATGCATCAGCAGCAGATAACTCTGCATCCACAGAAGTTTCTAATGCATCCGGAGAAATAAACACTGCATCAGTAGATGTTCTACATCAGTAGATCTTCCATCTTCCAGAGTTGCTCTGTTACCTTCTAAGGATCATAACAAATCAACAGGTCAACAAACATATTTGTAGATTTTCCTGTACCTCCTATGGAAGGTATTTATACATCTGCTGAAGGACAAACAAATGATGATGGTTTCCCCTCAGCTTCAGAAGATCAAAGTGATGAAGACTCGACTATTTTGTTGAATCTCCATCACAGCTAAATCCATCCATCAACCAACATCACTAACTTGGAATCATCCATTCCAGTTACAATAATTTCAACATCCAGAGTTCATAAGAATCATCCAATAGACAAAATTATTGGTGATCTTAATGAAAGAACCACAAGAAGATAAAAGGGAGAAACAAATATTTGTTTATTCTCTTGTTTTCTTTCACAAGTGGTTCCTCCTAACATCACTGCTGCACTGAAAGACAATAGCTGGATTGAAGCTATGCAAGAAGAACCTTAGCAATTCAGAAAACAAAAAGTTTGGAATCTTGTTGATCTTCCTAAATGCTAATATCTAATTGGTACAAGGTGATTATTCAAGAACAAAATAGATGATAGAGGTATCATTGTCAGAAACAAGGCAAGGCTCGCAGCATAAGGTTATACCCAAGAAGAAGGGATAGACTATGATGAAGTCTTTGCTCCAGTTGCAAGGATTGAAGCCATTGTCTTCCTAGCCTATGCTTCATATAAGAAGTTCAAAGTTTACCAAATGGATGTGAAATGTGCCTTCTTATATGGTAAAATTGATGAAGAAGTCCTAAAATTGATGAAGAAGTCTATGTTGCTCAACCTCCAGGCTTTAAGGATCCTGATCACCCACACAGGGTATACAAGCTTGACAAAGCTTTGTATGGTCTTCATCAGGCACCAAGAAAATAGTATGAATCACTATCATCTATCTTGCTCAAGCATGGATACAAATAAGGAACAATTGATCAAACTCTCTTCCTCAAGCATGATCATCAAGACCTCTTGGTTGTCCAAATCTATGTGGATGACATTATTTTTGGCTCAACAAAGAAGAGATTGTGTGAAAACTTTGAAAGCTTGATGAAATCTAAATTTCAGATGAGCTCCATGAGAGAATTAACCTTCTTCCTTGGCTTACAAGTTCATCAGAAACCAGATGGCATATTCATCAATTATAAGAAGTATATTAATCAAATCTTGAAGATGTACAACCTTGCTTATACTTCTTCATGCAAAACTCTAGCATCAACAATAGACAAGATTGTACCTAATCCTAAAGGGAAACCAATTGATCAAAGACTGTATAGATCAATGATAGGATCTTTAATGTATGTAACTACCAGCAGACCTGACATAATGTTTGCTGTGTGTCTTTGTGCTAGGTATCAATCAGATCCAAATGAGTCACATTTGATTGTAGTAAAAAGGATTTTCAGATACCTTAAAAGGAAGCCAGCCCTTGGACTTTGGTATCCAAAAGAAGGAGACTTCAGCCTCTACTCATATTCTGATAGTGATTTTGGAGGGTGTAACAACAATAGAAAATCCACTACTAGTGGATGTCAATCCTTATGACCAAAACTTGTTTCTTGGCAGTGCAAAAAGCAAACAAATGTATCAGTATCCATAGCTGAGGCTGAGTACATAACTGCTTAAGCTGGTTGCTCTCAAGTCTTATGGTTGCAAAACCAATTAATTGATTATGGTTACATATTTCTTCAAACACCAATTCACATTGATAACTCAGCTGCTATGTTCATCACTACTAATCCAGTGCAACATAGTAAAACAAAACATATAGAGATAAGATACCATTTTTTGAGAGATTGCTCAGAGAAAGATTTGATCAAGCTGATCAAAGTGGATACCAAAAATCAGCTTGCTGATTTATTCACTAAAGCCTTTGATTTAGTAAGATTTAATTTGATAATTGAATCCTTAGGCATGATCAAGTTAGATTAACTTTCTCATCATTACTAAGAAAAGCATGACCTATCTTTCCTCATAATTACTATGAAAAAGCCAAAAACATTCATAAAACCTATAAAAATACAAAAAGATTGTCTTGTTAATATGTTTTCTGTTTATAGCATTCATATTTTGGGAAATTATAGTACACTATGACTTGGCTTACTTTCCTGAATTTAAATTATAATAAAGAGTGACCAGATGTGTTTTGATATGTGAGTAGGTTCAGCTTGAGTAGAAAATAAACAAATGTATGCTCAACACAATGCATAGATGACTGATTATGGGCATATCCATGTTGAGGAGCAAGCAAGTGAGTCTTATCCTGATGTGATCAAATTACTCACCTAAACACACTATACTCTGACTTCTTATAATTTCTATCTTTGCAACTCATATTCCCTTTGTTTTGAGTAAGCAAGGACCTGGGTTTATGACTACTTTTGTTTATGAACATAAACACCTAGTGTTGTGATTTTGATCATTATCATCCCTCTGTTTTATGTAAACAAAGACCTGGGTTCAAGGCACCTTTGTTTTACGGAAGTAAAGACCTGGTGACCTGATGATGATCATATTAAAGCTCTAAAACAATCCAATGTGATCAACTGTATATTATATTCAAAGAGCTTATACATCAATCAACATTAATAAGATTTCACAGAAATCTTAAGATAGAACTTATGCTTAGCGGCACATAGTTTTTAAGTGTGAAAAAGTGATAAGTTGACTCATAAACAGAGAACAAACTTTAATGTGAATTGAATGTGGAGTCGTGTCTGTTTATCTATAATCAAGATCAAAACTTGATAATCAGCATGTGTAGTTGAAAATATACTCTTGTTTGAATTTAAGTGGATCAACATACTTGCATTCAACACTAGATCAATGTCTACTACACTTAAACTAAATGCATCAGGAGGTAGCTTAGTGTCATAGTATGATCCCATGTTCAAATGCTTGTAAATATATTTAAGTTGTGTTTAAGTTATGTTATTTCCAATAAGTGGACAGATCATTGCATCTCATGCTATTCTCAAGATAAATTTTGACAAATTCATACGTTCATGAATAATCATAAATGTAGGGGGAGTAGTAATCAACATGAAAATTGAGTTTATAAGTTAAATGAAGAAAATTTGGAACTTGAGCACTAACTTGGTTGCAGGATATCTGAAGGTCTTAATCAATTTCTTGCAAATTTGCCATGGAACAAAGTCAACAAGGTCCAATAGCAATAAATTATACTAACAATATGTTAGAATCATACAAACAAACAAGTTTCGAACTTTGTTTTCAGTAGAAGCTACAGTGTAAAATTTGCTTTTCAGCAGAAGTTAGTGTACATTATGCATTTCAGCAGGAGCTACAGTGAGAAACAAGAAGGTTAAAAACTGAATGCCCTATAAGGCCCCGTCCCCAGGCACCTCACAATTGGTAATTCATCGCACATAAAACATATAATTATTTAAACATAGCAGCGGAAGTTAAACAAAACCATTTCATATATTTTAATGACAACATTTGTAACGTAATACAATACTGTTAACTATTACAAAATATTATAAATTGCATTACATCTCAAAAATGTCATTATTATACGAATGGATGCCATCACAAAAATGCCAAGTAGCTGCCCCGTGCCATCCTCAGCAACTATTACCTGCCAACTGGAAAACATATAAAAGTCAGTGTTGCTGAGTGAGTTCTAGTTTTATAAATAAAATACTTGACCTTTTTATAGAAACCTTCTTTACTTACATACGTGGTCATGCAACATACCTACAGATAGAGAATATTACTTTTACTTCAATTAACATTCATCATTCTTCATCATATTCATAACATGCTTTCATTTCATGCTTTTCGTTAACATTCTCTTATTTTCATTCTCATTCTTTCGTAACGTACTCATTATCGTTCTTTTACATTCATACTTGTTTACTTACTTTCTTTCTTTCTTTAGTACGTTACATCATTCTTTTACATTCATATGGATTGATGAACAATACCCCGAACATTGTGCACAAAGCTGATGCTGGACCAGTGGTAATTAAACCACGAACATTGTGCACGAAGCTGATCCAGTCACCTAGGGCAAGTCATCTCTCCCGTTCATACAAACCGTTTGGTCCTACCCCGAACATTGTGCACAAAGCTAATGCTGGACCTGTGGTAATTAAACCACGAACATTGTGCACGAAGCTGATCCAGTCACCTAGGGCATACCAAAGGGCCTTGTCATTCTCAAAAATTGACCCTGTGTGCATCCTTTGGGGTAGCTAACCCGCATCACAGTTGAGCTAACGACAACATGGCCGTGCACCTCCTTTCATTTTGCTAGCAAGCCATTCGTTCGTTCATTACGTTTACTTTTCGTTATTGTTATCTTTCCTTTCATTACATTATTCTTTACGTTCATTTATTCATTCGTCATACTACGTAAAGTAATAACATAATATATAACGTAATTTACAATATAATACAAATACGTTTAATCATTATTAAAAGATAACAGGTCATATGTACTGTACACTATTCATACATTTTATACCAATCATACATCACACATACAACCCTTAACCCTAAAACATCCCATAATTATACTTAAATTAGGTAATCATTACCCATAAGTCAACCTTAGTCAAAACACTAGACCTTCTGTTTTTTTCCATAATTTCAGAAATTATTTTAAGGGTCTAGACGCATGAGCACTATTTGGGCGCTTCTGCCCTGTTTAGACGTTTTGCTACCATGCTGACGTCTGGGCTTAACTTAGTCACTTTTTCACTTAGACGCATGGGCCTGTTTAGGCGCATGGGCCCTGTTTAGGCGCATGGGTCTGCACTTGGTCATTTCCTTTCTTAGACGCATGGGTCCTGTTCAGACGCATGGGCTTACTGGGCTGTTGGGAACACTTAGGAAACTAAGCCGTTGGACGCATGGTCCACTGTTTAGGCGGTTGGGTAACTAACTTCCACTTTAACATCATAAATCAGTCCTAAATCATTCTAAGTCATAATCCAAGCTTAGTACCAACATCCTAAGCATCATAACATGTACATACATACTTATAAACCCCAAATTTACACCCACCCACATGCACATTCATACACACATATGTACTGGAAAAGCCCATTTTATAAAAACATATAGACATGCATTTTCCAGCCCTAAAATAGTTAAAAACATGTTAAAAAGGGGATGCTAGAACTCACCTTTGCTGCTTTCGACCTTATACCCTTCTCTTGAGTTTCCCAGACGTTTCTAGCACCTAAAACACACATACACACACACACCCGAACACACAATCACATTTATAAGCATACAACCAAGTCTAGAATCATCTAAAGCATCATAAATTCGAGAATTCTTACCAAAAACTTCGAAGTTCTTGTTTCTTCTAAAATTCCCGAGAGTTTCTGCTCTCTCTCTGTTTCCCTCTCTAGAAAAATCCGAATGTCAGGGTGTAAGAAGCAACGTGGGCGGCCATGTTGCTTTATTCACCAACTTTTCAAAAGTTGTGTCCTTTTGGACAATTTCAACCCCTCAACATGGGTCACTTGCATTTTCTTCCTTTTTCCTTTGCTTTTATTCTTTCTAAAAATGACCGGGTGTTACAAGTCCACCCCCCTTATATAGGTTTCGTCCCCGAAACCTGTTATTTCTTAAAAAGATGAGGGTAATGCTGCCTCATCTCTCCTTCAATCTCCCATGTAGACTCGAATCCCTTTTTGTGCTTCCACTGTACACGCACAAGGGGAACCACTTTATTTCTTAACCTCTTCTCCTTACGATCAATGATCGCCACTGGTTGCTCCACGTAATTGAGCCGTTCATCCATTTGATTTCCTCCAGTGGTACGATCATGTCCTCATTGGCTAAACACTTCCGCAGATGAGATACATGGAATGTTGGGTGAATTCCACTGAACTCATCTGGTAGTTCCAACCTATAGGCCACCTCTCCTACTCGAGCAATGATTCGGAAAGGCCCTATATACCTTGGGCTCAACTTGCCCCGCTTTCTAAACCTAATGATACCTTTCCAAGGTGAGACTTTTAGCATAACCCTATCGCCCACCTGGAACTCAATCGGTCTACGTCTCTTATCAGCATACGACTTTTGCCTATCTTTAGCTGCCTTCATAAAGGCTTTGATCTTTTCGAGCTTCTCTGTCGTAGCCACAATCACTTCAATGCTTCTTAACTCCTTTTGACCAATATCACCCCAGCAAACAGGTGTCTTACATCTCCTACCATATAGCATCTCATAGGGTGGCATGCCAATGCTGGCATGGTAATTGTTGTTGTACGAAAATTCTGCTAACGGCAGATGGTCATCCCAACTTCCTCCGAAATCGATCACACACGCTCGAAGCATGTCCCCGAGTGTCTGGATCATTCTCTCAGACTGTCCGTCCGTCTGAGGATGATAAGCCATGCTGATGTGTAGTCTCGTTCCTATTGCATCGTGGAATTTCTTCCAAAACTTAGATGTAAACCGGGTGTCGCGATCAGACACAATAGACACCGGCACACCATGATGTCTCACAATCTCCTTGATGAATAGATCTGCGAGTCTCTTAGAAGAATATGTCTCTCGGATCGGTAGGAAGTGAGCACTCTTCATCAAACGATCAACTATCACCCATATAGCATCATGCCCTTTCGGGGTACGTGGTAGCTTCGTAATGAAGTACATGGTGATATGCTCCCACTTCCACTCGGGTATATCCAATGGTTGGATTTTCCCGTACGGCTTCTAGTGTTCCGCCTTCACTTGCAAACAGGTAAGGCATTTACTCACATATTCCGCTACGTCGCGCTTCATACCCGGCCACCAGTAATCTTTCTTCATATCGTGATGCATCTTGGAAGCACCAGGATGAATGGAGTATCGAGTCTTATGAGCCTCGTCCATGATCTTTCCACGTAGATCCCCATAACGAGGAATCCACATTCGCCCATATCGGGTTCTAACACCGAAAGTGTTTTCACCCAACTCAGCGACCAGGCCTCTCATCCTTTCAGAGTTAAGATGATCTTCCTTCAACGCCTCACCTTGAAACTCCTTAACCTACGTCATCACATCAGAGGTTATAACCATCTGATAAGCTTTCACTCGAATTGGCTCGGGTCTCTCCTTTCGGCTAAGGGCATCTGCCACCATGTTGGCCTTGCCTGAATGGTAGTGGATCTCAAATCATAATCCTTTATGAGCTCCAGCCACCACCTCTGCCTCATATTCAAATCTTTCTACTCGAAGAAGTACTTCAAGCTTTTGTGGTCAGTGAATATGGTGCACTTCGTCCCGTAGAGGTAGTGCCGCCAAATCTTCAACGCGAAAACCACCGCAGCTAGTTCCAGATCGTGCGTGGGATAGTTGACTTCGTGGGTTTTCAGCTGTCGGGATGCATAGGCTATCACCCTTCCACGTTGCATCAATACGCAACCTAGCATAGAATAAGATACAACCGAATACAACACTAAGTCTTCACTTCCCTCGGGCAATGCCAAGACAGGGGCTTGTGTTAATCTCGCCTTTAACTCCTCGAAAGCATTCTCCTGTTCCCGACCCCACACGAACTTCACGTCCTTGCGAGTCAACTTTGACAAAGGTGAGGCTATATTGGAGAAGTCTTGAATAAATCTCCTGTAGTAGCCCGCCAACCCCAAGAAGCTACGAATTTCAGATGGCATCTTTGGTGACTTCCATTGCATCACGGCCTCAACCTTTGTTAGGACCACCATGATTCCCTCCGCATTTAACATGTGACCCAGAAATTGCACCTCGCATAACCAAAAAGCACACTTGGAGAACTTAGCATACAGTTTCTCCTTCCTTAACGTCTCTAACACTTCCCGAATATGACCGGCATGCTCTTATTCGCTCTTTGAATGAATCAGGATATCATCGATGAACACAATCACTGATTTATCCTATATTGGCCGACACACTCGATTCATCAAATCCATAAAAGCAGCTGGCGCGTTGGTTAAACCAAAGGACATACGAGAAACTCGTAGTGTCCATAACGCGTGCGAAATGCTGTTTAAGGAATATCTTACTCCTTCACCTTCAATTGATGGTAACCAGATCGAAGGTCTATCCTCGAGAACCAACTGGCAACTTGGAGCTGATCGAACAAGTCATCAATCCTCTGTAGCGGGTACCGATTCTTTACCGTCAACTTGTTCAACTCATGGTAGTCAATGCACATCCGCATGCTACCGTCCTTCTTCTTTACAAACAAGACCGGAGCACCCCAAGGAGAGATACTCGGCCTGATAGAACCCTTATCGAGCAACTCCTGCAGTTGCTCCATTAACTCCTTCATCTCAGTCGGAGCCAACCGATACGGTGCCTTAGCGACAGGCTGAGCACCGGGTATCAAGTCAATTTGAAATTCGATTTCGCGATCCGGTGGCACTCCTGATAAGTCCTCCGGAAATACATCGGGAAAGTCACACACCACCGGCACATCAGGCAACTGAGGTGTTGACGTGTCCACATCCTTCACGTAGGCCAAATAGGCACTACATCCACGTCTCATGCACCTTCCCGCCACTGCCATTGAAATCACTTTCGAAATCGTCGTAACTCGATCACTGTATATCGTCACCGAACTTCCGTCAGGCGCCGTCAGTCTAATCATCTTCTTTCGACACGCGATGTTTCCTTCATAGGTTGCTAACCAATCCATCCCTAGTACTACATCAAATCCACCTAGGGGCAACACATGTAACTTAGCAGCAAACCTATGACCTTCTAATTCTATGGCACAGTCCTCTATCACATCAGTAACCCTAGTGGACTTACCAATAGCGGTTTCTACGTCAAAGGGCTCATCAATGCATTTACTACTAACAGGCAGTTTAGCACAGAAAGTAGCAGAAATAAAACTCCTACTAGCACCAGAATCAAATAACACAGAAGCAAGAGTTTGATCTACTAGAAACATACCTGACACAATATCGGGGTCCATCCTAGCCTCCTCCCTGGTCATCGTGAACGCTCTGGCTCTCGCCCTTTGCTCCTCAGTTCCGGTCTTCTTCCCCGCCCCGGAACCCTCGGCCCTCGGCTTCTTGCATTCCCTACTCATGTGGCCTACTTCACCACAGTTGAAGCACCTCGCCACTCTGCAATCTCTAGAGATGTGGCCGGGCTTCCCATACTTGAAACAGACATTAAGCCCTAGCCTACACTCACAGGCGTGCTCCTTTCCACACTTCCCGCATCTCTTCACTCCTGAGCCTGCAGGGACCACCCGGCGATCATCCATTCTAGCCTTCTTGTTATTCGGGGTGAAACCACCACGTTCGAACTGTTTCCGGTTTCGATCATCACCACCCGTCTTCTTCCCTTCGACCACCATCACGTCCCTCTCATCATACAACCTCCCGGCCAGGTCAACCACCGACCTAAACGTACTTGGTCGGGCGGCGATCATGTGCCTGCGAATATTCGCCGGCAAGCCTTGGATGTACCTTTTGATCTTTCGTGACAAGGGTGTCACCTGATCCGGCACCAGCCGTGCCATCTCGTTGAACTTGGTGGTGTATTGTTGATGTGTCATGGTCCCCGCCTCCAGCTGCAGGAATTCCCTTTCCACCTTGTCCAACTCCCGATGGGGACAGAACTCCTCGATCACCAATTTCTTCAGCTCACTCCACTTCATCCTACCAATTGCCCTGCTACCCTCGGCTTGAACGATGTTGTCCCACCGGCATAGAGCTGAGTCAACAAACGAGTGAGTGGTGAATTTTTACCTTCTGGTCCTCCCGGCACTTGCTGATCTCAAGAACAGCCTCCATCTCCCTCACCCATTGGTGAGCAGCAGCAGCAGTGCCATTACCATCGAAGGTAGGGGGCTTGCATCTTTGGAATGCCCTGTAGTTACAGCCTCGTGCTGTCTCCGGCACAAGCTCCTCTTCCTCTTCTTCTTCATCGATAGGGATCACCGTCTCGGTCTCGGTTTGTCCTCTCCCTGTCGAAGACCTGTTCTTATCCCTCTTCTCTTCTTCCCTCACAGCCTTGATCACCTCGGTCACTACAGATGGCAGTATTGTTTGCATGACCTGATGAACCTCCTCCACCATGGCCTCCTTCACCGAGGCTCTCAAGTTAGCACTCTCGTCACCACCCTTTGGATGAGGGGGTCTCAGGCTCCTCGTGGGTCACCTTCTCAACCCTGGGCCTTCCTCTTGTGGCCCGTGGTTCCGCACCACGTCCACCACATGCTCCGCCTCATGAAGCCTTAGAAGATCTACCTCCAGCCATTCCTAATCGCTATAAGATTTAAACACTAACATAATCATTCAAGGTAACAGCTCAGTTTATGTCAAGTATAGTAAGTCCCTAATTACAGTGGCCAGTTGTGATTAGCCACTTACTGTACTTTCACACCCCAAGCATTTCCTATTCTGACTACATTAGTATCTAAATCTGCTAAGGGCAAGCAGATCAAATAACATGCGCACATAATACCGGTTAACATTAAAGAAAATACCTGATGGCACGTAGCTACTTGGATTGGCATCCCTTCCCTTTGTCCCGTTCTCAGTTTAAGTTTAGGTTTCTTTTGAAAATATTTACCCATTTCACTTAAACTTTGGCTTTGATACCAACGTGTAAGGCCCCGTCCCCAGGCAACTCACAATTGGTAATTCATCGCACATAAAACATAGAATTATTTAAACATAGCAGCGGAAGTTAAACAAAACCATTTCATATATTTTAATGACAACTTTTGCAACGTAATACAATACTGTTAACTATTATAAAATATTATAAATTGCATTACATCACAAAAATTTCATTATTATATGAATGGATGCCATCACAAAAATGCCAAGTAGCTGCTCCGTGCCATCCTCAGCAACTATTACCTGCCAACTGGAAACACATAAAAGTCAGCGTTGCTGAGTGAGTTCTAGTTTTATAAATAAAATACTTGACCTTTTTATACAAACCTTCTTTACTTACATACGTGGTCATGCAACATACGTACAGATAGAGAATATTACTTTTACTTCCATTAACATTCATCATTCTTCATCATATTGATAACATGCTTTCATTTCATGCTTTTCGTTAACATTCTCTTATTTTCATTCTCATTCTTTCATAACGTAATCATTATTGTTATTTTACATTCATACTTTTTTACTTACTTTCTTTCTTTCTTTAGTACATTACGTCATTCTTTTACATTCATATGGATTGATGAACAATACCCCGAACATTGTGCATGAAGCTGATGCTGGACCTGTGGTAATTAAACCACGAACATTATGCACGAAGCTGATCCAGTCACCTAGGGCAAGTCATCTCTCCTGTTCATACAAACCATTTGGTCCTACCCCGAACATTGTGCACGAAGCTGATGCTGGACCTGTGGTAATTAAACCACGAACATTGTGCACGAAGCTGATCCAGTCACATAGGGCATACCATAGGGCCTTGTCAATCTCAAAGATTGACCCTGTGTGCATCCTTTGGGGTAGCTAACCCGCATCACAGTTGAGCTAATGACAACATGGTCGTGCACCTCCATTCATTTTGCTTGCAAGCCATTCGTTCATTCATTACGTTTTACTTTTCATCATTGTTATCTTTCCTTTCATTACGTTATTCTTTACGTTCATTTATTCATTCTACATACTACGTAAAGTAATAACATAATATATAATGTAATTTACAATATAATACAAATACGTTTAATCATTATTAAAAGATAACACGTCATACGTACTGTACACTATTCATATATTTTATACCCATCATACATCATACATATAACCCTTAACCCTAAAACATCCCATAATTATACTTAAATTAGGTAATCATTACCCATAAGTCAACCTTAGTCAAAACCCTAGACCTTCTATTTTTTTCCATAATTTCAGAAATTATTCTAAGGGTCTAGACGCATGAGCACTATTTGGGCGCTTCTGTCCTGTTCAGACGTTTTGCTACCATGCAGACGTCTGGGCTTAACTTAGTCACTTTTTCACTTAGACGCATGGGCCCTGTTTAGGCGCATGGGTCTGCCCTTGGTCATTTCCTTTCTTAGACGAATGGGTCCTGTTCAGATGCATGGGCAAATTCAGCGGTTGGGAACCCTTAGGAAACTAAGTCGTTGGACGCATGGTCCACTATTTAGGCGGTTGGGTAACTAACTTCCACTTTAACATCATAAATCAGTCCCATATCATTCTAAGTCATAATCCAAGCTTAGTACCAACATCCTAAGCATCATAACATGTACATACATACTTATAAACCCCAAATTTACACCACCCACATGCACATTCATACACACATACATACGGGAAAAGCCCATTTTATAAAAACGTATAGACATGCATTTTCCAGCCCCAAAATAGTTAAAAACATGTTAAAAAGGGGATGCTAGAACTCACCTTTGCTGCTTTCGAGCTTATACCCTTCTTTTTAGTTTCTCAGACGTTTCTAGCACCTAAAACACACATACACCCACACCCGAACACATAATCACATTTATAAGCATACAACCAAGTATAGAATCGTCTAAAGCATCATAAATTCGAGAATTCTTACCAAAAACTTCGAAGCTCTTGTTTCTTCTAAAATTCCCGAGAGTTTCTGCTCTCTCTCTCTTTCCCTCTCTAGAAAAATCCGAATGTCAGGGTGTAAGAAGCAACATGGGCGGCCATGTTGCTTTATTCACCAAATTTTCAAAAGTTGTGTCCTTTTGGACAATTTCAACCCCTCAACTTGGGTCACTTGCATTTTCTTCCTTTTTCCTTTGCTTTTATTCTTTCTAAAAATGACCGGGTGTTACACGTCCGTAGATTGGTAACCTACAGATGTGCGGATATTTTTAACAAAGTATATTTTATTTCTGTAGATTGGTAACCTATGGAAAAACAAATTATAATTCTGTAGACTTAGTTTAGAAAAATTAATAAGTTAGTCATCCGTAGATGTTCTACAGAATAAGCAACTTCATACAGAAAAATTAACTTCCTACGGAAGAATTAATATATGTGGAAACAATAAATTACCACGGAAAGGTAATAAGGGTTGAGGGTCCCACAACATTAAAAAGGTCTTAATATTTTGAAAAAACATATAAATGATAATTTTGACTTGTCTTTTTTATGCACTTTTATAGAACACTTTTCAGACCTATAAATACACTCACAAAACCTTAAACCCTTTTTCCGCCGATATTCAAATTACCTTTTCAAAACAACAAATCATATATTTTTCTTGACTTCTGTTCATTTTTATGAACAATATTATCAAGGTAAACCAAATGATAAACATAAAAAATCAGATATTTGATTCATGAGTATCACCAAAACTCTTCAAATTCTTTTTTTCTGAATTTTAATTGTGCCCTAATTTTCTTATCTTCTGTGCATATGGCAAATAGATTTGTAAAGGAACACAATGTCTGTGTTTTCCTTAATCCTGAGGATCCCGTAGCTGAAGGTTGCAGAGAAATCATCAATTATCTACGGAGGTCAAGGATTTTCTACGCTCTATCTGCTGACCCAGTCATCTACCAATCTCATATGATAGATTTCTGGAAATCTGCAAGAGTAGAAGAAGAGAATGATGAGAGTGTCATTGTTGCCACAATCAGAAATGAAGGGTTAAGGATAGATGAACGACAATAAGGAGGGTATTAGAATTAGGAGAAAAAGAAGAAGGTCATCCTGATGTATTCGAGCATGCTTACATTTAGAAGATATTCGACCTAATGGGATATGAAGGTGATTACAGAAATGGTGAAATCAAGAAGGGGAGACTATGCAAACCATACAGATTCCTATGTCATACTTACTTGAAGTGCATATAAAACAGGAAGTCTGGGTTAGATCGATTCTTAAGCATATTTTTGTTGGGTCTGAAAAGGATAGTCTATATTATCAACACAGTCAAAATCAACAAAAGTCAATAACATGGTCAAAGTCATCGAAAAGTCAAACATACGCGTTCGAGACGAAGAATCGAGACGAGACATTGAAGATATATTTGACTAGAAGTATTATTGTTAATAAATATATTTTGTGTCAACAAAATATATTTAATCTTGTTTTAGTCATTTTTATGTTTAATTTGTTTTTTCCCTATTTAGTTTAAGTCTAGGGGCTTAATGTGTCATTAGTGAATATTATATTCACTATAAATAGTTAAGTTGTATTTAGGATTTGTGAGCTTGAATGAGCCAATTGATTTGAGGGTTTTCTCTTTGTAATATCAGATTCAAATCATCAAAGATCAAACAAGGGATTTCATTGTGTTCTTGAGGTGTTCATCATTTGTTCATCCATATTTTGTGTTTGATCCAACAATTTTCACCAATCTCATTGATTCAAGTGTTGTTGGACCAACAATATGGTATCAGATCCTATCTGAGATCCACATTGAATCATTTGTGAAAATTTGCTGCTGTTATTAAAGATTCAACATGAACTTTCAGAGTTTTGTATGTTTTTGAGTTCAAAATCACGGTTTCATTCATTGTTGATCTGATCTGCTTGTTTTAGATATGGAAATTGATTAAGGATGTTCTTTTTTGGTGTGGGAAGCTACAGAAATCATCAGATCTCAAATCCATTGAGATTTGGATGAGTTTGAGTTGATTTCGTGCTGAAAAAGTCGTTCAGATACGTCGGGCGAAACTAGAGTTCTTTCAGCGAAACTAGGTCTTCATCCAGTGAAACTACATTTTCCTTCATCCAGCGAAACTATGTGTTTCTTCCTGTGAAACTAGCACAGCTCAGCGAAACTATAGCTTGTGTGATTTATTGAAGTTTGTCATTGATTTCTAGTGAAACGACACACTTTGAACGAAAGTTCGCATCACATTACTGTTCAAATAAGCGAAGTGCTTCCGAAATAGTCATCAGAACGAAAGTTCTACCAGTTTCTGTGAAACTGCTGGCGAAACTAGAGTTTTTCAAGCCCTGTTCTAGCGAAACTGCTGCTCAGCTACCGAGCGAATTTGCCAGCGAATCTAGCAGGGAATTTGTTGGTTTTTCAGTGAAAGTATCAGCAAATTTACAAATTCTTCAGTGAAAATAATCTAAAAAAACAAGCTTCTTAGAAACCATTCAGTTGACATTTTTTCCAGGGGAGTAACAATTTATTAGGAAAAATTGCTTTTTTAGAAGTCTTTAATTCCTTCAAATCTGATAATCTAATATTGGGACAAAGTCAGTTTGATTCTTTTGCTACCCGGAAAGAAGAAAAAGATATCTGATTTTGTTGATCGATTTGTGATGGTGGCAAGCAACCTTAAGGAGTATGATGAGCAGCTGGGAAATCATGAACAAGTCACAAAACTTTTGGACTCTCTTCCTCCACAGTAGATTCCACAAGTTAGATTGTTAAAGCAGGAAAGAAATTTTGCTTACTACAAACTCATGGAAGTTATCAACAAGTTGAAGTCATTTGATTTGGATATGAGAGTAAAGAGTATAGTCAATTCATGTATGGTGGTGTATGTTCAAGTATTGAGATCAAAGGAACTAAAGAAGAAGTCAACCGTGCATTGATGATTGAGGTGGTAAACAGTGATGAGGATTTTATTGAGGATTTTGATCCCTTCAAAGAATTCAGGTGTGATACTCAAGGTGAGAGTTTTGGTGATGTTGGTGATTGTGCAAGCCTGTGTAAAGTTCAGGATGAAGGAAAACAATAGGAAGGTGAAGCTGAAGAAGCTAAGAAAAGTGCTACTAAGGAGGAAGAATACTAAAAGAACACTCCCGTTTGTCAATGTGAAAAAGCCCTAGCTACGGAAAAGATAGTTATGGGACTCCCTTACGAGGTTGTACAAGACATGTGTTCTCCTCCCTGCAAAATTCGTTTATTCAGGGTTTATAAAGGTAACAGATTATTGTTAGAAAATAAAAAGAATTAAAACGAATAAACAAAGAACTTAAAATCAATGAGTCCAAATATTTTATTAAACTGAGAGATGCTTTAAAAGAAACTGATCTTTTAAAAAGAAATATTTTAGAAAAGAATGTCGAGATTAATGTTTTGAGCGAACGAGTCACATTAGCAGAATTTGACACTAGCAAGCTTAAAACTAAACTTGATAAATGGATGATATCAGGGATGAAACAGGAAGAACTATTTTCTAAGCAAAGGGGAGCTCGAATTAAAACGAGTGTGGAATGTGGTGAAACTTCATATGTTTATCCTCCTCCTAGTACTTACTGTTACTCTCCTATGCCTCAACCTCATCCATATAATGATTTAACTAAAGCTGCAGATACTAAAAATTTACATGAAGATTTAAGCAGTGTTAATCATAAAGAGGTTCGAGATGAATATGATTTTCCTGTAGGTGTGGGGCTCATCAAGCAAGGATCTGATCTGTAAAATGATAATTCCACCTCTGATGCTTTAAAACCAGTATCAGTTGTTTCCCGTAACTTCTTTAACAAATTCAAGACAAGTAACGTCCCTTCTTTTGTTCCGTCAAGTTTGTCAAAGAAGGAACAACTATGGAATCGTCAAGCAATCAGAACTCAACAACATAAATCGACACAACAAGAGTTATCAACCAATATCCGTTGGAAACTGACTTATGTATACAAGACTGGACAAAATCAGATGATGAATCAGAGATCATCAAGCCACCTGAAGTTATCAAGTGTCAAAAGCTTCCAACAGTTGAATCAAGACCTATCTAGATCTCATCCCCAACTGCTAAAGAAATCAGCAGTTCCTTCAAAACTCAGCAGAAGCACTCACCATCTTCATCTGTTCATCTACTATCTATCAAGCTTGTCATAAATCTACCTCAAAGTATGCCATGTCACCAGTCATACAAATGGGTTCTCGGGAGAATGCTCAGATTTCATCTCCTCGAATAGCACACTTCAAATCACAGCCCAGTTTGAAATCCACATCGACAAAACCTCAAAAGGTTTAATTTCCTGATATCTAAAAGAAGAAGCTTCAAGGTTGTCAACAAGCTACAACAACCTCAAAGCGGGATCCACCCTCTCCTGATATCCATGGGACTACAAAGAACCAAAAGCCTTTCAAGGCTTGCTTTAGATGTGGGAAAGAAGGTCATGTGCTAAAGAAGTGCCCTCAGGTTCAAAGGCAAGCTTCGGGAGGTGAAGATAACACATGTTGCTTCTCGGGTTCAAAAGTTAAAAAGCACATATGTTTGACTAGTTGGATAAAGAACAATCTATCCAAACCTTCTCATGTGAAGTCGGTTTCACATGATTCAAAGGTGAAAAAGACCAATGTTTCAAAAATAAAATCTCTGCCTTCGGGTCTTAAAAAGGAATGATTTCCAAATTCAACTCTTTCAAATCAAAAGTAATTGAACAAAAACAAATTTGGAAAGTAAAACAAAAGGAAAAGGATAAAGAGATAAATGATTTTCCAAAAGAGTGTGTGCTTAAGCAGGTTATGTACACTGATGATGGAACACTCAGGACTACGATGGCTTGGGTCCCCCTTTCTAACTAATCTGTTAATGAGCACAGGAACAGTTCAGGAGGACTGTTAGTAATCCGGTTTACTAACAGAGAATGTTCCTCTTTCAAATTTGAGGCGACACAAACAAGTTAAGGTTTTGGTATCTTATCTATATTTTGGATCCTCATTTGCATTTTCACATCTCATTTCATAATCATTGCATTTCTCTTGATAGTTCATTTTATCCTTCGTTAGAGTAAAATAGAAGACAATTTCTTTGGTTATTTTCTTTTTAGTAAGTATAGAATATGGATAAAAATAAAATTTAGGGGGAGAGTAGTATAACAGAAAAGAACAAAAAGAAATTTTATTAATTATTTAGTTGCTTTAGGTTATAAAATAAATAAAATCTAAGAACTTGATTTGGGATGACTGAGAAATGATAGTATGTCTTCTGGGTATGCTTATTTGCATGACTTGTACTTTATGAGAAATGATAGTAACTAATGTAGATATTTGTATCACTTAAAATTCTAAAATCTGAAAAAGACAGTTTCATTATATGATATGCTTGGTAGGCTTAGCCCAAAAACGAAGTAAACACTGATCATGTGGCCAAACTAATTCTTTAAGAGCTCAGTAATAAGGATTATTCCCATGACATCTTGGCATGCACAAAGAAACAAATCCTTGTCAGAAACTGGTTGAGAGTTTTAAAATCTCTGTTCAGATTTCCCCAAAATCCCAAATCACCCTCACCCTAGCCCTGAATTGAGCACCTAGTTAACGAAAACAAACGCTTCTAGTTATGCTCTTCAGAAAAGCCTCTATTTTGAGTCACTTGTGACTCTTTCAGAATGTACAATAATAATAAAATAAAGCACGTGTTCATCTCCTCTGTTATGCGGAAGCATTGACCTGTAGTGATGATCTTCTCTGTTATACGTGAGTATAGAAGCTCTCATCAGCATGCTTAGATGATCATCTCCTCTATTATACGGAAGTATAAAACTGGAGTGCTCATCATCTTTTTCTCCTTCAAATAATATCACAATGATTCTTACATCAAAGGTCATTGTCGAAAGCTCCACCATATACGTACACATATGTATGACGTTCACAATGGTCCTCAATTGATCATTGTCTATGTCCATCTCAAGAAGAATCGAATCATCAAATCTCAATCTCTATGATTCTCAAATATCATTATCTTTGTGCTTGTCAGAAAAATATGATCTCGCAAAGTCACTCCTTTTACTCGATAAGCCCTGAGGACGGGATAAGTTCTTTGCCGGATGTCTATGAGAACCAAGTTACCTGAGTTTCTCTAATTGAACCTAAAACATGATAAAATCAGTTGCAGGTCACTCGTTGAAAAGAATAAGGCATGGGTTTAAATTGAACAAACATACCGATAGTCATTCTTGAACTGTCTTGGCTATCAAAAACTTAAAATTATGATTAGACTCTGCATCAGTGTGATCTCACTAACTTTTCGATGTTTAATTATATCTTTATGCTTTAGTATATCTTGAGAATGTGATCTTATGACTAAATCAATTCTTGGTTCTCAAATTATTAATTAAAAAAATTATTAGGTTAGAGTCTTATGATTAGTTTTTATTTGTATTAAATTTCTTGTTTAGTTTTTCTTAAAAAAAATTTAAGATTAAAAAAAATAAATAAATAAATAAATTATTAAAAATCCAACATTTCAAATTGTTTTTTAAGTCTTCCATATTGCTATTGAAACGATCTCATACTTTCATGCATTTCATGGAAATTGCACGCACAAACGAACATGGTTTCGCTTGTTTATATTTACAGATAAACACAGGTTTATTTGTATTGTTGAAATGATCTAACGAGAAATGTGTAGATTGTATTTGTGTTTGTGATATAGATTTTGCTACAAGTGATGGCCGATCATTAGAGCAAAGTACCTGACTAGAGAACCTGTTCTTCAAGTTTGCAGAAGATACCGAGGTAGGATTCCTCCTTCTACATCTTCTGAAGCATTCAAGTATAGAGAGTTGGAAAAGTTGTTCCTGATCATTGACAAAAGATGCACATGAAGAGAGGGAGCATACAAAAAGAGGGAGCATACAAAAAGAGGGAGCCTGTGAGATGAAATATTTTCAGCAACAGATCATCAATCTAGGGGAGATTGAAGATCATTATATGGTTGACTTATCGGAACTAAAGATGATACAAGATGTTGATAATGATAGACTAAGGGGGAGTATTGTTGGGTCTGAAAATGATAGTCTATATTATCAACACAGTCAAAGTCAACAAAAGTCAATGCCATGGTCAAAGTCATCAGAAAAGTCAAACAGACTCGTTCGAGACGAAGAATCGAGTCGAGACATTGAAGATATATTTGACTAGGAGTTTTATTGTTAATAAATATATTTTGTGTCAACAAAATATATTTAATCTTGTTTTAGTCATTTTTATGTTTATTTTGTTTTTTCCCTATTTAGTTTAAGTCTAGGGGCTTAATGTGTCAGTAGTGAATATTATATTCACTATAAATAGTTAAGTTGTATTTAGGGTTTATGAGCTTGAATGATCCAATTGATTTGAGGGTTTCCACTTTGTAATATCAGATTCACATCATCAAAGATCAAACAAGGGATTTCATTGTGTTCTTGAGGTGTTCATCATTTGTTCATCCATATTTTATGTTTGATCCAATAATTTTCACAAATATCATTGATTCAAGTGTTGTTTGGGACCAACAATTTCATCCAGGATTATTGGATTATTTGAAGGAAGAACATACAATTATGCCAAAACATATTTGGATGTTTGTGTGATCAGATACAAGTCTAGAAAGCTGACAAGATGTTCATGTATCCAAGATTTCTTCAACTGATCATTAATGATGTCTTGCCCGGTATTGAAAGTGGAGGAGATGTATTTATGCAAGCACATTTGGGGTGATCTGTTCTGAACAAAATCAGCGGAAAGTATGAAGGGGAAGATATGCCAATGTTTGCTCATGTTATTGATGAGCATGCTGACATTCCACAAGAGCTGATTTTCACTTAAGAACAAGAAGCACAAGCTGAAGAATCCCCTACACAAACTGAGCAAAATTCTCATTCACCACCACCATCTCCAATACATCATGAACCAATATCATTACCAACACAACAGCCATCACCATAAAGTGACATACACAACCTCTCTCTCCCAATCAATCCCAAACTTTAATAAACACTGCTGCTACTAAACCCATTATAGTGAGCACACCCAGCATCTTTATAGCTTCCCAATCCTAATCATTTGTCAACTGTGCTCCCTCAGAACCTCTTTCACCTAATCAGTCATCTGCATAACAAGAACATCCTCCAATACCAATTTCCCCAGTTGTTGAATCCAATTCATCCACTGAAAGCCATACTCCCATTAAAGTGATCAACTTTGAAGATGATCATGATGAAGTGCATGATGGGGAAACAGAAGAGGCGTATTTATTATTTGTAAAAGAACAAGAACAGGAGATTGAACAAGTTATAGCTCATGATAATCAAAAGGCTGAGAGTGGAGAAAAGTTTATTGATATTATAGCCTATCATGAAGATGATTTGAATGAGGATGAAATTGATATCAGCAAAAGCTTCCTTGTTGCTAAGTACAATAATTTGGTCATCAAATCAAACAAAAGGTTAGAGAGACTGAGAGAACTGAAGGGAGTGTTAAAGGAAAAAGATGTTTTACTGACTCTCCAAGAAGGTTTAATCAAAAGACTGTTAGAAGATGCTCAAACTAATCATGAGGTTATTGATGCCTTGCATCAGTTGGTAGCTGAGCTTAAAAAGTCTATGAAAAGGGAAGGGAAAGAAACAGAGCAGCTTGTTATAGAAATGAACAAAGCCAAAAACACTATTTTAAGAAAGCTGAGCTTCTGAAATCAAAAGATGAGGAGATTGATTCCCTGAAGTCAAAGATAGCTGCTCTTGAATCAACTACTCATCTTGAACAAATTGAGGAAGTCTCTCAACAACCAACAACAACAGTAGCTCTCCCAAAGAAACAAGAGACCACCATCATTCAATACAACAGGAAGAGGAGGTACTTGGGGAAGATTGAGAAGGAAGCTATAGAGGTGAAAGACTCACCTAAGAGAGCAAAAACAATATCCCCTGAGCACACCCCATCAGCTGATTTGTCCACCTTGAAACCAATTGAACACAAGAAGGATGAAAGTGTTGCTGAATAGGAAGAAGTCACAAAAGAAGAATCCCCCAAAGCTACTGAAACAACAGTATCTGGTGAGATGCTTACAACAAAAGACATCCTAGAAGAACGACCCCAATCTACCATGTTTATGGATCTTATTAACAAAGGATTTCCATATGAACTAGTAGAAAGGATGAATATGGATGAGTTGAAGCAAGCTATTCAAGACTACAATGTGGCCAGTCTGATGATACCAAATTGCAACTATGATGCTCTTACCAAATTCTAAGCCACTAAAAAGCTCAAACAGGAACTGGGACATGGTGAGACAAAAAGACTTAACAGATACAATACGGTTTGTTGGTTGCAAAACCATAACTATAAATTTCTTGAATTAAAGGATAGATCTGTTAAGGAGCTGAGACAAATCATGGAATATGTGATAAAAGTAGAGTTGGAAACCGGAGTAAGGTTTGGAACCAAAGCTCAAAACCCAGGCCATGTTCATCAATCTACTCGTGCTGAGCCAATAACTGTTGAAAGCAAAGACTTGTTCAAGGGCAAGGAGAAACTAATCAGAGAGCCAAGGGATGTTCTTCCAACCAAAATATGGCCTCTGGGAACAACAGTCAGCGAGATTACTGAACAGAAATCAACTTTGATTCAACTCTTTGATCACATCACAACTCCCATGTCTGCAGAAGAATATCAGATCGTAGCTTGGAAATTTGACCCAAATGGGATTCTGCCATCATCAAGAGGGCATCTAGGATGATTCAGTACTTTCCTATTATTGAATTAGTCATCTCTCTCCCAGATGTCAACATCAAACAACTGTAGAGCATACAAATTACAAACTATCCAGTCCATCCAAGAGGAAGAGACTTCTCAGTGATGGTTGGAAAGTTACTGACTAAATTCAAAGATGATGTGCTAAAAGAAGCCAAAAGAGAAGATGATGAGCAGAAGAAAAGAATAGAAAAGCAGAAAAGGAAAAGATCCAGCTTTACAAGCTCTATGAATGATGAATTCCTGATAAAAGTTGGACACACAAACAAACTTTCAGCATCAATCAAAAGCTTTGAAGGAAATCGATACACACATCCCATCATAGAGTGGGGATATGTGAGCAAACCAAAGGAATTGGTGCTGCAAATGAATGAAGATAAGATAAAGGTTGAAAGCATAAGTATCTTTGATCCATTGAAGATCAAACTTCTTCATCCAAGCTATATTTCTTATCTGCATGACAAATATTTTCCAAAGCTCACGGATGAACAAGCACAGAATGACCTATGCCTATATGTGCACCTAATTCAAGTGATTGACAAGCTGAATGCCAAGGCTTACAAAAGAAACAAATTTAAAGCTGGCTAGCTGATGGGATGTGAAATCCCATCCTTTACTGAACTAAGAATATTAGAAGAAGATGAGCTTGAAGTTGTAAACAACAACAGTGTTGTTGCAACTTTAACAACAGAAGAAGACATTCTTGAGCCGAATGGAGATCAAGTTTAATTACGATGATCAGAAGGAAGCTGTATCCTACTTTTACAAGAAGATGGTGGCAAGAGTGAAGGAACTGTCAATTTTGAAGAGCTTTTAAGAAGTGTCTAAGGCTAAGGGGAGTATTGTCAGGACTAGATCCTTTGTATAGGCTTAAAACTTTAATCAATATTTTTAATTAATTCTTGTACTCTTTTATCATCTTGTATGAAATATATATGTATAGGTTAACCCATATATTTTGTGTTGATTTATATGTGGCATTGCAGGAATAACATCATACTTGGTCAATTTTGCAAATTGACTAAGTGTAAGAACTATCTACGGATGAACATTCTGTACTTCCGTAGATGTTCTGCTGGAACAACAAAGGAATTGTGCATCCGAGGTTCTTCTTGCGGAAGAGCAATTTGCTGCGGATGAAGTCCCAAGTAAGACTTCTATTGAAGGCAAAGCTCATAGGAAAGACACAACTTCTACTGAAGAACAAAGTCCTACGAAAGACTGAAGTTCTCCTGAAGACCAACACTTGCATGTACTTCACTAAGTACATCAAGTCAACAAGTCAAACACTGAAGTGATGTCATAAGTCAACTTCTGTGGACGACTTCACTTTAGTCGGAGAACGTCACATCAAGACCTTCTTTGAGTAACTTTCTTGCTTCAATAAGAAAGTTACTGTTACCCTAACAGTTGCCTATAAATACAAGGCTTAGGTGCACACTTTTAGGTACTGATTGCAATAACTGCTACGGATCATAAACTACCATCAAACCCTAGAAGCCGCAACAACAACCATAACAATATACACCAAAATCATCATCATTAGAACCCTAGCAATCATCATATGTCATTGAATCAATAGTTGTTGATCAATTGTAATTGTTTATTCAATTGTTAACGTTTGAATCAAATCTGTTTGTTCGTTTATTACGTTTTATATTTACTGATTTGTTCTTCGTGAATTAATATTACAATTGTTCATTCATCATCAATCCATTAAATAAACGAGTAATTCTGCACTCACTGTTCGTATAATCTAACCTGATAATTCTTGATTTGATCCTTGGATTTACACACGTTGTACCCAACTGGGCCGTATGGGCATGGCGTGATTACACGTCATAGTTTCCATGTGGCCCATCGATGTATAAAAGCTAACAAATGCTTGCGAAAGGGATGAACACCATTTCATCTATAAAAGCTAACAAATGCTTGTGAAAGGGATGCGTTGCATACTTAGCCTATGTAATGATTGTTGAGGAGGATAAACAACTTAAAAACATCCTCGTAGTGTCAGAATTTGCAGATGTGTTTGCTGACGAACTACTAGGACTCCCTACACATAGGCAGGTTGAGTTTCATATTGACCTAGTTCCAGGAGCTACACCAGTAGCTAAATCACTTTATTGATTAGCCCCTTCGGAGATGCAAGAATTGATGATGCAACTGCAAGAACTTATGGACAAAGGGTTCATTAGACCAAGGTTCTCGCCATGGGGAGCTCCGGTCCTATTTGTCAAAAAGAAAGATGGAACCCTAAGAATGTGCATTGACTACCGAGAGTTAAACAAAGTCACCATCAAAAACCAATATCTACTTCCAAGGATTGATGATCAGTGAGATCAACTCCAAGGGTCACGGTTCTACTCCAAGACAGATATAAGGTCGGGGTATCACCAGCTACGAATCAAGGAAGAAGATGTACCGAAAACCACCTTTAGAACTAGGTATGGGCATTATGAGTTCCTAGTGACGCCCTTTGGTTTAACTAACATACTTGCAGTATTCATGGATCTCATGAATAGGGTGTGTAAGCCATACCTAGACAAATTTGCGATCGTTTTCATAGACGATATCCTGATATATTCTCAGACCGAGGCAGAGCACAAACAACACCTGAGGTTGGTTTTAGAGCTACTCCGAAATGAGCAGTTATACGCCAAGTTTTCTAAGTAAGAGTTTTGGAAGAGAGAGGTATAGTTTTTGGGTCACATAGTGAACAAAAAAGGAATTCAGGTCGACCTCATGAAGGTCGAGGCAATTAAGAAATGGGAACCACCCAAGACCCCCACCAAGGTGCGATAATTCCTACGGTTGGTTGGGTATTACCAAAGATTTATAGAATACTTCTTGAAAATTGCCAAACCATTGACTTACCTGACCCAGAAGAACACAAAGTTCAATTGGGAAGTAAAACAACAGGAAGCCTTTGAATCCCTAAAGCAGAAATTGTGCAGTGCACCAATCCTATCCCTACCAGAGGGAACAGATGATTTCACGATGTATTGTGATGTCTCACACCAAGGACTTGGATGCGTCCTGATGCAAAGGGGTAAGGTGATAGTGCACGCTTCAAGGCAATTAAAATTGCACAAACAAAATTACACCACACACGACTTGGAGTTAGGAGCCATGCTGTTCGCACTTACAATTTGGAGACATTACCTGTATGGTACAAAGTACGTGATCTTCACTAATTACAAAAGCCCATAGAACATCTTCAACCATAAGATGTTAAACATGCGACAGAGAAGATGGGTGGAATTGCTTAATGACTATGACTGCGAATTCCGATACAACCCCGGCAACACAAACGTAATAGCCGACGCTTTAAGAAGGAAAGCGAAGGCCAAACCACTTAGGGTTTGTGCCCTGCGAATGAAGGCACGGATCGACTTGAAGGATCAAATATGAAGAACACAAAGTGAGGCCCTGAAGGAACAGAACCTTGAGAAGGAAGGATTAAAAGGAATGGAGAAACAGCTAGACACCCAAGATGACGGGATAATGAGGATGAATAAAAGGGCTTGGATTCTAACATTCGAAGGATTAAGAGACATAGTTCTTGACAAAGCCGATAAATCTAGGTATTCCATTAACCCTGGGAGTGACAAGATGTATAAGGACCTAGAGATAAATTACTGGTGGTCCAGGGATGAAATGGGAGATGGCCAGTTATATGGGAAAGTGTTTAACTTGCTGCAAGGTGAAAGCAGAGTATCAGAAACCGTCTGGGTTGCTCCGACAGCAAGAGATACGGAATGGAAATAGGAAAGGGTTACCATGGACTTTATCACAAAGCTTCCTCGAACCTTAAGAGGGCATGACGCTATATGGTTAATAGTGGACCGACTGACCAAGTAGGCATACTTTTTGGCAATAAGGGAAGACTACAAAATGGAAAAAACTGGCTAAAATGTATGTTGATGAAGTCGTGTCATGACATGGAGTACCTCTGTCAATTATCTCGGACCGTGATAGTTGATTTACCTCCCGATTCTGGAAAACATTTCAGCAAGCTTTGGGAACACACTTAGACTTAAGCACTGCTACCACCCTCACACTGACGGGCAGTGCGAAAGAACGATCAAGAACCTCGAAGATATGTTAAGGGCTTGTGTAATTGACTTTGGTGGAAATTGGGACACCCACTTTCCACTAGCTGAATTCTCATATAATAACAGCTACCACGCAAGCATAGGATCCGCACCCTTTGAAGCATTATGGACTTAAGTGTAGGTCCCTGGTTTGTTGGGCTGAAGTAGGAGAAAGCCAACTAACTAGCCCAGAAATTGTACAAGAAATCACTGACAAGATCCACTAAATTTAAGAACACCTAGCTGCAGCAAGAGATCAACAGCAGAGCTATGACGATAACCAACGCAAACCCTTAGAATTTCATGTGGGAGACCGGGGCTAAAAGTGTCCCCATGGAAAGGACTAATCAGGTTTGGAAGGCTAGGGAAATTGAGCCCGAGATACATCGGACCTTTAAAAATACTTGAAAGAATCGGGCCCGTCGCCTATAAAGAATTACCAGAAGAACTGGGAAGAATACACGATACGTTCCACGTTTCGAACCTCAAAAAGTGTCTATCTAATGAGAACCTAATCGTGTCCTACACGGAGGTACAAGTTAATGACCAGCTCCAATTTGTCGAGGAACCACTCAAAATATTAGGGCGACAGGAAAAGAAAATTAGACATGGTAAGATTCCAATTCTAAAGGTCAAATGGAACTCACGACGAGGTCCTAAGTTCACTTGGGAACCAGAAGGTGAAATCCGAAAGAAATACCTGCACATATTCAAGCCCAAAACTCCTAACAATGGAACTCAGGAAAAAGTCGGTAATATCTCTAACTCGGCATCAATTGACTCTCTCTCTCTCTCTATATATATATATATATATATATATTTCTAGTGATAAACTGTCACACTCTATGAGTTTTGAGAAGCTAACGAACCTCATTGCACCACTAGAATTAGAGCAGGACTTGATAAACTAGCTTTAAGTAAATATTGAGGATGAAATTTCTGTAAGTAGGGAGGATGTGACAACCCTGGTGTTGGGCCTAGGAAAAATTTTTTTAGAAACCTTAACGGGCCACACACTTGTCATATCAGAAGCCCATGTAATGGGTCCAACAAGATCATACTCTAGACATAGATACACACACACACACAATATAATAGGCTTAGGCCCATCAAACTTTAAACTGGTCATTGGGCCATAATACTAAATGGGCTTGACCCACAAAAACCCTAATGGGCCAATTGGACCATTATATGATATGGTTCGTGAACTACCGACACTAGTGAGCCTTAGGCCTGATGCCCTAGTGAAATTATGTGCCAATAAGACTAATGAACGCTAGGCGATTAAAGATATACCATATTATCTAAAGGTAACGTTGTAAGGAAACAAATTAAGTATAACCTAGTACCGAATTATGTTGAAGGAAATATATTAAACCAATTACATGTATTACCAAACTGAAAATTTATCAATAAATAAGAACTTATAGTTTACTAAACCACAACCCTAATTAAAAAACATAAAAACTCTTTCAATACTTAAAAACAATAATGATAATAGCTATAATCATAATAACAATTATAAAACTAAATAATAAACCTACCTAATGCTAACACCATATGAATGAAAACTAAAAATAACCATATAATGACTATTGGGTAATTAAAATCACTCATTCATACATACATACATAAATACATACATACATACATACATACATACATACATACATACATACATACATACATATATATATATATATATATATATACACACGCACACATATACACACACACGCATATATATATATATATATATATATATATATATATATAGATATATATATATATACACATATACACACACACAGATATATATATGTATATATATATATATAGACACACACACGTATATATATACACACATATATATACATACATACATATATATATACATATACCTATATATATATGTACATATACATATATATACCTATATATATACATATATATACATATATATACATATATACCTATTGTGTGTTCATGATTCGAACGTGAACATGAGCTTGGATCTTAGGATTCATATTGATGATAACAAGAATTCAATGATTAGATGCTAAAATATAATAAATCATGATGAAGATGAACGTGAAGAACACATACAATGATGATGAATGCTTGATGTTATTGATATATTGTTGAAATCATCATTCATAAGAATCATGATATGATGTTGAATTCATCGTCCATGAGGGATGATGATATATTATTGTTGGTGAGAAACCCTAATTCACCCTAACATGTGGTGAATTAGTCACCCCTTACAAGCATGACATATGTTACAATATATACTAATCTAGAGATTACAATAATTATAAAATAAACCCTAGACTAATATTTTGTTGCTATTGTTCTTCAAAACTTCAACTTCAACAAACTTGAAATCTTCAATTTCTTCTAAGGTTAGAATTCCCAACAATACTCCCCCTAAATTGTAGATTTCCAATGTGACTTGAAGCTTAATCTTGTTTTTGTTGAATAGTTATCCAAAGTCGAGAAATTTGTTGTTGATGCGGAAGTGAGGTCTTCAAAACTTTGGTACCACTATATTATGTAACTCGATGTCACTTGTTTTTGTTGATGAGAGCCTGAATACGAACCCCAATTTTGTTTTGTTGATCATAGGCCCAATCTTCAACACTTGAGCCCATGTTCAATTGTTGTTTTTGATGTAGATGTATCATCTTCCTTCTGGACACCCTCGTCTTCTTGCCCTGCTTTCTTTCGACGTGTTTGAGCTGGTTTTGCCTGAGAAGGGCGTCTTAGCAAACGAACTCTCAAACCATGTCTCCAGTTACCCTCTTGGTTGGCTCCAGAGCTGCTTTCTCAGCAAGCTCAATGGTTTCATATTCCACAAAAGCATGCAACTTGTTACTATAGAGCATACCATCAGTTTTTCCTGCTCTTGATGCTGAAGTTGCCCCACCATTGGAAGTTTGTGGCTGACATGTACGAATTGTCTTTACACTCCCAACAGCCGAGAAAATCTTCATTAGGTTCTGATGACAGTGATCCTCTGGCAAATTTTCAGCAACAATTATGCGTGATTGCAGCTCTTCCATATCTGGTTCAGTCAGCGGATGCACACATTTGACTTTTTTTTTATCTTCACTAACCACCAGCTTTCCAGAATTCCACAGTATGCTAGCAAGCTGGGCATTACTGCTAACAAGGGCTTTGATCTTCTTAAAGGATACAACTGATTAATGATCTTTTGAGTAGCTTCATCAGTGAGCCCATCTTTCAAATCCGGATCTCCATGACCCGTTCTCTGACCTTGAACAGAAGCATCCTTCTGATCAAGGAACCCCGTACCACCATTAAATCCGCGTGGATGACTATGACCATGACTATGATTCTGATTATGATGCTGGTGGTGATGATGGTGATACTGAAGCGAAACATGATGGTGATGATGATGCCCGTGATGATTCTGCACAGCAACCGGCATAGAAACCGGAACATGCATCGGGATTGGAGCATGAAACGGCGAATTAGGAGACGGATATACATGAATCATCCCCGGCAATGTCGGCGGAGGAGAAATCACCAGCCGCGGCTGAGTTAGATCCGACCGACCACCGACAGTAGCACCACCAGTAGAAGCCGCCGTCGCCATCGCCGTCGCCGCCGCCGCCGTGGTTCGAGGGACAAACTCCGGCGCCTTAGCGTTAAGCCGGCTGAACGATACGTTACGTGTGAGAGACGGATTGCTGCTATCAGTAGAATCCGAAGTGATTGAAGTCGTTTGCTGAAGATCATCGTGGTGGATAGGGATTTCTAGGGTTTGTGATGAAGAAGAAGATGATGATGATGATGATGAGGGCTCTTGAGCCATGGTAATGGCGTTATTGTATGATGTATATGTGTATGTATGTAAGGGGATCTGCTCTGCAAAAAGCTAGGGTTTGTATGATGAAGATGGAGCAAGATCCCCCTATGCTAGTACCACCTGTGTCGATGGAGACACTACAAGGTTTTAGCTTTGGCTTTGGTTTTCCCTATACATTGTAATGTGATTGATCGATTGAATGTTGTTGTTTGAGAAGAGAGTAGATTTAGCAATGTTTTTAGCAATCTAACCAAGAAATCTCATCAAAATCAATATGAATCCACAACTACGGCTCTGATACTAATTGTGTGTTAATGATTCGAACGTGAACATGAGCTTGGATCTTAGGATTCATATTGATGATAACAAGAATTCAATGATTAGATGCTAAAATATAATAAATCATGATGAAGATGAACGTGAAGAACACATACAATGATGATGAATGCTTGATGTTATTGATATATTGTTGAAATCATCATTCATAAGAATGATGATATGATGTTGAATTCATCATCCATGAGAGATGATGATATATTGTTGTTGGTGAGAAACCCTAATTCACCCTAACATGTGGTGAATTAGTCACCCTTACAAGCATGACATATGTTACAATATATACTAATCTAGAGATTACAATAATTATAAAATAAACCCTAGACTAATATTTGTTGCTATTGTTCTTTAAAACTTCAACTTCAACAAACTTGAAATCTTCAATTTCTTCTAAGGTTAGAATTCCCAACACCTATATATATACGTAAATATATATACACATATATATACATATATACCTATATGTATATATGTACATATATATATATACACATATATACATATGTACCTATATATACATATATATACATATATACATATATACCTATATGTATATATGTACATATATATATACACATATATATGTATATATATACGTATATATACATATATATACATATATATGGATATATATATATATATATATAGATATAGATATATATATACATATATATACATATATATATGTATATATACATATATACATAGATATATATATGTATATATATGTATATATACATATATATATACATATATATAAGTGTATATATATGTACATATATAGATATATGTATATATATATATATATATTTATATCTATATATATGTATATATATATATGTGTGTGTGTGTATATATATATGTGGGTGTGTGTGTATATATATGTGTGTGTATATATATATATATGTGTGTATATATATATATATGTGTGTGTGTGTGTGTATATAAATATATATATATATGTGTGTGTGTGTGTGTCTATATATATATACATATATATATGTATATATATATATATATATATATTTACATACATATATATATATTTACGGCATACATGCATATACCTATGTATGCATGCATACGTAAGGAAACACACACACACTCGACACACACACCCCCACACACACTCGACACGCACACACACCCGTATGTATGTATATACATACACATACCATACGGCACATATACGTACATATGTGAATACACACCATTTGTTTTTAAAAAATACAAAGTGACTTGTCTCCTCACCACGCAAACCAACCAATCCCACAATCCCTAGATCACCTAGGTTCCTATAAACTTGCTTAAGTATCCATAAACTTAACCAAATCCATCAAAATCTTGCTTGGACCATGATTTTGAAATCCCAACCCCACCACCCTACACCCTTCGGCCGAGAGTCCCGACCAAACCACCACCATTACCCATTTTACTACTACATCTCCTTTCAACCTCTCCACACATTCTATAAAACCTCCTACATATTTATTACTCTCTTGCACTCAAATAACAATAAGATTCAGCCCCTTTGGAAGTGAGAATCGACCACAAGAGCCTAGCCATCCACATCTTTGAACCAAGGTAACACTACAAGGGTACAACTTCCATACATCAAGTTTCAATCCTTCACTTCTTTCACTCTATGATATAAACTAATATAATACTTTGGGCAACCTCTTTACATATTTCCAAGCCCCTTTGGCAGCCCACACATCCATCACATCACCTCACACGACAACGTAACTCATTTCTACCCGAAACGCGTAAACATCGCGTTTCATCATGTTGGTGACTTAACCAACCCCAAGCCCTCCCCAACATCTTATGAAACTTGTAAACATTTAATTTTCAGTAAATGAATGATACACAAAGCTTTCTCAAAACCCCTTTTGCTCACAAGTATGATTTTAGCAAATATGGCACACCCGAAAACCCGGTTTTGCAAAAATATGAAAGTATGATATCTAAGTCTAAAAACTTCAAAATAAATATTTCTGGAAGTCATTAAGGACCATCTTAAGTTAAGAATGAAGTTTCATAACCTAAGTCTATGTATTTCACATTATATAAATTATACAAAAACTCAAGAATGTATGATTTTGAGATAAATGAAAAAAGAGGTTGGGGATTTGAGTTACTGAAGTTAGGGGATTATTTAGAAACTATTTATGATATTAAAATATTTTGTAAATGAAAAATCTGATTAAAACACCTAGAAATCCAAAACCGGGACATAACGGACACTTAACGGGACTAACCAGTAGATTTAACAGGATTACCAAATATGCATATAATCCGAATATAAAAAATTTCATGGGACTTATAATATTATTAAATACCTAAAAATTTAATTTCATAATTTATAGAGCTTGTTTGCTTGGAAAACAAATATATGAAGAATATTCATGCTAAAATAGTAAAAATTCACAAAAACGTACCCTTAAGCTAAAAACATAAAATATTCAGAACCTAGAAGTCTCCGTAAGTGTATTAAAGTATTTTATGACTAAATGGACCAAGATTTAACCCAAACCTAAGAACCCGTTAAAAACCGAGCCTCAAACGTTAAGATACCAAAACCGACATAAAACCAACTAAGACTTAAAAATACAGAACTTAGTGGCCTAGTAATGATAAAAATGAACTGAAATAAAATTTTATAACTTATGGAATTTTTATGAATTTATACAAAATATAACAACCAACGAGCATAAAGACAACCCCAAGAGTTAATAAAATAATCGAACATACAAATACCTTACAAAAACGTACCCGAACCGTGAACCCAACCACGTTAAAATACAAAACAATCTAAGAACCAACTCTAGGACCACAACACTTGCACACCAGGAACTAAATAATACTCAAATATTCTAAAATTCAAATATAAACCATTATATGAACCACATGACAAATCCAAGTAGAAGACCTCACAACACATCACCATAAAACGCCTAAACCGAAAACAAGCTCTTGAACCTGTTAAGAAAGACTTAAATAATATAAAAACTAATTGATACAGTATCTAAAGCCACTTGAAGCAATAAAACCAATTAGATATAATAAAAGTTGAAAAGTTCCAAACATAAGGGTTAAAATTGACAATTTAGCAAAGTTGAGGGACCAATCTTGCCAATAAAACGAATCTTACTATTTTAGGACCAAAACTTACCTAAGACCATTAGTATAATCTGAAAAACTGAGTTAATAACAACCCAAGTAGCACCAATAACTAAACAAAGACCCCGAACTTCAAAATTGGAAACAAATTACACACGTGTAACAAAAATCATCAAATCACATAGGATAAACCTAAGCTACATGTGTTGGACTTAACTAAACATTTTAAAGTGAAGCTAATATTTATTAAATGAACTTCAGAACCTCGCTGGTCAGTAGCTCTCTAAATCACGAACCTCTACTCCATGAACTAACTAAGGTGAGTCTCATAACCCCTTTTTTACTTTAACTATTTTGGGGTGGAATGCACACTCTTATAAATTATTTATTATGGTGTTGTGGTTACTTCTCTTGTCCCTAAATGTGTGCACAATCATTAACTCCTTTAGGAGCCCGCATGGTTTGTGGATAGTACTATTTGGGGAATCCCTTGCACACAATGGGCCCTTAGGACATGGAAACCCTCCATTGAGATTCAATAATCATTGTGTTACAAATTATTGTAGATTATACATGCTTAGAAGGGCACACTCAAGCCATAACAATAAGGGCTATGGGTTAGGGATGTTCTAGTACTCGGGAGGGTCACCCCGGTCCAGGTTTGATTGTGATACTTTCTTTTGTGCACCATTACTACTGTTAACTTATTTTATGAATTGTGACAAGTCTTGTGTTATAAACTTTTGAGCTCACTAACATATTGTTGATGCATTTTGAGTGTGTATTTCAGGAGAAGAATGAAATTTCCAATATATCATGGAAAGCATTGACCTAGTCGGACATTTGGAGTTAACCACCATCCACTTCCTAAAACATTATCATTTAAGACATTTGACTAAAATCTATGTATTTGGGATTTAGTAATAATTTGACTAGTATTGGTATTGTTATGGATCATTTAATGATTAATTAGTTTAGACGTGTTTACTTTCTACTGCATTGTGTTAATATAAGTCCGACACAGTCGGACCCGGTCAACAGGGTGTGATAGGTATCCATTAAGTATGCCATACAAGTCAGTGAGAGTAAGGGTCTTGAGATTTTCAGTCCTCTTAATGACCACACAATTGTGTGTCCATTGTCTAGGAAGAGAAGACATGAACTTCCTCACTATGTTCCTATTCTCAAGAGTTACTCTAATATTCATTAGAGTATCTACAATCTCAATATACCTGAAGTATTGTTGAGTCATGGTTTAACATGCTTTGAAGGTAAAATTCTTAAACTGTTGCTTTAAGAGCTCTTTCTGTTCTCTTTAGCTTCATTAGACCCCTTATACATCAGTTTCAGTGCATCCCACAGTTGCTTAGCAGTTTTCCACTTCTTAAAACCTTTGTAGATAGAGTTTGGAAGAGCAGTTTGGAGGGCAGTCATGGCTTTCTGATCTACATCTATCTTATTCCAGTCTTATTCAGAGTAATCAACCACTTCTTTTGATATCATGCCACCTCCAACAGCTGAAGAGGTACATGGTATAGGAGGTCGAAAGACAACAGATCCCCACATCCTATTGTCTTCAGACTTGATGAAACCTTCCATTCTTTGGCACCAAGTATCAAATTCATCAGGAGTGATCAGTGGAGACCTTGTCATAGTACCGGTTTCCATATCAGCCTTTGAGAGAGCTGCCATTTGAGATGTTAAGTGATTTGTGAACTGAGAGGATTTAAGATAGTGAGATCTTACAATCAAGATCCTGAAGAGCTCTGATACCAATTGCGAGACCGGTTAAGGGATGGTCAATACAATCGTCTCATAATAAGGAGAGTGTTAGAACACTTAACAGATCAAATAGGGAACCAGGTTTATATAAGAGACACATAGAACACAAGTAAATATTGAGACATAACAAAGAACAAAAACAATATAAGTATGATTATCAAGAATGTTGTATATTGCTATCAAGTTCTATTACAATTGTTACAAAGCATAAAAGGAATACAAGAACCTGAGATACTTTATACTACAACTTATAGCCAGCTATACTTTAAAAACCAGCTGGAAACACTAATCTAGACAACAAGACCAATGTACAGTCAAAAGATAGATTTCTTTTTGACTTATGACTATGACATGACATAGTTCACATCCTAATCCATTTCAAAAAGGATAAAAGGTACAAAGTAGAAAGTCACAGACTCCAACCATGATCTACAGTTTATTAAAGCATGGACCTTTTCACCAACTTGTATAAGGTAGTGAGTCGTTAGAGTGGCAACGGAAAGTTGGTTAGCTTTATGAAAAAGTTGACCACAGAAAGCATGTCTTCTCTGTCTTCGAAAGAAATCAGTCTTCAGCGTTTTTGGCTTCGAAAGAATTTGTCCTTGAAGCTTCAAAATACTTCATCTTTGGCTTTGGAAGATATGGGCTTTGGCTTCAGAAGATTTTACACTTTAAAATATTTTCTATGAAGAGTGAAAACTTCCAAAGTAACTTCTACTCTTCACTCATGCATGCATGCTGGAAGCTCTTTGATTGCTTTGGTTGTATCAGCCTTTCAAGTATACCTTACACTAAGGAAATAAAGAAGGTGGAAGGATTTTTAGGTCCTTCCATTGAGATTGCCTATGAGTTAAGGAAAACATAGAAACAAAGAAAGCCAAAGCTAAAGCAACTCCCTCATCTACAATAGCATCTTCTCCTCAAAGACAACCACAAGTTCACTATCCATCTCCTGATCCCTATACCATGACTGATAGGGAAATAAGGGACTTTCTTGCCAAAAATGGTTATAGCAGAGGAGATTGGGTCCAATGAAAACCAACTTTCTCAGGGCCTCTATACTAATCACCATCAATGACTCGAAAGAGAAAATGAGAGCAGCTAAAGAAGAAATCATACCATGACAACCAAGACAAGGAAGATCAGCACAACAAGTCCAAGTCTCTAGTGAAGATCATGACTCTTTGGCATCTCTATTTAGAAAACATTCAAAGTGGTTCAAACAACCATCCCAAATACAAGTACAAGAAGGATTAACCACTTCTAAAATGCTCCAAGGTGTTTCAACTCCAAAAGGCAAAGTAGATGTTAAGATCATTTCCTTGAAGCATGATTCTGATTGGAATATGTTTATGGTCAAAATGATCTCTGGTTTACTTTAATTCTTCATAGAATATGCTAAACTTATGAATTCACTAAAGATTCATGACCTAAAAGTGCTTGTTGAATTAGAGTTAATAAACCATGCTGCAATGTCAAGGGGTTATCCATTTGAAGGATATTTTGAAGACATTAAAGAAAACCAACAACTTCAAAGCCCTGAAAGAGATATGTATGTGGAAAGATAGAACATTCATAAACCCCTTTGACCATCCAAAGAAAAGAAAGATAATAGAAGAGTTGGTAGTCTAAAGGGGAATGTAAAGCCACCAGAAGAGTTAAAGAGAAAGAGGGTTGCTGGCATACACCAATCAATGCCAATCTTTCATGTCAAGTATGATGAAGAGACATATAAGTTGGTTAATTTTAGAGGTTATGTGGAAGACAGGGCTTGAAATCAGACTGTTCAGTGCCTATGAAGTGTGACTGCTGGATGAAATATATATTCATTTTATGTTCATTAGAAACTTTGATAACCCTACCAACAAACTACGAGAGAACTATCTAATGTTTTTCCTGAAATGCATAAGGATCGTGAAGATTGCTTATGACATGATCAACGGGAAAAAGGATCGTGAAGATTGCTTATGACATGATCAACGGGAAATAGGAAGTGAAGAGAAAGAAAATAGTGCCTCTTAACTTAGCTAATATGGTCAAGCTAGAAGTCAATATCTAATGTTTTTCTTGAAATGCATAAGGATCGTGAAGATTGCTTATGACATGATCAACGGGAAAAAGGATCGTGAAGATTGCTTATGACATGATCAACGGGAAATAGGAAGTGAAGAGAAAGAAAATAGTGCCTCTTAACTTAGCTAATATGGTCAAGCTAGAAGTCAATACTCCAGGATGGCTTGTTATTCATAGAGATGGTCTGTCAACCATAGCTATCTTTGATCCTCAATTATTAAAGCATGTACCTATTGATGCTATTCAAAGGATGGGAGAGATGACTATCCATGGGCTTGATAGAAGTTGGATATGGGATGCTAGAGAATTCAAAATTATGATCAACTTCATTCTTGACCCAACCAATCCTAAGTATCACACTTACCATCCTAAAGAAAGTTCCTCCTTTGTACCAGTTGAACCAACAACAATAGCAGTAACAACATCAACAACAACACTAACAACAACAACATCACCAACAATAACCATCACTACATTTGCTTCAAATCCTACAACCGTCCAAGCATCCATATCACAACAACAATAATAAACATCAACTGAAGATCCACCAGAATCTTTATAAAGGTTGCATAATCCATATAGGAATTATTATTGGACCTTGAAAGGATCATGCATGCCAATTCAAGTTGTGATGGATTATATTTAGGTTGGAAAACATACAAGTGTGGGCTTATATGAATGAAGAAATGCAGATGAAGAAAAGGCTTAGTATTTATTCAGCTACATTAGTTTTTGTAGGTGAACCTTTACAAATACAGATGAGCATCTATCCACCGGCAAAGAAATAATGCAAGTGAAACAAAGCAAATATTTTTGCCTAACACAAGAAATGCGGACAAGACTTGTACACCCAAAAAACAAATGTGGATGTACAAGACAGAAATGTGGCTGAAGAAACCACTTTTGTGGATGTTGTTATCATGTAGCTTGTACTTAATATTCTACATTGTATGTCAGGGTATTTAGATCATTGTACCGGTCATAGTGTTTCACCTATATATAGATAGGGTTTTACCCTTTTTGTAACTTTTGCACAGCCAACATAAACTTTGGTATTCACTGAAATCAATACAATACATTACATTATTATGAGTATTTATGATTGTTTGATCCTTGATATTTGTATTTCCAATCCAAATCATTATTGAAATCATCTGATATATTCGATCCTCATTGATTATCACCCGGTCATATATATACTATATATATATGTATGTATATATATATATATATGTATATATAGTAGTATTGGGTTAGGATAACAAGGGAAAAAACCATAAAAGGCCTAAAAGAGATTTTATAACACTCATAACTAGCCTAAAGTATTTGTACATGCTTTCTATGTATTTAAGTGACTTATACCTGTGTGTTGTCTGACTTACTTTATGTTTGCGATTGCGACTGTTATTGGTTTTCGTTACCGAGTCGGGGGTCTCTTCGGAAGCAGTCTCTCTATCTCACTAGATAGAGGAAAGACTCGCCGCCACCTACCCCTCCCAGACCCTGCTCTTGAGTGGGACTTACTGGGTATGTTATGTTATGTTATGTTAACTAGCCTAAACTATTGAAGCATATATTGTCATATATAGTGTGTTCGTCGCTTGTCGAATAGTCTAGGCTTAATGTAATACACCTGATATGTTGTAAACACATGAAACTGGGTCATTCGTAGGGGTATATGCGAATGAGACTCAGTCGTACGACTGAGCCATGCAAATGGACCAGTCGTGCGACTGAGAGATGCGATTAGGCCAGTCGTACGATTGAACCAAACGCATGGCCCAATCGTACGAATGGGCCCAGTCGTATCTGAAATGGGCTGAGGCCTATACATACCAGTTTCATTATGTAGAGAGATTAAGGTTGGTGCCCAGGGCCTAGGTGCTGCCGGATGAGAGGGAAGATCATGCTCGATCTCCCCTTGCCAAGAGTCTTGATTCTTATGTTGTAACGAGCTTGTAATCATTAGGTTTTATCAATGAAACCAATTTTTGATAGTTCGTGTTATAGATTTGACTTTTGGTTTTGGTTATTTATCCTTCCGTCAAGAACATGCTCGGATGCTTACCGATCCAGTGACTTCACAATTGGTATCAGAGCCGGTTACTGCTGGAATGATCTAACAATCATTCTAGCAACCCGAGCTCTTGATTTCAAGATCTATTTCAGGTTCTTTGACGTTAAACCCACTTTGTGTTCTTCGTGTTTTGCTCAGATCTGGTTACGTGTGGTGCTTATATGTTAAAATCGAACTTGAAACCACGTTCCCATCACCCCTGCGAATCTTATGATGTCTATTTCGGTTCGGTTTATGTAAAATTCATCAGATTAGGGTTTTTGGCGGCCATGGCGGCTGCAGATCTGAAAATCTGCATGCAGACCCGTTCATACGACTGGACCATGCGACTGGACCATTCGTACGACTGGACCATGCGACTGGACCATTCGCACGACTGGACCATGCGACCGGACCATCCGTACGACTGGACCATCCGTACGACTGGACCATGTGACTGGACCATCCGTACGACTTGCATGCGACTGGCATGCGACTGGACCAGTCTTATGACCAGTCATGCTACTGGACCAGTCTGACAAAGATATCATTGTTATTATCCAATCACACGAATGTGATAATTGTACTCCATGTCATACGAATGAACGGCGTTCTAGAAAAAAAAAGGTCTGGAACTACCGTTTGCACAGATTTGAGGATGAGCAAAGCACATTCACCTTGAGGTTCTTTTGTCAAATAAGTTCGATGGATACCCCATTATTCATTGTATTTCCAGAATAGGTTATTGTAGTGAGAACACAAAAGAGAGAAGAGAAGATGTTAGCAGTCGGTGCTGATTTTGTGGGATAATCAGGAGCATCTGACTATTTATGGGCCAATCAAGTTATATTTATCCGCACAGAGAGGATTCTCATTCTTAGGGGGAATCCATGTATAGAGAAATTGAAGACGCAATCAGAAAGTGATGATGTGAGCAGGTTTCTGATGATGAATCTACGTGCATGCTGATTTGTTTGATATTGTCAGCTGTGGATTGGAACCTTCAACCTTTTGCCCAATACACCGTATGAAGACGCCAGGAGAGCATAATGTTTATATATTGGGATATGCTGAATATGAGGGGGGATTTCTACAGTTGTTAATGTTAATCAGGTTAGACTGTGTGAAGATTGAAGCAATGGAAAACTGTTCATGTCATTATCTGAAAAAACCAGTCATATAGGGAATCTTGCTGCTATGATGGTGTGCTGCAAAGTAAACGAAAGCTATTGTTCCTAAATTCATTTTTAGGGATACTGTAGCAACCTGACGGATTGCCAACGTTGGCTAATATGGTTTTTTATTTGATTCTATTGGAAACCAGAGCAAATATTGACTGAATATTGTAAGAGGTGTTATCTACTATTCGCAAGCAACGTCCAAGGGGGAATTTGTTGAAGCATATACTGTCATATATAGTTTGTTCGTCGCTTGTCGAATAGTCTAGGCTTAATGTAATACACCTGATATGTTGTAAACACATGAAACTGGGTCATACGCAGGGGCATATGCGAATGAGACTCAGTTGTACGACTGAGCCATGCAAAAGGACCAGTCGTGCTACTAAGAGATGCGATTAGACCAGTCGTACGATGGAACCAAACGCATGGCCCAATCGTACGAATGGGCCCAGTCACATCTGATATGGGCTGAGGCCTATAAATACAAGTTTCATTGTGTAGAGAGATTAAGGTTGGTGCCCGGGGCCTAGGTGCTGCCGGATGAGATAGGAGATCATGCTCGATCTGCCCTTGCCAAGAGTCTTGATTCTTATGTTATAACGAGCTTGTAATCGTTAGGTTTTATCAATGAAACCAATTTTTAATAGTTCGTGTTATAGATTTGACTTTTGGTTTTGGTTGTTTATCCTTCCGTCAAGAACATGCTCGGATGTTTACCGATCCAGTGACTTCACATAAACAAACTCTAATCTAACTAATTCCAGTGGCGTTGGAACCGCCTCGTCGAACTCTTTGTTCATAACTTTTCAGGTTTAGCTGTTAGGTTTTAGATTTATGGTTTAAAATTTAGCCTTAGGGTTTAGCTTTTAGGATTTGGTGGGGTTTAGGTTTTTAGGAGTGGGTTTGGGTTGGGGGTGTTTAGGTTTCTTACGGGTCACGGGTGGGGGGTTAGGTTTCTGTTGGCAATGGTGGGTTTGACAAGAAGATTTTAACAAAGCTAGAATGAGGTAAATCACAGTTCATTTAGGCCTGTTATGAGTGTTTTAAAAATCCTTTTTAGGCCTTTTAAGGTTTTCCACTTTTAACTGTAAGGCCCCGTCCCCGGGCACCTCACCGTTGGTCATTCATTGCATATACAACGTACATTTATAACTATTTTAAGTAGACATTTAAGCGGAAGCATTCAAAAGGGATATCTCATTTCATCATAAAAGCTTTTGTAAAGCGATACATCGTTAGTCAATTACAAAATAGTCATAAACAGTGACTTTTAGCGGTGAGAGGATTCCTTAAGTAATCCCGTTTATTTGAATCCTCAACAAACACCACTTTGTTTTCTAAATACATTCAACATTATATACTAAAAAAATATTAACAAAGGAATGCCATCCCAAAAGAGCTGAGTAGCCGCCACGTGCCATCCTCAGCAACACTACCTGCCAACTTGAAACACATAAAAAGTCAGCGTTGCTGAGTGAGTTCTAGTTTTATAATTAACATACTTTTCTTTTATTAAAACCATTCTTACATACATGCGATCACACAACATACGTACACGTAGATAATATTATTATTATCTTCATTATTCATTCATTAGCTTTCATTCGTGTACCGTTCATCGTTATCATTCATGTTCGTTCGTGAACTCCTTCTTTCGTTCATACATTTCTTACCTTCATTCATACATTCATTACATTCATTCATACATTCTATACATTCATTCGTAAGTTCATTACATTCGGTGACATGTACAGTACCCCGAACATCGTGCAATACTTCTGGTGCTGGACCTGTGGTAATCAACCACGAACGTTGTGCACTACTGTTGATCCAGTCACCTAGGGTAGGTACATGCACCACTTATCTTTCCACTTTCATTCTGGATCAATGCCATATGCTATACCCCGAACATTATGCACTACTGTGCTGGACCTGTGATGATCAATCACGAACGTTGTGCACTACTGCTGGTCCAGTCACCTAGGGTAAGCGAAAAGGATCCCATACATACATATGGTCAATCACAAAGACTGACCCCAATGTGTATCCTTCGGGGTAGCTAACCCGCACACCGTTGAGCTAACACCTGCCAGGGGTGTGCACCTCCATACATTTGCTTGCAAGCCTTTTCTTACATTCATTCATCCATTTATTAATGCATGCATTCGTTCATCATGTTCCTCTTTCATTATCTTTCACTTCACGTTCTTATTACTTTCATTTCATTCATTCATTCATTCATTCATTCATCACACGTAAAGTCATGGAAAGATAAACACTTATCGAAACAAGGAACATCGATATTTACAAATCATCAGTCATTACCATCATATAGGGCTACATCATACTGATCATACATACATCATGCATATACTTATAGTACTATCTGTTCCCTCGTACACAACAGCCCTAATTGGGCGATTGGACATACTTCAGTCGCGTGGCCTCCACGCGACTGAATCATGCGACTGGGCACCTATGCGAATGAACATACAATCGTGCGAATGGACCTCCTATCGTGCGAATGAGCACTATGCGATTGAACCCCTATGCGACTGAACCCTCAGTCGTGCGATTGGGCACTAGGCGACTGGACTTATGCGTCTGAACTCCAAGTCGCATGGCCTGTCGTGCGGTTGGACATCAGTCGTTCCTCAGTCGTTCCTTAGTCGTGCGGTTGGACATCAGTCGTTCCTCAGTCGTGCATGAACTTTCAACTGCCGGGATGCATAGGCTATAACTTTTCCCCTCTGCATTAACACGCACCCCAATCCCGAATAGGAAGTATCAGAATAAACCACCAAATCTTCACTTCCATCGGGTAATGACAGAACCGGAGCTTGGGTCAATCTCGTCTTCAACTCTTCGAACGCCTTCTCTTGAGCTTGACCCCATACAAAATTTACATCTTTCCGGGTCAACTTGGTTAGTGGAGAAGCGATTTTGGAGAAGTCTTGAATGAATCTTCTGTAATAGCCAGCCAAACCCAAGAAACTTCGGATCTCAGATGGCGTCTTTGGAGACTTCCATTGCATCACCGCTTCCACCTTTGCCGGATCAACCATAATCCCCTCCGGATTTACCACGTGACCCAAGAACTGAAATTCACGCAACCAGAATACGCATTTAGAGAATTTAGCATACAACTTCTCCCTTCTCAACGTCTCCAGAACCTCCCGAATGTGACTGGCATGCTCAGTCTCACTCTTTGAATAAATAAAGATATCATCAATGAACACAATCACTGATTTATCCAACATCGCCCGACACACCCGGTTCATCAGATCCATAAAAGCAGCTGGCGCATTGGTCAAGCCAAAAGACATGACAAGAAACTCGTAGTGACCGTAGCGCGTGCGAAAAGCTGTTTTAGGGATATCCTGCTCTTTCACCTTCAGTTGATGGTAGCCCGATCGAAGATCTATCCTTGAAAACCAACTGGCACCCTGAAGTTGATCAAACAAATCATCGATTCTCGGCAAGGGGTATCGGTTCTTCACCGTCAACTTGTTCAGCTCACGGTAGCCAATACACATCCTCATACTACCGTCTTTCTTCTTTACAAACAGGACCGGAGCACCCCAAGGTGAGATACTCGGTCTAATGAACCCCATATCTAGCAGCTCTTGCAACTGCTCCATCAACTCTTACATTTTCGTCGGAGCCAATCGATACGGTGCTTTGGCAACAGGTTGGGCGCCTGGTATCAAATCAATCCGAAACTCGATCTCTCGGTCAGGTGGCACTCCCAATAAGTCTTCAGGAAACACATCTGGAAAGTCACACACCACAGGGACATCGGATGGTTGTGGTGTTGGTGTTTCCACATCCTTTACATAACATAGGTAGGCGCTACATCCACGCCTCATACATTTTCCCGCCACCGCCATTGAGATCACCTTCGGAATCGTCGTGACCCGATCTCCATAAACAGTTACCGAACTCCCGTCGGGCGCTATCAAACAAATCATCTTCTTTCGACACACTATATTCGCCTCGAAGTCCGCAAACCAATCCATCCCAAGCATCAAATCAAAACCACCCAAGGTCATCGCGAATGGTCTAACCAGAAATTTGTGGCCCTCTAATTCCACATCACAACCTTCTATCACCTCGGAAATCCTGGTAGACTTACCTATCACAGTTTCTACATCAAACGGTACGTCCACAGTCTACGACTAACAGGCAGTTTGGCACAGAAAGCTACAGAAATAAAACTCCAACTGGCACCCGAATCAAATAATACAGAGGCTAAAGTTTGGTTCACCAGAAACGTACCAGACACAACATCAGGGTCCGTCCTAGCCTCCTCCTGTGTCATTGTGAATGCCCTGGTGCTTGCCTTCGATCCTTCATTCCCCGTCTTCTTCACGCCGGAACTCTCAGACATCGGCTTCTTGCAGTCTTTATTCATATGACCACTCTCCCCACAGTTGAAGCACCTCATGCTCTTACACACTCTAGCCATATGACCAGGCTTTCCACACTTGAAACAAACATTCAGCCCCAGTCTGCACTCCCCACTATGCTCCTTCCCACATTTACTACACCTCCTCAGTCCCGTACCCAGGGTGGCTACATGGCGGTCATCCACCCGTGCCTTCTTGTTACTCGTCGAGGCATCACCCCGACCAAACCTCTTCCCGTTCCAATTCCTGTCACCACCCTTCCTATTACCATCAGTCACTACCACCACTGCCCTTTCATCATACAATCTGCCCGCTAAGTCCACCGCCGACCTAAAGGTGATTGGTCGGGCGGCGATCATATGCCTGCGAATATCCGCCGGCAAACCCTGAATATACCTCTTGATCTTTTGCGTCAGAGGAGTCACCTGATCCGGCACCAGACGTGCCATTTCGTTGAACTTAGTGGTGTACTATTGGTGGGTCATCATCCCCGCCTCCAGCTACAAGAACTCTCTCTCAACTTTTTTATTTCCCGATGAGGACAGAACTCCTCGATCACCAACCTTTTCAGCTCGGACCACTTTATTTTGCCAATGGCCCTGCTACCCTCAGCTTGGACTATGTTGTCCCACCAGCATAGAGCCGAATCCGTGAAAGAGTAGGTAGCGAACTTCACCTTTTAGTCCTCACGGCACTC